>OX940979.1:24071275-24385542 GCA_954871275.1 Leptopterna dolabrata
ACGGGGTGGCAGGGGGAAAAACGTCAGCTGGCAGGCGGATTGGGTCTTTAAAGACCCGCTGGGCCGGGCTGACGTCATCGGAGGGGCGCTGGGAGGTTCGGAGGCTGAGGAGGATGTAGGGGAGGTGTTTGGTCCAAGAGGGGGTTGAGGCGGAGGTGGCTATTGCTTGCTTGAGGACCAGGTGCCACCGCTCTATCTTGCCATTTGATTGAGGGTGGTAAGGGGTGGTGCGGATTTTGGCGATGCCGAGGGAGCGTAGTAGGTCGGTGAAGAGGGCGGATTCGAACTGCCTCCCCTGATCGACCGTGATATTCCGCGGACAGCCGTAGCGAGCGATCCAGTTAGATAGGAACGCGGTCGCGACGGTGTCCGCGGAAATTTGGACGAGTGGTATACACTCGACCCAATTTGTTCCACGGTCAATCATGGTGAGGCAGTAGCGTTTTCCTTCCGAAGGGGGAAGGGGACCTACTAAGTCCAAGTGGACGTGCTCCCACGGCAGCGCGTCTTCAATGGGTTGGGGGGCGACGGCGGGCGTCGCCGAGACCTTGAAAGTTTGGCACTTCTGGCACGCGCGGACCCAATTTCGGATGTCCGTGTTCATGTGCGGCCAGAAGTACCGCAACTTGATAAGGTCCCGGCTGGCGCGGATGCCGGGGTGGTGGAGGGCGTGGTAATGGTCGAACAACTGCCGCCGGAGGTCCGGTGGGACGTACGGCCGCGGAGAATCGGCCGTTACGTCGCACCAGAGGTTGTGGGGCGGCAGTTGTTCGAGTTTGTTGGCGGAGAGGAGGTTGGTGAGGGTTGGGTCCGAATTTGGGAGTTGGTGGGAGGCAATGATTTGTGGTGAGGGGAAGGGGAGCAGTTCCTCCACTGGCGCCGGTGTGGGGCGGGACAGGGCGTCCGCCACACAGTTCTCCACCCCCGGCAGATATCGTATATCGGACGTGAATTGCCCGATAAACTCAAGCTGCCGGAGGCGGCGGGGTGATGCGGTTTTTCTACTTTGGAGGAGGGAGTGGGTGAGGGGCTTGTGGTCCGTTATGACAGAGAACTGCCTGCCCTCCACGAAGTCACGGAAATGAAGAATGGCTTCGTGGATGGCGAGGAGCTCTCTGTCAAACGTTGAATATTTCTGTTGACGGGGGGATAGGGTCTTGGAAAAAAACCCTAGGGGTTGGGGGCCGGCGCCAGTGTTTTGTTGGAGGACTGCTCCGATGGCCCAATCGGAAGCGTCTGTAGTGATGGAAAGGGGGGCGTGGGGGTCGGGGTGGGCAAGAAGGGCGGCGGCAGACAGGTCCTCTTTGCATTTTTGGAAGGCGGCGGCGAGTTGGGGAGTCCACTCGATGGGGCGGCGGTCATTTTTACGTGCGGGTTGGGGGACGGCCGCTACGAGCGGTTTCTGGTGCTGGGCGGCATGTTTAATGTGCCGCCTGTAAAAATTGATCATCCCCAGAAACTGTCGTAGCTCCGTAGCAGTTTGTGGGGGCGGAAAGTTTATCATCCCGTTGACCTTTTCGGGGAGGGGAGTGATGCCTGAGGCGGAAACGAGGTGTCCAAGACAGCGAACGGTGGGTTGGGCGATGGCACACTTGTCTTTATTTATGGTGAGGCCTTCCGCGGCGAAAATAGCCAAGACCTGGCGGAGGTGATCATGGTGCTCCTCCGGGGATCGTGAGGCGATCAAAACATCGTCAAGAAAGCAGAAGACGAATGGGAGACCCCGGAGGATCTGGTCCATGTACCTCTGCCAGGTCTGGGCCGCGTTGCGGAGGCCGAAACCCATTTTAACGTATTCAAATAGCCCGAAGGGAGTAATGATCGCTGTCTTGGGGATGTCGGGGGGGTAGATGGGGATGTGGTGGAATGCGCGGGCGATATCTACGGTGGAGAAAATGGTGGCGCCATGGAGGTGGGAAGAAAAGTCGCGGAGGTGGGGAACATTGTATAAGTCAGGGGTGGTGCGAGAGTTGAGGCGGCGGTGGTCCCCACAGGTCGTATCCCCCCGTCGGGTTTAGGAACGACGTGGAGGGGCGACGCCCATGGGGAGTTAGAGGGGCGGATGATGCCGTCCGCGATCAATTTATTGAAATGATCGCGGGCTTGTTGTAGTTGGAGGGGGTGGAGGCGGCGAGCTTTGGCGGATAGGGGCGGTCCTGTCGTTTCTATGTGGTGTTGTAGGGGTTTGTAGGAGTGGAGAAGGTGCGATTTGAAGGGGTGACTGAATTTATAAACCCATGGAGGTGGGTGTGAGTGGAGGGGTCGAGCAAGCGCGCGTGCTTGACGTCCACCTGGAGACCGAAATACGCAAGGAAATCGGCCCCCAGGATGGGCTTCTCCACGTCCGCCACGGTGAACGTCCATTCATAGGCGAGTTGGCCTAGAATAATTTGAAAATCGTACGTGCCGTACGAGGGAATGGACGTCCCGTTGGCGGCGTAGAGCAGCTGACGGTCGCAGCGCGCCTGCCGTCGGAGGAGGGAGTTGGGGAAGATGGACAGGGCCGCCCCTGTATCGACGAGGAAGGGGGTTTGCGTTCGCTCGCATCGGACGAAAAGGCGCTGGTGGGAAGGAGCTAGGTGGGGGTACACTGCGTCGGTGGGTGAGGCGGCGGGAGAGGGTTGAGGGGAGGGAAGGAGGTCGTGAGGTTTGGGAGGTAGGGTGAAGGAGACCTGTTTGCGGGGGGGGGGGGGGGGGGGGTATGTGTTTGCTGAGGTGAAGGGTTGGTGTCGGTGGAGGTTGTAGGTGCGGTGTTGCGGTGGCGGCGGCGGCGCTTGCGTCTTGAAGGCGCGGGGTTGCTCGGCGGGGGCGGTGTCGTGTTGGTTGCGGAGGGTGCGGTTGTAGGTTGTGTGGGGGTTGCAGCTGCGGCGGGGGTCGCTGCGGCGGTTGCGGAGCGTTGGGTATGCGTCGTCCGGATCGTGCGGACGGCGTCAGCGTTGGTTGCGGAGGGTGCGGCTGTAGGGTGTGCGGAGGTTGCGGCTGCGGCGGGGGTCGCTGCGGCGGTTGCGGGGCGTTGGGTATGCGTCGTCCGGATCGTGCGGACGGCGTCAGCGTTGGTTGCGGAGGGTGCGGCTGTAGGGTGTGCGGAGGTTGCGGCTGCGGCGGGGGTCGCTGCCGCGGGTGCGGAGCGTTGGGTATGCGTCGTCCGGATCGTGCGGACGGCGTCAGCTTTGGTAGCGGAGGTTGCTGCTGTAGGGTGTGCGGAGGTTGCGGCTGCGGCGGGGGTCGCTGTGGCGGTTGCGGAGCGTTGGGTAGGCGTCGTCCGTGTCGTGCGGACGGCGTCGGCGTTGGAGAGGATCAGCGGCGGTGGGGCGGGTGTTGTGGTTGTGGTGTTGCAGAGGGGTTGAGGTGTCGCAGGAGCGGTTGCGGTACGGTGAGGCGTCGTCCGGATGGGGCGGACGGCGTCGGTGTATGTTGCGGCGGAGGCGATGTTGGTGGGGGGAAAGGCTGTGCGGTCCCCCCCGAGGGTGCGTGGAGGGGGCCCCGTCGGATTTACCGACGGGCTGCGTCGTTTCCCGGCGCCGCGTTGAAGGCGCAGGGCGGCTGGCAGTTGCGTGCTTTGGCGCCAAAGTTGACGTGGTAAAAGCAGGGGTTGGGGGGGTCCGCAGGGAGCCACTGCTTCCGAGGTTGTTGGCGCTGCGGCGGTTTGTCGTCCTGACGTCGCGTGGGCGAGCGCCCACGTCGGTCGGAGGGGGTCGTCCGACGGCTGTCGGTGGAGGAGGAGCGGGCCCGGCGGTCGGACGATGCGGGGCGTTTAGTGCGGTCGGATGATGGCGGGCGAAGGGCGGGTTGTCGCACTTCGTTCACCGCTGCGGCGGAGGAGAAGTCGTGTATGGTATCGGCCAGGCGTAGGAGATCGTCGTCGGCTGCGTCGAGGTGGCTGGCCAGTGCGATTTGGACAGGAGATGGGAGGGCCTTGAGCCAGAAACTGCGCGTCACGTCAGACGTCATTACGTCGCCGAGCTGGTGACGCAAGCGACGGAAGAGGTGAGACGGCTTGAGGTCGCCGAGGTGCTGGGGCTGCGAAAGCGCAGCGATGCGGGAATATTTCGACGGCTGATACAAGGAGGTGAGGCGGCTGCGAAGGACGTCGTAGGGGGCGGTGCCGTCGGGGGCGATGTCGGACGTCTGGAGTAAGATATCGTAGGGGAGGAGCGAGATGACCCTCGAATAGCGGACCTTTTGGCTGCGGACGGCGGCGGCGGAGAAGGCTGCGTCGACTTGGAAAAACCATAGGGCCGGGTCGTGCGTGTAGAACGGCGGAAGGGTGGAGGGGAGTGCGGACGCAGCGGTCATGACGTCGGCGGGCGGTGTCGCAGCGGCCTGCAGGGTGGATGGCGCCGTTGAGAGGGGTGGCGAAGTGACATCGGGAGACTCCATGATGAGAGGGGAAGAAGGAAGCGGGAACGTCGGTGGTTACCACTATGGTGAATTTAGGTTGATGTAAAATTCACCATGAGAGGTGGAGGTGATTGGATGTAGGATAGGAGTGAATTTAAAGCTAAAATTTGATGTGTGTTGATTTTTGGTGTGTTTGCGGTTAAGGGCGGACCTCCACCGAGCGTGTGTTGAAAAGGTTGAAGTGAAATTTAAGTTAGTGAATTTGATTGCATGAAGTGCGTGGAATTCGGTTGTGTGTGTGTGTGTGCGGTTAAGGGCGGACCTCCACCGAGCGTGTGATAAATTTCGTCAGGTTGGTTAAGGGCGAGACCTCCACCATACCTGACTAAATTTATGTGTGTGTTTGAATTTAAGTGAGTGTGTGTGCGGTTAAGGGCGGACCTCCACCGAGTGTGTAGTGTGTGTCATCCGGATCGGTTAAGGGCGAGACCTCCACCTGATCCTGATGAAATGCGTGTGAGTGAATTTAATGGTAAATTGGTGTAGCGAGTGTGTGCGGTTAAGGGCGGACCTCCACCGAGCGTGTAGTGTGTTTCATCAGGGTTGGTTAAGGGCGAGACCTCCACCTAACTCTGATGAAATGGGTGAGTGTGAATTTACTGTGTGTGTGAATTTACTATGAGAGCATTTGAGAAGTGAAGTTTGAGAGAAGAGGTTTGAGGAGAGAGAGAGAGTAGCCAGCAGCTAGAGGAGACGTAGAATGGCGAAAATGGCGCAGGATCCGGGGTTATATAGACACTGAAGTCCCCACCCTGGTGGTGGGGTTTCAGGTTGAGCCGGGTCCTGCGTCGGTTGCCCCACTCTTGCCGTTTATTCCCAGAGCCTTATTTTTACAGGTTGTTTTTGGTGAGAACTTAATTCTAGTGAGTTGGAGTTCCGGGAGGGACTCACGACAGGGTCCTTCACGGCTCATGCAAGGAATCATCTTGACAGTCAGTAATTTTTCATATTCTTCCCATTTTTTACCGATCTTCCTTTCTCTCCTTTTCATTTTCCTCCTTTCAGCCAATAACACATTCCTCCCTAAATACCTACTTATTACTATTCATACTTCCTACATTTTTTGCTATTATACATTTTTGTTTTCAAATTTTGAATTTTTCTCTATGATTTAAGTTCGTATTGTAAATTTCTATTCTATTTCTATTCTATTGTAAATTGTAAATTCTATGCATCCATGTACGCAATGAGTTCGTATTGTAAATTTCTATTCTATTTCTATTCTATTGTAAATTGTAAATTCTATGCATCCATGTACGCAATGAGGGAACAAAAGTTTCTATGTACATCGTCAGAAATAAATAAATAAATAAATGAAAAAAAGAATAATGTCCCAGCTCTGTCCACAGTCGTCAACCGAATAGGTAGGTAGGTAGGTACCTAATTAGAATATTCTAAGTTAACATAATTATGTTTTGCAGTTTTCTTCCCAGAGGAATTCTCGTCATATATTCCTTCAGTGTAAGCAGTCATCCCTGTAGAGAAATCCTACTCATCGTCTTCCTGAGCGCTCGCCGCAAAACTGACCTGGCTGACTTAGCACTTGAATGCCGGAGATTCATCGAAAACCGAAAAGGGTAGTTAGCGATAAGACGTATTCAAACATCTTACTGACCTTTACTAGTGACCTATTGGCGTTAACAATGCCCTATCAATGTAAAAAACGCTGCAAAGTCCTTGTCACATGGGTTTATTATTCTATTGGACATACCTACAGAAATGTTGGCTGTTCATTTATTGTATATTTCATGTAAAATAATTGAAATAGCTATTTCTGGTGGTTTCCACCAATTTTGGCCCCCAAAACTTGAATTAGGTACGCTCGATGGTGCTTTTTTTTTCAATTTATCTTTGATCATTGGTAGTGGCATTTAATCGTCTTGATCCACGTGTTGACACTTTTCCTAGTGTTATTCTACAAATTGATGGTGATTTCAGACGACTTCCCAGGTTTTTGACTCATAAAAAATCAATTTTGGGAGCTGAACATCTGGTACAACCTCAAATGTCCACTCCTTGGTCAAAATCGACTTCATATTCGGTCTTCTCGTCCCCAAAAACATGGAAATCGATAACTCAAAAGCTCATTTTACTAATACGTTACTAAAACACAAAAAGTATCTATTTTTATACACATTTTCACTCATAACACCCCTGGGTATATTCCGATCGGGCTGAAAAGTTTCGGGACACAACTAGGGCCCAAACGGAGTATGTGTGCGAAAGAACGACTTTTTTAGACAGAAAATGAAGCCTGTACACGTGATACGGCGTACGGCGTACGGCGTACGGTGGACGGCGGACGGACATTGCATTTTTGGAATCTACGCACCTTGAAACGGAAAAGAAAAAATTTTGAGGGGGTGTTATAAAAATTTTTTGCTGAGCGAATACATAGGTGTATTATTCACAGAATAATAAACCAAAACGAAGTTTTTCCCAATGTGCGGCCCCACGCCGCGGCGCATCCGCTATAAGGCACTGATCCAGGCAGGGGAAGAGCTGATCCATACTTCCTCAGCCATGTTTCCTTTGACTTCATTTTTTTATATCAATCATAGTGGCACAGAAGAAGAATGCCTGCTCGCTATTTTATGGATCCCGATTTTGAATAGACAATTTTTTCTCTTTCTGTGCAGGAAAGCTATTTATAGGCCAATAGGTGCTCCTTCGTTCCCGTCCTGGATAAAAAGTAAAATTATATTCTCAGCAGATCAATACATTGCTTGGCCTGCCTTATGGTAATTTTCACTGGTAAGGGATCGTCGTCTTCAATATCGTTACTCGCTTGTTCTTCTGAACGATGTTTCAAAGCTGTACATATAGGTACATTCTCAGCTGATCAATACATTGCTTGGCCTGCCTTGTGGTAATTTTCACTGGTGAGGTGTCGTCGTCTTCAATATCGTTAATCACTTGTTATTCTTAACGGTGTTTCAAAGCTGTCTCGTCGAGAATAGTGTTCTCAACTTTTCAAGCTCCTCCATTTCGTCGTAGCTTTGAACTTCATCGTCTACACGTAGGAACAAATGAGTTGTCCACCCTTCTCCATTTTAGTGTTGTGCAGCATTATCAACGAGCAGCAGAATTTTTCTCGATTTTGCCTGAAGTTCTTGGTCCCAGCTTTCAAGCCCATTCATGAAAATTCCACTTTCATCCAAGTGTTCTTGTTGGCATAGTAAGATACAGGTAAACTGTCAATATTCTATGTTTTTGAAGCATCTAGGCAAAGCCTTATAACAATGAGCTTTTTTTTGTCCCCTGTCATACTACAACAGCATAACATGGTAAAACGGTCACAGCCTTTGCTGACCCCTCGAGTGATCTCTCTGCCCATCATCCATGTCCCCAATAAGTGATGACTTGACCCCAGTATACGATCTAAAACTAACCATGTTTCATACATTCGTTCGGGACCAACTAATTTTCTCCCCATTAAGCGGTTGTCCCTTTTATACGGTGGCCCCAATAAGCGGATTCCACTTTAATGTTTTTCTAAAAAGATCGATGGAGGATGTTTTTCCACTATCCAAACCAATGATTTGTGCGAAAGGGCGATCCTGTTTTCCTAAACGGTGCTTAAGAGAGATCAACACTTCAACACGAATCAACCTCTGTCCGGAGTACGAGTATTTCATCGTTGGAGCTATAGTTTGAGGGTATCTAGGGGGTAAGCTTCACGTAGAAAAATAAACAAAACCTGAAAGAAAATTGAACAATCAGCAGCCTAATGGGCAATTTTCGTGGGTTACAAATTCTAATTTTTTTGCTAAATTCTGTTCAATAACGGAAATTTACTCTTGTGACCAAATAATGAGGTATTTATGTTGGTAAGTCTAGGCAGAAAACGAATGTGAAATTTGGACTTCTGAGTTCCCGCTAGAAATGATGCAGGTAGGTATCAGGTAAATTGCAGAGTAGTTCAAGTCAAATCCTGCTTAGAGCCCAAGTGCATCACTTACGATTACAGATTACGAAACGATTACAGAAAATGATGTACAGAACTGCAACTGATGGATGAAACCGCAATTTGAAGAGAAAAAAAATCCTCAAAATCAAACCGAGATGAAAGTCACGACAAACGTTCTTGAAGGTTGCGAGGAAGGTTTGCCATTTCTAATGTTGGGTTGCTTAGCTCCGAATTCTTCGGTTAACAGCCTATCAGATGTCAATAGACCTGATACGTCATTTTTTGACGCATTTTTACTTTAAATCCGCATTTTTAATTTTAAAAATAACGCTTATTTTTGAAAAAGGGGTTCAAAATACCAATTTTTCCAAGAGTTCTGAATATATATTTTTTTTTTTTCAAAAAATTTGTTGAAGAAAATTCCCCATTGGTTTCCTATTTGAATAATGAACTGTTCCATTTAACCAGCGTCTACCTCTATTTTTGCAGATTTTGTTTTGTGAAAACAGCCAAGCACTGATCAACTGTGCATGCTGTAAAGCTGCATATATGCTGCCCATGACTCACAAAGATGAATAACTTGACTTACCCCTCTCCCTGTGGTAGGTTGAGAGTGATGCTGCCAAGGATCATATTGTTGCCGTTATCCTCACCGTATTTCAGGTAACCAAAGAAACCGACAAAAGTGTAGAGTAATGTCACGATGACCATGCTGGAGTTGAGAACTCCGGTGAGCCCTCCGAAATGTTCTGGATTTTCCATGTTGTTTTCGAGAGGTAGAACCTAGAAACAATCATCACTAAGTGTGGCCTTTTCAAAAGTTACTAGTAAAGTACCTGTTGAAAAATACATCAAAGTGAACAGACAAAATATCTCTCACGTCGTTACATTTAAAGTATCTACCACCATTTAATGTACCAACCGCAGTACCCATAACTGATTTTCAGCAAGATTGGAGGCATCCTCGAGAAGTGAGTGTTTGACTAGAATTCAAAGTTTCCGGTTTAGTATCATCATGTAATATTTCATCAAAATCGGTCGAATAGAGCTATGGGCGCAACAAGGATTTCAGAACTGCACGAGCCGGTATCGCTCCAATCATCAACAAAGCCGCACCTAACTCAGCATCACTCTGATTTGACTATCATATGATATGAATACATCAAACTGGAAGAAGAGTCAAATGAGATGGGCCAGAGTATCTTGACATCCCCCCCCCCCCCCTCCACATGTTTCCTGAATAATTCATTCCTACCTATTTGTAGTCTAAAATTTGGACAGTGAACTTATTTTATCAGTGGTTCTCAACGGAGGCGCTAAAGCCCCTTGGGGGCGGTGGAGCGCTAGTGAAGGGCGGCGAACTTGTTTTGGACTGTAGGAGGGGCGGTAAGTATGTACTGGGCGGTAGGGGGCGGTGAGCGTGTTTTGCATTGACCTTTCAAAGGCGCCTTCCTCAACAGGTGTGGAATCTTTTCGATTCTGCGCTTGAAGAGAAAGATGTACAGTAGAAGTCGCTTAGTAGAAAGGTGGTTAAAGGAATAAGTTGGATATAAGGATAGAAACATTCAGGTCCCGATCGGCTGTATGTAAACACACAGTGAATTGGCCTGTTATAGTGATCAAAAGGTCGGTTATAGTGATTAGTTTTCTAGTTTTTGGATGTTAAAAGTCGGCGAAATAGGTAAAAAGGGCTGATATCTCCTGAAAATGGTATATATTCACCAAAAGTGGTACCTATTGAACGATGATCCGAAACAGAAGATAACTAACTGCCTATAGGTTTTAATGAAGATCCCTAAAAAAAAAATTAATCAAAATTAGGTCAGTTCTGGGGTGTCACATTCGCCAATCTCGGTAAAAATGGCTAAAATCACCACAAAGTAGAAGTCGCTTATAGAGATTGGTCGCTTATAGTGATTGTTTCCAGTCGGTCCCAATTCGATCACTGTACGCGACTTCTACTGTATGTACATCTCAGAGGCATATAGCTACAATTTAGAATCGATGTTGCTTACTTGACTGATGAATTCGTACAATTCAATGGAATCAATTTGCAACTTCAAGGTGATGAACTCAATTTAATAAAAAAACCATATGCTATTTCTGCCTTCCAAAATAATCTCACTTTGTACAAGAAGAGTTTTGGCCGCAACGAAGTTTGTGGTTTGCCAGCTTTCAAACCCGTTGGATCTGCACAAGAATAGTGAATCCCTTTGATAACACACAAGCTGACACCTGGAATCTTTGCATAAGACCTTTTCCAAACGTTATGAGGGTATTTTGTCCCTAGAAGTTCCTCAATGGGTCATGAATCCTTCCTGCATATCGAGAAAACAGTGGTTGAGATTCAGGAAGTATTGACTGAACTTTCAACTAATGATACGTTGAAAGCCAGCTTCCAGGATGGTGACAGGCTCTGGCTTCAAGCTAATATCCGTCACTTCCGCTGGAGAGTGACGTCGAAAAATTGTTAATTACCTTCCCCTTCTACCTCGTCGATCGAGGGTTCAGTATTGTGACTGGTCTATTTAATATTACAACAACAAAAAACACCGCCCCTTGAGCCGGGATGATGCCTTTTTGCTTCCAATGAAACTATGGAACATGGTGTGTACATACTTGGCTCTTGCTCAAAATGCCGATAATGCAACGATGCGGAGCAAAGCTAAACGGTCAATTGTGCGCAACTTTTTACCGGCTGGACCAGTTTTGATGGACATTTTTGCTTCCTGCTCTAGGGGGGCCTAAAAATCCCGATATCAGAATCCATTTTTGCCCGTAAGAAAACTTCAAAGGCTGAACCGAACTGGTTGAAAGTTGTAGGATCGGAGCTTCCCTATCACCACCCATTTTAATACCTCTTTGAAATGTCCACGAAATTTCAGGTACTTACGGCGCAACGACGATGAAAAGGGCAAACGTCGCGAGAGAAATTCGAAACAGAACAATAAATTGATGAGTCACTTTAGTAGCGCTTTTTGTGTCGCTTTTTCGTGTCGTGACGTTTTTTGACCCGTAGGTCATCGCGTGGTACCAAAAGAAATCGACTCGAATCTAGAAAAGGTGAGACCTGCGCCTTCATTTCACTAACACTGAACCTGACCTAAAGAAACTGCCTCTGAACCACCAAGCACAACAATCCCACTGGTAGCTATGTGTGTATTTCAGTATTTCATTCATAACTAAAATACTGTTTTGTAATGTTACGTTCTGTTTTAGTCGTCTATTCAATTATTTTATTCCTTTAATTCGAGTTTTACTATTCGTAACCCCCCCCCCCCCCTTTCACTACCGTAACTTATGGATTTTCACATTGGGTGGACGTTGAAAAATGTTCAGCTCCTAAAGGGGGCGGTAGCTTTAAAAAAGTTGAGAACCACTGGTCGAAATATTTATGTAACCATCTATAATTTATATACATATTGTGGGTCTTATAATTTTTTGTATCAATCAAAATCCATTTATTTGTACCAGGTACCTAGTGGGCTGGTGGGGTGTTGGAAATCTTGTTGCGATCCATCCATGCTTAAGAGATGATAATAATATATTACATACCATCGAAAATTAAGAAGAACTGTCGATGGACAGGTAGTACCTTACCAATACGTTGAGTGCGGAGAAAATGTACATCGTAATTAGGTATTGGAACTGCGCAGTACCTACCAACCTAATTTGTCGCTTGAAGTTATGGTTGCAAATGTATTTTCACTTAAAAAAGTTACAAAGAGACCTTCATGAAATACATCTTGTGAAGTCCACCATACCTAAATGGAAATGTCGCGACTGTCTTGTCAAAACAGACTTTTGACGCAATCAATTCAAAATACTCTAAAATCAATTTGTATTATGCAGACAGTTTTTAGAAAAAAAAACCCTCTGCATACATGTAGTTACTTACCTAAATAGTTACTAATTCGAATATTTTAACATCTATTGAAGTAGTACAGACGATTTGCTTAACTAGGTAGAAAACCTCATTGATGATAAAATTATACATTTAAAAAAAATTTATGAAGCTTAATAGTAAATGTAACCCACACAATTCCGTATGTACCTACGTTTCAGATCTTATTCATCTAGCAATTAGAATCTAGCTCTTCGAACAATCCTGAACAATGCACGGATAATTGAGCAAGGAGCGAAATGTGAACGTAGGTAACAGGCCCCAAGACCGAAGGGCTTCGATATGAAATCTCTGAATCTACTTACCACTCCGATACCCTCAAAGGCGTAAATGGCTGTTCCGAAAAATAACGGCAATTGGGAAAAGTTCGCTACCAAGCTCACAGTTTCCACAGGTGGTAAATCTGGAAAAACAGGTATCGTATAAGGGAATTTATTCAAAACCCTAGAAGTAAAATCTTAGTAATCTTGTTACTTATCACATAGATATTATGTTACCAAGTTTTTGTATCGCCTCCTGAAATTGTTAAGGAAATATTACCCCTCCCTGCATAAACTATGTTGAATATATATTATATGGAAATTTCAAAATTTGAATTACCAGGTAGGTATCACGTTTGACATACCAGTTAGTACGTAATGAAAGGTGATGCCGAGACTTGTGAACGTCAATAACGCAGCCAACATGGATACAGGACTCAGATATTTCAGGTTGTTGATCCAACTGAGTAATATCATTGGTAAGAGGGCCGCCGCTATGTACCAACGAACGTCGACGTGTGGGTGAAACAGATCGTATAGATCCACGACCTAATAGGAATAATAGAAAACTTTCAACGGTAGGTAAAGCAACTTGATATCCTTAGATCAGTATTTTTATCATACAAGACGAAAGTAATACTGGTATCTGAATCTCTACTGAATGTTAACACCGTAGACGTAGGTGTTATAGTTACCTACGAACCAGTATAATATAAACCCCAACCCCCCAATACATCCTATTTATTTTTCTAATGGGTTGAAAACTATTAATAATAAACTTATTATTTATATAATTACCTACCTATTCCTGTCTCATTTGTTGTATCAGTCCCCTCATAAGCTGATGATCCGCCCAGCTAATGATCCGCCACATAATTTTATCCGAAGAAGGAATTTTCAGATTCTCCTCAATTTTAAGATTATTGCCCCTCAACATCCCAGCAAGAAATGTGTGTTGTGTGTGCTTTTTATCACCTTCTTCGAGTGTACCTACTTGTTACGCTCTGCTAGCTACCGTATCCCATTTAAAGAGATTTTTCAAGTTTCACGAGTTCGTTCGCCTTTTCTCAATAGTGCAGGAACACAAACAATTTTTGATTACTAAGTACTGATGAACCTTATTGTTCGCAATGGTTAAGTTTATTGATAATCTACACAATCATCCGTCTCCTTATATGATGTTCATACCCTCTCTTCCATTTCCATCACCCTTTTCTCATTCTTATACAGTGGAACCTGGGGAAGTGGGAGACCTCTATGTCTGGGACAAAGATCCTGGTCCAACCCCCTCGAGGACCAAAAACCTCAATGAGTGGGAATCTCAGCCGCCAGAGCTTCTATGAGCGAGAGGCGACCTCTAATAGTGGGACTCGTTGATTTTCCAACATGCCACTTTGTTACTTTGCGTTGTTTCGCTATGAATCAAAGTTATCTTTATTGAGCTCACTAGATTTTTTTAAAGAAAAAATAATTTTTTAAACCCTGTAGGTACATAATTTTTTTCTATAACACCTTCATGACAATGCATGAAATTTCCCAATTTCATTCAAAAATACACGCTAGATTTCATATTTTTTGTACTTTTAATTGGGAAACTCGGGTCTAATGGATACCTCTATGAGTGGGATTGAAAAGCTGGTCTCTTTAACTCCCACTTGTCCTGGTTCTACTGTAGTAGGAACGGGTACTTACGTGTGCACGACGGGACTACATATCCAGAGCTCGGTTAGGACTTGGCAAGACTTCTTGAGATCTTATCCCGCCGTTCTGACCAGTTTCAGAGTAGAAGTTATAATAAATTAAAGAACCCCGACTGCGGTGTTACTATGCAAAACGCACACTGAACAAAAAAAAGCACCCCCCCCCCCCCCGCACAGGCCTTTCTGGAATGGAAAAATGTAAAAGGGTGATATGCTAGGTACATACCTTCTTTATGTTTTCACCGACAAAGACAAAGTACACACAGCAGAATCCGAGTTGAGTGATGACAAGAAAAACGTTTACAACCCATCTGAAAAGCAAATATTTTTGGAAAGACAAATGTCTTTGTTTTACTATTTACTCAGCGAAAAAATGTAGGTTGCGAATGGTCATTACATTAATGAACCAAGGGCCTGTAAAAATAGTCCAATTGATAAATGTAAATAATCCCCAAATCTGCCTGAGGCGAATTCGAAAATGCAAGGTTCAACGCGAGCCAAACCGTCTAATTGACAATCCTGTTTCAACTAATTTTTTTGTTCATAATTGGGGAGTTATAGATTGAGAACAGAATAATTTTTGTGCGAAATATTCATTATGTATAAGTATAATGAATACAAGTCCATTTTTTTCCGGAATAGTTCCAAGAGTGTCCAGCTCAATTTCGGTTAACTGGTACTTCACATCTACTTTCGACGTTTAAAGAACTTCATTGGATTTGAAGCTACATAAAATGAACTGGACGTGCACAAATTTTGAGGACAGTTAATTAAATCAGGTACATGAAACTTTCGGATGACACTGAATTTTTAAACAGAAGTTTATAGGAACAAAGTTACATTATTCCCAACATACTAACACGGGGTGAGATATTAAGCCACCTCCCAAAGTACTTTGCCAACTCTAGTAAAGCGATTTTCATTGCTTCGACACATGTAGGTACCTAATTCGAAATTAATGGATTGGTACCTACCTCATGAGTTGGGAATAACGTTGCACCACGACTGGGCCGCTTCTAAAACTCCTGTTTGCAACTTGGGAATAAGTTAAAAATGGAGCTCGATGTCGCCGGCAAAGCTCGTGAGAGCAGCGAACCTAAAAACCATGTATTGTCGTTGTTAATATTCATAATTAGTTATGATAAGGGTTAATGTATACCTATTGCAATGATGCCAGGGTGAGGGCTAACAAACAGTGATAATATATTATGCTGTAAATCAAACAACCAGCCTTGTTGTATTATAAATTACCAATAATAAAGAATATTGGTAATTTTACTTTCCTTTCCACCCAAAAAAATTCAAATTAACAATGATTTTGAAATTGGTGGAGAACATGATGATAATCACGAAGTTGGTGAAGAACCGTGGTTGGTTTCAGATGTATTTTTGATCCTTATCAACATAAACTACGATTGCAATAGAAAGGCAGGTGTGTGTTCCAACACAGCGAAGAGTCAGGTACTAAGTAGCTGAATGCTGAAGATGGCCGCAATGTACTGTCTAGACCAAATGTACCTATTATCGATTATTTTGTAGTAGTCCGTAAGTCCATAATCCTTAAGTTTGAAAGCTGACTGTAGATAGTTTCGATTAGGGGGAAAATGAAGAATGATGTGACTGTGGGATGCAGTGACAAGGGTTGTGTCATTGTGCCTTCTACACAACCGTAAAAACATGTGAACCTCCCCAACTTGTCGAATTCCCAATTCCCAACTTGAAATCAGTGTGTTCAGAAATTCGAATGAGTAATTCGCTACCACTGTTACTCATAAAATATAGTGTGCTATAAAATCTCCTCGTACTTCAATTCAATCAGATGAGTTCGGACAGTGACGATACTGCTGTTATGATACTGCTATCACCTGCCACCGCATTAGCGTGTAACATGATTGTCAATCTTCAATGTTGTAAAGCCTCTTGCTACAGACACTTCTTTCCAGTGTCTATAGCCGGTTTCGGTTACCTACTACAGAGTAGGAAGAATTCAGTAGAAAATGAGCCAAGTTCAAAAGAAGATAAACTGTATGAGAAATTATGACCAAATGGAACCATTAACTTACTATTATGTGCATACAGTGAGTGCAGATGAGTCCCATGATGAGCGTTCCAACCGTTCCCACGGCGAGACCAGCGTTGAGAAAGGCGTCTGGCATGGCCAGTATACCGACCCCAATGTTCCCTTTAAGCAGATGTACCATCGTGTCGAAATTCCTGAAACGCAACATAAGAGCGAAATTGGGAAATTACAAGGATAGAAGCTTTGGAGCATTTCCCATCACATGGTCCCCATTTTATCAAAAAATCCAATATGCAGCGTCCAAATGCACCTACGAATTGTTGGAGTATAATTAAGGTATAAATACCTTGGAGTAATGTACGTAGGTATATTTAAACTACCCTCCACCATACTACATTATAGAACATTTTCTTAATAAACATTCGACTTCCAATAAAGTTTTAGCTATCTATTACTTACTAAACAAAAAATTACTGTTCATTGTATAAAACTGTCAGCTTTCCCAATAAATTATTGTCTTGTATGAAATTCATTCATATTTAGAAATCTTCATAAAACTGAATTTTTGATCTTTTTGCACGACAAAATATTATGTAATGGACATGGATAATCCTTTTCTGCCGTATGGTTGTGAATTATTGTTAGTTGTTTCAAAAGGTAGGTTATTATATTCCCAGGATGATCTCTGAACGGGATCTCCAACATAGTTTCAAGTACAAAAAATATCTCCAACAAAGAGGGGTTTTGAACGAAATCTCCCTATTATCGCCGTATTTTTTGTATTGATCCCACAATGCTGTGTCGCTGTTAATCACACATTTCATAGTTAGTTCCTCTCTGCGAACATAAATCGTTACAATGCACGATGGATACACATCGCGATTACAGAAAATTCAGCATATAGCTCGTTTGGAACTCCTTATCGACTTGATACCACCGGACACCCCTTCTGACTGAACGTACTCTACACCCTGGCAGTCGATCGTGTGATTCCTCATAAAGCGGTTACAGAAGACCTTTTCAGATAAAAACCAATCCCCCCTATGTAACACGATGAGGGGGTGCTTTGGCTGCCATATCTACTCTCTCATTGTAAATGAATCTATTGTGTGACAAACCATAAAAATTACATAAAACCAATCCATACATACATAACTAAAATACTCACGATGTGGGGTGCTCGAGGTCTCTTCCCATACTCAGCATTTTATCGCACTCTGACGGATATTTGGTCGACTCTGCATCTGCCTCCAGCCAGGTCCCATTTAGCAGCCGCCTAACATACTCGTCTTCCACTCTGGTACCGTAGTACTCTTCAAATGAAGCAGACCTGAATATCACACACATCCAAAATATCTGAGTAATGTTTACCTACCAATTAAAGACAATCTGAATGCACAAATGTGACAGCCTGGTAGTTTACTCTAAAAACCGAAACTTAGCTGCATGGCGAGTCGCGCTGACTGCGAATATACCCCATGCTCCTATACCTAAAATACTTATTAGCTGCCTAATCATAAAAAACCTCGACGATTCATGTTTTTTGACCTATTTTTTAACGCAGAGCCCATTGGAACCATCTAAAAATGTTTCTGTTCAACATAAAAGTTGTAGACAATTAAATTCTGCATCGAATGAACACCAAAACTTCCAAATTTTATGGAAAATAAGAAAGTCATGGCATACAATTATTTTGAAAATATATAAAAAATAATTTTTATAATCCACTAACTGTTTTCAACATTAAACATTTCAGTAAATGTCGTGGTTCCTCCCAAATCTCTACATAGACCTATTATGTTGACATCGGTGATCATGCATTCGGCAGATAATTTAAATTGATCAAAAAAGTTTTCAAGGGTTCACAACGAAAATATAAAATCACGAATGGACGCTGGTCTCTGAATGGGTCTCACCTTTTTGACAAAAAGCCACCTTTTTCGATGTTTTTTGGACAAAACACAAAATGGAGCAAACACATGCATCATACGTACCAGTAGGCACTCCTCATGGTATCAAAACTGGTTCAACAACTTTCTATGTGGGTATCTGTACCTACATGAATATACATTCCGTGTTTAGATGATTTAAATAACTATAGCAAACCTTTCGGTCGTTCCCTGATATGAATTTCCAGCTGGAACGAGGAGAGGTTCCCTTTCTTCACTCACAGTAGGGCGTCTTACCTAGACGGACCGTGTGAGTGATGTTATATTACGATATTACAAAATGATGCTACGCTATTATAATATACTTACGATATAATAGGTACCTACCTAATGTAAATTCGTGTTGATGAAACGCACTACTTATTAAAAGTACCCACATAAGTAACATGACTGTGAAGCTTCTAATCTGTTCAATGGACTTTTCCCTATAATTTATGTGGGATATTCCAAATGAAGATATGAAGAAGAAACGTTTATTTATCCACAGAACTTTGAAGTAAATTCTATTATATTTAACGGAACAGAGCAGTTTGAAAAAACTATATTTTAGTTAGGTCTTTATCCAATCCGATAGTAGGTACCTAGCTCTTTGGACTCAACAGGCAAAAAAATTTATAGTTTGAACCCAGAGTTGGAAAAAATTGAATTAGTCGAAAACGAAGTGGGTAACTGACGGCAGGAAAGTAGGCCGAGTGGTGCTACAGGTAGTATATTATTATGGTAATAATGTTAGGCAGTAATGAATTAGAAGTAGAAACTTACTTCAGGCATTTTTAAGAATCAGGGAAGTTTGAATAACATTCAACGGCTGCTTGGGAGTGTTATAATGAGGGAAAACTTGAGGAAATCAATCATCCAAGCCAAACGACGTGGGACCACTAACCTTCCTGAATCAACTGGTTTACCATCAGCACCTGGAACATGAGGTGGGGGGGGGGGGGGGGGGGGTCGATAAGGTTGGTACCTACCATAAAAGTCGAAGGTAAACAACGACTTGGACAGCTTTGTAAATAATGAATAGCAGATTTTACTGAGCAACTCATTCAACGTCTATCAAAGTACTAAGGTTAGAACTTTGATCTCATAGGTGTATGGTGTCTATTGTCATAGCTACAATTCGATTACACATTATTATCATTGACCAAACTGTCGACAAGCAGAGCTTCAAAATACTAGGAACCTTAAGGTAGCAGGTTAGGATATTTTCAAACCGAATATAAAATCAAAAACACTGCAAATTATTACACAACGGTTTACGTTCACTACTACAGCCCCTTCTGCGTAGATCACTGTTTTCTGTAGTCAATACCCTCGAGCTCCCTCCAGGAAAGCCCCAAATGGAGTACTGGAGCCGGCCCGGAAATGAAAGAAAGTTTCATACAAATGCGCGGGATTCAATAATTCAATCATTAATTAGTTGTAGTTATTGGTGAAGCGTAAGGTAAATAATAAACCGTTGTGTAATGATTTACCTGTATAGACGCCCCTTCTGCGTAAATAGTATACTAAATCATTGTGTAATAATTTACCGCTGTGTAATAATTTATCCAATAATATTTCAAAATTTGTTCAAGTTGTAAAAGTACCTATCAACAAAATCCAAAAGAGCCATAATTTTCAAATAGAATAATATCACAGAACAACCGACTCGACTTCATACAGCCATCCGTGATTATAATCAGGGGCTCCTTAGCGATGATATCTGGGCCGGATTTATACCGTTTGATTCACTATCATGAATGTTGAAGAAGCTTTTCGGTGCAAACGAACAGCTGGACGTACAATCCGGGTGGTTTCAATAAAATCTTTATTTCGAGAACAATTTAAAAAACTTAAAAAAACCATTACCTTCTATTGAAAGTTTTTGAGTTACGGCGTTCTGAAAGTTTCAACCCCTATTTTTCACCCCTTAGAGATGACTGACAGTAACACCGAGCTTCGAGGACCAGCTAGACCCCAAACGGGATCTAAACCAAATTTCATAAATTTAGGTTCATGATAACTAAGAAAGTGTGAAGTACGGCGTTTGGCGGACAGACAGAAATTTTTGGTTTATTATTTTCAATAATGACCCTTTGGAATCGAGCATGAAAAAACAAATTTTAACCCCCTTCAAAATTTGTTGGTTTACGTTTCAAGGTACGTAGAATCCGAAAATGCAATAAAAAAAGCTGCAACTTATTACACAACGGTTTATTATTTACTTGTATAGATGCCTCTTCTGCGTAGATCACGGTTTTCTGTGGTCAATACCCTCGAGCTCCCCCCAAAAAAGCCCTGGAGCCGGCCTGGGAATTAAAGTTTCATACAAATGCGCGGGATTCAATAGTTACATAATTAATTATTTGTAGTTATTCATGAAGAATAAGGTAAATAATAAACCGTTTTGTAATAATTTACCTGCGTAGATAATAATTATATAGGATTTGCCGATTTAATTAAACCTTTTACCAAATGAATCAAACCTTTTGCCAAATGAGTTAAACCTTCTGCCAAAATAATTCATCTTTTTCCCAAAATAATTAAACCTCTTCCCAATATAATTAAACTTTTCCCCAAAATAATTAAACCTTTTCCCGAAACAATTAAACCGCTTGCGAGAAAATATGGAATTGTATTGTATAAGAATTGCGAAACAGTTTAATCATGAATTAGGGACTACAGAAAACTTAATAACAAAGGCCTGGTGAACAATCTGTGGGTCAATGAGCGATGCTCATTAAGTTAATGTAGCGGTTCTCCATTATAAGTACAACATCCTCTATATCATGTAGTTCCGTTTCGGGTTCCTGCAGAAAGGTAACGAAAATTCGGGCCATGATTCACTTTCAATTACAGCTCTACGCCTTCGCCCAGCAACAAAAATAGAACTTGAGCTAGAATCGCTAGAACTCATTATAACATTCGCTCGAATCGGTTGTATACGGCTAGAGGAAACGGTGGTCAAACGCTGTTGGGTCTAGCCGGGAGGAATAGCCGCATACCTAATATGAAGTTGTATCCCTTCCGAGTGATAGGTATCACTCGGAAGGTATTCACCAGTCGTGTCTACTTCATGAGTTGCTCACTGAGTTTATACTGGCTGTAATGTCGTTTATTTATTTCTATTACAATCCCTTTTTGCTAGATCAGTGGTTCTCAACCTGGGGGGCGCAAGCGAACTTTAGGGGGGGCGCGAGACTGTCTGAAAACAGTGGGTAACAATAACAAAGTAGGATTGGAAGATATTAACAGACAGGAACAGACAGGCGTCACGAGACCAAGGTGACAGCTGAGTAAACAAAACTGATCTATCAAGACAAAACATCGGAATCGCTTGGACTTGGACTCTGACTTGAGGTGCTCTCTTTCAACTTTAGTACCGAACATAAAGAGCATTGTGCAACAGAAACAGTGCCAACCTTCGCATTGAATGATTTGAATAGAATATTTTCATAAAATAAAGTTTATTATTATTTTTGTAATAAATCCTTTGTTATGAAAAAAACCTGCGTGCTTCTCTTTTTCAATTCAATCTGAGGTGGAGGGGAGGGGGGGGGGGCACACAAAAAATGCTCATGATGCTGGGGGGGGGCATGACCGAGGAAAGGTTGAGAACCACTGTGCTAGATGTTTAATTGTTTCGGGAAAAGGTTTAATTATTTTGGGAAAAAGTTTAATTTTAATTGTATTGGGAAGAGGTTTAATTATTTTGGGGAAAAGACGAATTATTTTGGCAAAAGGCCTAACTCATTTGGGAAAAGGTTCAGTTCATTTGGTAAAAGGTTTAATTAAAAAGGAAAATGCAATAAACCGTTGTGTAATAATTTACCGTGGTATTTACCTAACATCTCTCTTTTTAATCCTCTGGAAATTCTTCTTCGGACTTCGAGACTTGCTTGGGAGTGTAGTTCCCTTGATATTTCTCCCCAACTGTATTCCGCGTAATATTTCGGCAACCAAGTTACAGGTATTTGCGGAGGTACTTGGTCCACCCAGCCCTACTTACCTAGTTAGTTGTTCTAAGTAGTTATTAGCGACTCAGCGGATGGGGAGCGCCCATTGTCGTACTTCCTGAAGGAGGAGATAACAGTCTATCGACACGGATACCTAATAGGACGTGACCCTTTCGGCCTCCCCAAAATTCCGCTTCCACTCATCAGGAATTCCGAAGCCGACCCCAGAAGAGTGACGAGAGGTTCACCCCCTTCCCTTTTCCCACTGATTGTGCCAACTTGAACAATGCCAGGAGATGCCTGACAATACCAATAGATCTTCGGATTCACTTCACTCAGTACTTGTGAACCCCTCGCCACCACCCCAATTCATCCCCTGGATCTACAATTTACGCACGAATTGTTGGGAAGCCAGGAATCAATTCTGCTAATTATGTGCACTCTCCGAAAGTTACAGTCATGCTGCATGACCATAATGAGCGAAAACCTACGTACTTAAACTACCCATAATTTCCCATGGTTTTACTCTTGCCCCAAAATAGCATTAAAAAATATCCCCCCCCCCTCCCCTCAAAATTTGATTTCCGTTTCAAGGTATTTAGAATCCAAAAATGGAATAAAGACATTTCTGTCCTTACGCCGTACTTCGCACTTTCCTTAGTTACCGTGAAAAATTAATGAAATATGGTTTGTAGGTCCCACTTGGGCTCTAGTTGGTTCACGAAGCTCGGTGTAACTGTCAGTCATCTTTAATGGATGAAAAAGGGGGTTGACGTTTTCAGAATGCCGTAGCTCGAAAACTTTCAATAGAAAGGTAAGGTTTTTTTACGTTTTAAAATTGATCTCGAATTTGGGAATTTTTTGAGACCACCCGGAGCATTGTACGTCCAGCCGTTCGTTTGTACCGATAAGCTTTGTCAACATGATCGTGAATGAAACGGTATAAATCCGGCCCAGATATCATTGCTAGGGAACCCCTGATTATGGCTGCGCATGAAATCGAGCTGGTTGTTCCGTTATTTATTTTATTTGAAGAATGACGGCTCTTTTGGATTTTGTTGATAGGTACTTTTGTAACGAACAAACGTTATGCTTCATGAGTAACAAGAAATAATTAATGACTGAATTATTGAATCCCGCGCATTTTTATGTACTGAAATTCCCGAGCGGGCTCCACTACTCGGCTCGTTTAGGGCTTTCCAGGGGGGAGCACGAGGGAAGGTATTGATCACAGAGATCTACGCAGAAGAGGCATCTATCTATACAAGTACATAATAAACCGTTTTGTAATCATTTGCAGCGTTTTTTAATTGAAGCTGTAACTCTTTTGGTATCAATCAAAAACAGCTTGTAACTGCTCTTCTTCCGAACGAGGCTGCAGAATCCAGAAAGAATCCAGTCATGACTTCAATTTTGATCTTACAGACAGACAGTTTGTTGAATATCTTTACTTCTGTCCAAAATGGAGCATGTTGGATGTACTTGAAAAATTCGAAATTATTAAGAGTGATAGGTTGGGTAAATCTTCGAATGATGTAATTCCTTCAAGTTTTTCTCCATTATTACGTTCACTTCTGTAACAGCTTAGTTCACCTGACCTTGTGTGGGGTGGTGGTTCACGATTGAGGGACTATTTCGATGATAAAAATATTTTTTTTCAAAAAAGAGTGGGTCAAATTTGACTTTATAACAGTCAAAAATCTGTAAAAATGGCTAAAATCACGAACAAATTATATAATTTTACGAAGGTGGTATGGTTTCTCGCTATATCATCTGTTTACACAATAGTACCATTATTTCTGTGAAAATTCGCTTTTATAGCCATGCTGCGTGACTGGAACTTTTGGCTGTTGTTTTCTTTGTGGGTAAATGCCGTCCAAATTGCATTTTTATGGTTCAACAATCGCTAAAAACCGTCAGTAATATAAATATTATGTTTGGTAGGTAGTAGCTATGTTACTCTGAACATCTGCTCATATAATGTTCATGCTGCTGATTGGAACTTTTTTGATCCAGTGGATATTTTTGGTCTTAGGTGCTTACTAGGGTGGTCACAAAAAGTCAACTTTCGAAATTCAATCGTGGCAACCCCCTAAAAGGTGCCATTTGACTATAAAATGAGATTCCCAAAGTTTTAGGTCGATCGGATAACATTAACCCGTGCCGCATCGAGGTTGAAGTTTAGAAAAACTCACTTTTTTTCATAAAAATATTATTTCTTTCCTCATAACATAGTAACCATTTGTCCTAGAGAGTTGAAATTGGTCTTATTTTATTTGAAATGTTATCTTCTTCAACTTTTACTCCAATAATGTTTTCGCTAGATCCTATAGATGTTATGTTATTCAGCTTTTCCCATCTCGAAACGTGGTCCGTTTCAGCAAAAAATGTGCCTTTTTACGAATACCCCTAAAAACCACACTCCAGTCAATGAAATCGACCTCTAGGCAATTTGATACTTCTTTATCACTCTGGTATATTGAAAATTGATACATTTGAATCTAATATATAATATATGGAGGGGGTAGGGGGGAGATGGGTGGGTGGTGGGTGCTATGAAATGCACAAAAAACAATAAAAATTATGTAAAAAGTGTTTTAATAATACAAATTGAAAGTTTTTTGTATAGAAAATAATAGCCTGGAACTTATTTTACAACACAATATATCTATTCCAACACCACTGAATTTAGAACTACATTAATGGCTTAGATAGTGAGGCTTTATCGACATCAGGGTAAATTTTCCTACATTCTGACACAACTTGTAATAAAAATTGGCGCTGTTCTTCGTCTTTTGTCAAGCAAGAGTTGAAGTCTTGTATCAATTTCACTCCTCTTTCAGCAGTGTCGTTGACTACCCTTAAACTGTTCACTATGTTTTTAGTATGCAAATAATGAGGATTTTTGTTCCATAAGCGTGTATCGGTGTTTAAAAAACCCTGCAAATCACTGCACAACGGTTTATTATTTTGTATAGAATACCCTTCCGTTACAGATCACAGCTCTATGTATAGATAACCCGTCTATATAATTTATGATATGTACCTACTATTCTATACATATAATGTAGATCGCAGACCCTCCGTAGGTTAGTACCTAACCCCGTACACGTTACTAGGTACCTACCTAAATCACGAGTTAAATGTTGCTAAAATAATTCTGCCGATGACAAACAGTACCTAACAAAAAGAAACACACATAATGAAGTTCTGAAAAGAAATTGTTGATGAGGAGTGAAAAAAGTTGCGAAAGTACCTACCAACAAACTCCAGCCCCTTCTACGTAGATGGTATAATGAACCGTTGTGTAATAATTTACCGTTGAGTAATGATTTACCGTAGTAATAATTTACCCATCAATAATACTTCAACGTTTGTTCAAGTTTCACTACCTACCAACAAACTCCAAAAGAGCCATCATTTTTGAAATGAAATAATATCACAGAACAACCAACTCGACTTCATACTCCGCCAATATAATCAGGTGATCCCTAGCAATGATTTCATCTCCGCCAAATTTCCTATTGTGGGCGCGTCTCTGGTTACGAGATTTGGTTTGAATTGTATACAATTTCATTCACACTGGAGTCGAAAATGCCTGTCTGTGCAAACTTCGGGGCCTTACTGTGAACGAACGGCTGGACGTACGACGCTCCGGATGGTCTTAAAAAACTCGCAAGTTCAAGAACTATTTAAAACCGTAAAAATATTCACGTAAAAAAATGGTATAGGCGTTTTGAAAATTTCAACCCCTATTTTGAACCCCTTACAGATGACTCACAGTAACGTCGAGCTTCGAGGACCAACTAGACCCCGAACGGAACCTATAAACCGAATTTCATCAATTTTCTTTCATGGTAACTAAGAAAAGTGGCCCGTACGGCGTACGGCGGACAGACAGAAATATTTTTATTGCAGTTTTGGATTCTACATACCTTGAAACGTAAACCATCAAATTTTGAGGGAGGGTAAGAATTTTTTTTTTCATGCTCGATTCCAATGGTTCATTATTGAAAATAATAAACCAAAATCTGTCTCTATGGAAAACCGCTTGAAAAAATTCAAGGTTTGAGAGGTGACAAAAAAATCAAGTTGCTTATCCAAAATTTGCTCTACATGTGCAAAATCTAAAATCGCTTTTCTATTCCTACCATCAATTTCACTATCGGGTTCACCTAGGGAAAATAATTTCATGGCCATACTTTTTTTAATGTTGTCGTCTAAAGTGTGGTCGAAAAACGAGAACGCTATTTTCTCTGAGCTGAGGTACCACAGATTTTTTTATTTTTATTTTTTATTTTTTAATCGTTTATTTATTTTATTATAACAGCTAGTTAGATCGGTAACTATCTAGTTATTTAGATTAGACAATAATTTATTAACGCATGTATCCGTTATGGTGAATGTCCAGTGACTACCACCACACATGAGTCCACAACAATGTACGTCTTCAACAACACTGTAAGTCCAAGGGCTTGGTCCTCTTCAGCCGCCGTGTTACTGCAGAGTTGTCCAGGAGCTGAATGGCTTCCGGATTTGTATGGAAGGATTCGGTGGAAGCATCAACGAAGAGACTACAAGAAGCCGCGCATGCAGTGGAAAATTGGACCAAGAAGTGGAGGCTCAGACTAAACGAAAACAAATCCACACATGTGAATTTCACATACAAGAAAATAGCAACAATACCGATATTCATAAATCACAACATAATCCCATATGCTAACTCAGCTAAGTATCTTGGTATGACCCTGGATGCTAAACTAAAATGGAAAGAACACGTGAATAAAAAGAAGAAAGAGCTAACAGTCAAGTACCGAAAGCTGTATTGGCTGTTGGGTCGGCAATCGCTGCTCAGCATTCATAACAAGGTGCTGCTTTACAAAACAGTGCTGATGCCATCTGGGCATATGGTATACAGCTATGGGGCTGCACAGCAAAAACCAATATGAAAACCATCGAAACTTTCCAAAACAGGGTACTTAGGAATATGGTCAATGCTCCTTGGTACATCCGAAACGACGACCTCCACAGAGACCTTGGAGTGGAGAGGGTCAGAGATGTCATGATTATAGAGGTTTTCGGGCCTCAAGGAGGTGGGACCGGCAAAATTACTTTAATAAAAGAGTTTTGGTTTATTATTTTCAATAATGATGGTTTACGTTTCCCCCTCAAAATTTGATGGTTTACGTTTCAAGGTATGTAGAATCCAAAACTGCAATAAAAATATTTCTGTCTGTCCGCCGTACGCCGTACGGGCCACTTTTCTTAGTTACCATGAAAAAAAATTGATGAAATTCGGGTTATAGGTTCCGTTCGGCGTCTAGTTGGTCCTCGAAGCTCGACGTTACTGTGAGTCATCTCTAAGGGGTTCAAAATAGGGGTTGAAATTTTCAAAACGCCTATACCATTTTTTTACGTAAATATTTTTACGGTTTTAAATAGTTCTTGAACTTGCGAGTTTTTTAAGACCATCCGGAGCATCGTACGTCCAGCCGTTCGTTCACAGTAAGGCCCCGAAGTTTGCACCGACAGGCATTTTCGACTCCAGTGTGAATGAAATTGTATACAATTCAAACCAAATCTCGTAACCAGAGACGCGCCCACAATAGGAATTTGTGAATACGGCCAATCATTGGTAGGGATCACCTGATTATATTGGCGGAGTATGAAGTCGAGTTGGTTGTTCTGTGATATTATTTAATTTGAAAAATGATGGCTCTTTTGGAGTTTGTTGGTAGGTAGTGAAACTTGGACAAACGTTGAAGTATTATTGATGGGTAAATTATTACTACGGTAAATTATTACTCAACGGTAAATTATTACACAACGGTTCATTATACCATCTACGTAGAAGGGGCTGGAGTTTGTTGGTAGGTACTTTTGCGACTTTTTTCACTCCTCATCAACAATTTCTTTTCAGAACTTCATTATGTGTGTTTCTTTTTGTTAGGTACTGTTTGTCATCGGCAGAATTATTTTAGCAACATTTAACTCGTGATTTAGGTAGGTACCTAGTAACGAGTACGGGGTTAGGTACTAACCTACGGAGGGTCTGCGATCTACATAATATGTATAGAATAGTACATATCATATTATATAGACGGGTTATCTATACATAGAGCTGTGATCTGTAACAGAAGGGTATTCTATACAAAATAATAAACCGTTATGCAGGGATTTGCAGCGTTTTTTAATATCCATGTGTCAATTAACAATGTTATATTTCAATTAACAATTGCAGTGTTTCAAACAATGAGGAACTGGCACCCATCTGAAAATCTAACCTTTTGGTTTATTATTTTCAATAATGAACCATTGGAGTCGAGCATGAAAAAAAAAATTCTTACCCCCCCTCAAAATTTGATGGTTTACGTTTCAAGGTATGTAGAATCCAAAACTGCAATAAAAATATTTCTGTCTGTCCGCCGTACGCCGTACGGGCCACTTTTCTTAGTTACCATGAAAGAAAATTGATGAAATTCGGGTTATAGGTTCCGTTCGCTGTCTAGTTGGTCCTCGAAGCTCGACGTTACTGTCAGTCATCTCTAAGGGGTTCAAAATAGAGGTTGAAATTTTCAAAACGCCTATACCATTTTTTTTACATGAATATTTTTACGGTTTTAAATAGTTCTTGAACTTGCGAGTTTTTTAAGACCATCCGGAGCGTCGTACGTCCAGCCGTTCGTTCACAGTAAGGCCCCGAAGTTTGCACCGACAGGCATTTTCGACTCCAGTGTGAATGAAATTGTATACAATTCAAACCAAATCTCGTAACCAGAGACGCGCCCACAATAGGAAATTTGGCGGAGATGAAATCATTGCTAGGGATCACCTGATTATATTGGCGGAGTATGAAGTCGAGTTGGTTGTTCTGTGATATTATTTCATTTGAAAAATGATGGCTCTTTTGGAGTTTGTTGGTAGGTAGTGAAACTTGAACAAACGTTGGAGTATTATTGATGGGTAAATTATTACTACGGTAAATCATTACTCAACGGTAAATTATTACACAACGGTTCATTATACCATCTACGTAGAAGGGGCTGGAGTTTGTTGGTAGGTACTTTCGCAACTTTTTTACTCTACACTAGACCACCTACGGTTCACGGAAATGTGACCAAATATGGATAAAAATTTTGATGTAATAATTAAAATCGAATTTGAAAATCGGGAGCTGGGGAAACTGCGCAAAACAATCTGTGATTGGTTGACGAGCGTGCGACGTCACAGTTCTCTAATCCCCTTGGGACAAGGCGATTTCAATGCTCCTCATCAGCTAACAACTACGTTCATGTAACAAGTTTCCATTTCGTTATTTTCCGCAGTGCTTCAACATTTTCTACACAGCAGCTGTGACAGCAACGCATTACCATACTGCATAACAAAAAGAAAATATGTACTTCGAAGAAGAATGGAACCAACAAACAAACAAAAACAAAGATGGGTGGATTGTGGATGGAGAAATCGGAAGTTCGCTTCATATTATTTTGATATTATTCCGAAAAAGTGCCGTACAAATATTGTATTGTACCACACTGTGCCAGCTCAACTGATAAATCGCCCGAAAAATGGTTCATTGTTGTGCCAACTGGCCAACAAACCCGGAAAAAGTTGTTCGACCTGATAAGGAGAAAAGGCATCACAATCGATGTAAGTTTGCAGAGATCATCTTAATGTAAGTAGGTATGAATATTTACTGATATAGGTACCTACCTGACTGTGATCAGATCTCTGTCGTACCTTTGCTTTTCATCTTTGCTTTTAATTTCCGCAATAAAAAAGTGTGCTAGTTCCTCATTACAGTAGGTGATCTTCAGAATCTCCATTCTATAGCACTTCTGGTAAATTTATAAATTTTTTGGTAATTTAGGTAGTGGTTTTAACATACTTTTAACGACGATGATTTTTTAGCCGCCCAAAAACTGTAGGTAATTTTTGAGAGAACAAATATTTTTGAGTTTTGAAATGGTCCTTTCACCTATTTCCATGTACCTACGCATATATTGAACGTTAAGTTGAAATTAGAAGAATAATATATAATGAAGCTATATACTGGTCTGTAGCTCAAACCCATTACCGTTTGTATCCATTGATGATGAATTCACAACATTTCCCTTACAATTTCTAAGGAGTAAATTTACATTGTAAAGCCGTTGTAGTTTGTAACCACTTCCATTCCTACTCTTGGCTTTCATTCGCTGAACTTGAATAGTCACGTTGTTTTGTTTCTCGTCTGATTCAGTTTCCGCGAGTATTCAAGTCTGTCCATTCAAATTAAGCTTTTTTAGCTTCCTCTCTTTAGCGGCTTCCTTTAGTTTTTTCCCTTTTAAGAGTTGGTCGTCGTCTATTGAATGAAAAGTAAAAACCAAGGTGAGGCATTGTATGCTTTCCAACGGAAAAGGAGTTGGGATGGCTTTGAAATGTAAAGTAGAGGGCGCCAAGTTCATTTGCTACGACAAAGTGTGCTGTGCATCCCCTTCTCCTACTTTACCACGGTTTCCACCTCTTTGGGCTTTCCAAACAACATTGATTAACGGCAAGGGAGCTTTAAGTTGAAAGTTGGTCCTATCCTCCCTCAGGGTGGCGGCAGGGGGATGGGATCCCAGGACCTTATTTGCATCTTTGCTCGAACCAGCAGTCACTGATGGCTACTTACAGTGGAGACAGCGATATCACAAAAAGAACATTCAGGTCAGTAAGTGATCAACATGTCTTGGTTCATGTAACTTGAACAATACCTACTCTCCTACCTATTTGTGACCTAAATCTTGCGTCATAGAATATTGTGGATTAGGAATCTTGTGTCCTACAAAACTTAAAATCAACCATAAAAAACGCAGCAAATTATTACACAACGGTTTATTATTTACCTGTAGGCATGTTTTCTGTGGTCACTACTTACCCTCCTGCTCTCCTCAGAAAAGCCCTAAATCTAGTAGTTCTGGAGCCGGCCGGGCAATTAAAGTTTCATAAATATGCGATGGATTCAGAATTCTAACATTAATTGTTTTTTGTTATTCATGAAGCATAACTTTTGTTCAAGTTACAACAGGGACCTATCAACGTCTAAAGTCCAATCAAGTCCAAAATAACCGAAATAATATCACATAACAATCAACTCGATTTCATACAGTAATACGTGATTATAATCAGGTGTTCCCTAGCGATGGTATCTGAGCTGGATGTATACCGTTTTAATCACGATCATGTTGACTATTCGGTGCAAACTTCAGGGCCTTACTGTGAACGAGCAGCTGGACTTGCAATGCTCCGGGTGGTCTAAAAAAATTCCAAAGTTCGAGATCAATTTAACAACTTATAAAAATATGAGATAACGGCGCCGTGGAAATTTCAACCACTATTCTCTGACAGTAACGCCGAACTTCGCGGACCAACTAGACTGCAAATGGGACCCATAAACCAAACTCCATTAATTCTGGTTCACAGTTCTGGGTTCTGGACGGACAGCAATTTTGGTTCATTATATTCAACAATGAACATTTGGAATCGAGCAGTGATCTACGCAGAAGGAGCATCTATAGGTACCATGAAACGGAAACCGTAAATTTTTGGTTTATTATTTTCAATAATGAACCATTGGAATCGAGCATGAAAAAAAAAACGCTGCAAATCCCTGCACAACGGTTTATTATTTTGTATAGAATACCCTTCTGTTACAGATCACAGCTCTATGTATAGATAACCCGTCTATATAATATGATATGTACTATTCTACACATATTATGTAGATCGCAGACCCTCCGTAGGTTAGTACCTAACCCCGTACTCGTTACTAGGTACCTACCTAAATCACGAGTTAAATGTTGCTAAAATAATTCTGCCGATGACAAACAGTACCTAACAAAAAGAAACACACATAATGAAGTTCTGAAAAGAAATTGTTGATGAGGAGTGAAAAAAGTTGCAAAAGTACCTACCAACAAACTCCAGCCCCTTCTACGTAGATGGTATAATGAACCGTTGAGTAATAATTTACCGTTGAGTAATGATTTACCGTAGTAATAATTTACCCATCAATAATACTTCAACGTTTGTTCAAGTTTCACTACCTACCAACAAACTCCAATAGAGCCATCATTTTTCAAATTAAATAATATCACAGAACAACCAACTCGACTTCATACTCCGCCAATATAATCAGGTGATCCCTACCAATGATTGGCCGTATTCACAAATTCCTATTGTGGGCGCGTCTCTGGTTACGAGATTTGGTTTGGATTGTATACAATTTCATTCACACTGGAGTCGAAAATGCCTGTCGGTGCAAACTTCGGGGCCTTACTGTGAACGAACGGCTGGACGTACGATGCTCCGGATGGTCTTAAAAAACTCGCAAGTTCAAGAACTATTTAAAACCGTAAAAATATTTACGTAAAAAAATGGTATAGGCGTTTTGAAAATTTCAACCCCTATTTTGAACCCCTTAGAGATGACTCACAGTAACGTCGAGCTTCGAGGACCAACTAGACGCCGAACGGAACCTATAACCCGAATTTCATCAATTTTTTTTCATGGTAACTAAGAAAAGTGGCCCGTACGGCGTACGGCGTACGGCGTACGGCGGACAGACAGAAATATTTTTATTGCAGTTTTGGATTCTACATACCTTGAAACGTAAACCATCAAATTTTGAGGGGGGGTAAGAATTTTTTTTTTCATGCTCGATTCCAATGGTTCATTATTGAAAATAATAAACCAAAATGCTTACCCCCCCTCAAAATTTGATGGTTTACGTTTCAAGGTATGTAGAATCCAAAACTGCAATAAAAATATTTCTGTCTGTCCGCCGTACGCCGTACGGGCCACTTTTCTTAGTTACCATGAAAAAAAATTGATGAAATTCGGGTTATAGGTTCCGTTCGGCGTCTAGTTGGTCCTCGAAGCTCGACGTTACTGTGAGTCATCTCTAAGGGGTTCAAAATAGGGGTTGAAATTTTCAAAACGCCTATACCATTTTTTTACGTAAATATTTTTACGGTTTTAAATAGTTCTTGAACTTGCGAGTTTTTTAAGACCATCCGGAGCATCGTACGTCCAGCCGTTCGTTCACAGTAAGGCCCCGAAATTTGCACCGACAGGCATTTTCGACTCCAGTGTGAATGAAATTGTATACAATTCAAACCAAATCTCGTAACCAGAGACGCGCCCACAATATGAATTTGTGAATACGGCCAATCATTGGTAGGGATCACCTGATTATATTGGCGGAGTATGAAGTCGAGTTGGTTGTTCTGTGATATTATTTCGCTTGAAAAATGATGGCTCTTTTGGAGTTTGTTGGTAGGTAGTGAAACTTGAACAAACGTTGAAGTATTATTGATGGGTAAATTATTACTACGGTAAATCATTACTCAACGGTAAATTATTACACAACGGTTCATTATACCATCTACGTAGAAGGGGCTGGAGTTTGTTGGTAGGTACTTTTGCAACTTTTTTCACTCCTCATCAACAATTTCTTTTCAGAACTTCATTATGTGTGTTTCTTTTTGTTAGGTACTGTTTGTCATCGGCAGAATTATTTTAGCAATATTTAACTCGTGATTTAGGTAGGTACCTAGTAACGAGTACTGGGTTAGGTACTAACCTACGGAGGGTCTGCGATCTACATATTATGTATATAATAGAATAGTACATATCATATTATATAGAAGGGTTATCTATACATAGAGCTGTGATCTGTAACAGAAGGGTATTCTATACAAAATAATAAACCGTTGTGCAGGGATTTGCAGCGTTTTTTTTTTCAAGTCTGATTACAAAAGTTCGTTATTGAAAATAATAAACCAAAAGGCTGCAAATTATTAAATAACGGTTTATTACTTTCCTGTATAGATACCCCTTCTGAGTAGATCACGGTTTTCTGTGGGCAATATACAATACCTACCCTCGTGCGCCAACCAGGAAAGCCCCCCACCCAGTCATATTTGAAATTCTGATGGTCGCTGAACCTAAGTAGGATCCTCAACAAATTCTCAAATTTTCACCTAACGGACATTGTTTTAATCCATTTTGATTCCACGTACCTTGAAACGCAAACCATAAAACATTTTGAAGGGGTTAACTTTTTTTGTACAAGCTCGATTCAAAGGTTTATTAATGAAAATAATAAAACAATACGTTTGCCATGAAGGTGGGCGGTTCTTTCACATAATGATGCCATCATGATTCTCACAATTCGTGGATCATTTATACATGAAAACATCATTTCATCAAACAATCATCTCATCAAAACATCATTTTCATTTATACAATAAAAAGGTTTCCAAGAGTCGCCTACATCGGATGATGCAACCAAAAATAGATGCTATAGAAGCGGTACAAAGTTTTCGTTCTCCGCACAGGTGCAATGCATCTATTACCATCATTCCGATCGAAATGAATCTTCTAGGGCACAATCAGGGGCCTAGCCTGCATGATCCGTATAAACTGTCTCGGTGGAACAAAGCGTTACAATTTTTCGTGCGTGCGCCGACGCTACTATCATTCCGACTGTGTCATAATAGGAATATAATATTTTAATTTGTTTTGTGACTACTTAATTAAATAAGGCGATAAAAAACCCATCTCCGGAAATTCCAGCATAACTGTTCGAATAGAGTCGGAGTTATGGGAGTGTCAAAAATTGCATGTATGCGCTGCGCGGACGGAAGTTAGATCTGTGTGCCAACCAGCACACACCCTCAAATTTTCGGGCAGAATTATTGGCGTTTCAAGGGTATCGCGTTCGGATCAGTGATCCAGGCAGAAAGGCTATCTAATTGGTAATAATGAACCACTCTGGAAGAATTAGCAGCGTGTTTCATTCTCAATTTGCTATTTTGAATTCGTGAAATGGCAGAGGGGTTGGTGTTGTCCCGTTGTGGTCTGTCCATGTTCCGTGCTAGGTCGCAACACGGGTATGATCCATCTGCACTGATGCGTAAGTGACTTCATCTCTTCCACAGAAGCGACCCTCTCCCACACCACGCGTATTGCCAAACGGTCGCCCTTCCCTGTCGGAATCAAATGTGAAAATCCGGTCAAAGCAAAGATCCTCTTCAGAGAAAGGCACCCGGGCGGAAGAATCGAGCCAGTGGGCCGGAAGCAATGCAAATGAACGGTCGACCACACTCGTGCCTATAGCTAGGTATAGCTAATGCTCCTACATAGAATCCCAAATGCCATTCCTTGTTTGCTATAGCCCTTGGGGTGGAGGCTCCATGTGATGAGACAATGCTCGAATAGACCCACATCATCTCAAACACAGCAGTAATATGTCATGACGTTTGTGATAATTAGGGGAAGATGCTGTACCTACTAAGACTGCATCTAAAGAAAAACAGAGTTATTGAAAAAATAGTCCATTTCCACTAATACAAAAAAAACCCCCCGCAAAAAACACTGTTATACCGGTTTCGGTGATCAAACCATCGTCAGTAACACACAATAACAATAGTAGTTTTGTGTATTAGTGGAAATAGACTATTTTTTCAACAACTCCGTTTTTCTTTGAAATGGGTTTCCACAATTTCGTCGCGAGTGATTTAGTTCGTACTGCATCTAAGGTTATTGATTGTGAAAATTATGGAATGACCGGGAAAATTCTGGAGTGGAGCTGAAAGACAAATATGAGAATTTTTCCACTGTAAATTGATATAAAAAATTCAAAAATAAATGAAGTTTACTATTCATTTTATTTTTCGGTGGTCGAAGGTTCTTAAACTAAGTTTCCAACTAATTTTTCCTCGGCAGAATTTATTATAATGTGACGGGTCATAATGGCTGTATAGGCGGTGATGCGGTAGGCGGTCCTTATAACTTCAGACTTCGTTAATGATGAAATCATGTTAGATTTCATTTACTCAAACCATTGCAGCAAAAAGGGTGGCTGTACGTAGGACCGCTGATTTCGTATTACCCATTATGTTGAGTATTATAATGGCCATATTATTATGTAGTATTAGGTACCTATGTTGACTTGTGAGATCAGCGATAAGTTGAAGGATTCGAATGTCTGTTGTGTGGTCCTGGAACGAAAATGAACAGTAATCTACACTGTTATTGTTATTTCTGTGTTATGTTACTATGTCATCCGTCATGTGTATGGGATCACCTTTTTTTTGTTTCATAGCTTATTTATTTATAATTTTACATAGAAATAGGGTTCAAACCCCTCGTTGTTTCTATACATAATAATGACATAACTCAGAAGGGCGTATTTTTTATATAAAATCGAAGAACGGAAAAATGAAATGTGGGCAGATAGGAAGAAAATGAAGGAAGAAGAAGCAGAAGAAAAATATGAAGAGAAGGGAACTATGGATCCTCAATGTGCCTCAGGACAGCTAATCCAAAAGACCGGAGCGAGCCACACCTACGAATAGCCTTCCCCTCAATATTTTCACTCCTCAAGACCTTCATTTTATGCAATGAGGAGCATTTCAAGGTTATTGTGTAGATGCGGAACAGCAATATATCTACAGAAAATGATAAACGTTTGCGGAAGAATTTGGGAATAACCCCATTCGCTGTAAAGTACTTTGGCTCGTCTTCACCACAACCCCGACTCGTTGTCTGCAGGGATTATCATCCGTTAGTTAGTAAGGATGATTTGAGACGCCACATGATGAGCGGTGAAGGAGGAGTTGAAGGGCGGAATGCCCACAGGCATTCCTCAAGTGGCCCTGTGGTGCGTGAGCTCTCCAAGCGGATGCCATCCATCCCTCAAGTCTGTGGACGCTTTCCTCGGCTAATGAACCTGCCACAGAGATCAGAGTTCAGACACCTGGCAGGTGTACCTACATATTAGGTTGGGGTGGTGATAATGAATGTCCAAACATCCTGGGTTTTGTTAAACTTTGGCAATACTCCTGTCATTTATACCTCTTTGTCTTAGACAAAAAATATCCCCCATCAAAACCAAGGGAGTAAATCGTGTTGCTTTTTCAAAAACGAGCAACTCTGGTATTTTTTTTAACATCACTTAAAATTATGACTAGGTACTACTAAAACTAATTAAAAGTAATTAAAACTGTAAATAACTATATAACCTCTGCGAAAAGCTGTTTCACGAAAAGTCTGATTTACATAATTAAATACAATTGAAAAACAATCCGAAGACAATAATTTTTTGTAAGTACGCAAGCTAAGGTAAACGACGGATGACTAAAAAAAGTGCATAGAGATTCACAGTGGCGAGTAACTAAGAAAACATGAATGTATCACAACACACATACCTAATGAATGCGAAATTTTACTTTTTATTTTGTTGAAAGAAAGATCGCAGGAGTTGGGGGTGAGTGACCTGTGATTCAGAACTGTGATTCATAAGAGGATACCGGGCACGAGGGGATGATGGATTGCCAGATTTCGAAGTATTTCTGGCCTGCTTTCCAAGAAAACCTATAGTTCGGATTGGAATGTTGAGAAAAATTGAAATCACCTTGAAATACTTCAGTTGTACCAGATCACGCCAGAAAATGAAAGTGCTTCTGGCAGTGTTCTCAACTCCCAACAATTCAAATCGTTTTGAATCTGTTTTGGTTTAAACCTCACTTTGATGTGATAAACTTGAAATAAAAAAAGGTTACAGGCCCTTTTGAAAAGCCATGAAAACTCCCAAACGAAAACTATTGATGTAACTAATAGAACATGCTGAAACAAACTAACCAGATGAAAGACGAATCAAAAATGAGTTGAAATGATTTAAAATGGATAAATACTTAGTGGTATCCACTGCATTGAATGAGCAAAGAATTGATAGATCAGGAGGTGCGTTACAAATCAAACATGCCTTCACATGATTATTGATCCAAACGAATTTGTCCACAAGAAATTCCCTCAAATGCTATTACTAGATTCATGGGAATCGGGAAATACAATATGCGAAAAAGACCCTCGCCCCCTTGACCCCTCACCCTTATTTCAGCTACTGCCTCAATTTATACTGAACTCTTATCAAATCCGGCTTAGAACCATTTTCGATCCTGAACTTTATAGCTGGAGTTAACCCTCCAAGATCCCGAATCGGAAGAGAAGTTGACCTGACCATGCGAGTGCAGATCGGAAAGTGTCGTTTTTACTCTGCCCTTCTCCTGTCAACCCAATAAAGTTTAAGTATCTCACCGTAAAAAGTGTCGTATCTGACAATCAACTCGTGTGGCAACGTGGGATTATAAAACTACAGTCGGTGTCAGCTAGTTTCGTATTTATGAACCGTTCAGTTGTGATCCAATCTTGGGTTTTAGGCTCCCCCACCACCTCGAAAGTGGCCTGCCACCTAACTATTTGAAATTTACAAACTTTAGGAAGCCTCACCTTTTTTGGTTTATTATTTTCAATAATGAACCATTGGAATCGAGCATGAAAAAAAAAATTCTTACCCCCCCTCAAAATTTGATGGTTTACGTTTCAAGGTATGTAGAATCCAAAACTGCAATAAAAATATTTCTGTCTGTCCGCCGTACGCCGTACGCCGTACGCCGTACACCGTACGCCGTACGCCGTACGCCGTACGCCGTACGGGCCACTTTTCTTAGTTACCATGAAAAAAAATTGATGAAATTCGGGTTATAGGTTCCGTTCGGCGTCTAGTTGGTCCTCGAAGCTCGACGTTACTGTGAGTCATCTCTAAGGGGTTCAAAATAGGGGTTGAAATTTTCAAAACGCCTATACCATTTTTTTACGTAAATATTTTTACGGTTTTAAATAATTCTTGAACTTGCGAGTTTTTTAAGACCATCCGGAGCATCGTACGTCCAGCCGTTCGTTCACAGTAAGGCCCCGAAGTTAGCACCGACAGGCATTTTCGACTCCAGTGTGAATGAAATTGTATACAAATCAAACCAATTCTCGTAACCAGAGACGCGCCCACAATAGGAATTTGTGAATACGGCCAATCATTGGTAGGGATCACCTGATTATATTGGCGGAGTATGAAGTCGAGTTGGTTGTTCTGTGATATAATTTAATTTGAAAAATGATGGCTCTTTTGGAGTTTGTTGGTAGGTAGTGAAACTTGAACAAACGTTGAAGTATTATTGATGGGTAAATTATTACTACGGTAAATCATTACTCAACGATAAATTATTACACAACGGTTCATTATACCATCTACGTAGAAGGGGCTGGAGTTTGTTGGTAGGTACTTTTGCAACTTTTTTCACTCCTCATCAACAATTTCTTTTCAGAACTTCATTATGTGTGTTTCTTTTTGTTAGGTACTGTTTGTCATCGGCAGAATTATTTTAGCAACATTTAACTCGTGATTTAGGTAGGTACCTAGTAACGAGTACGGGGTTAGGTACTAACCTACGGAGGGTCTGCGATCTACATAATTATGCATAGAATAGTACATATTATATTATATAGACGGGTTATCTATACATAGAGCTGTGATCTGTAACAGAAGGGTATTCTATACAAAATAATAAACCGTTGTGCAGGGATTTGCAGCGTTTTTGGAATTGTGCGCGAGGTGTATGTACTTTCAGAACTCCTTATTACAATCGTGTTCGATGGTTATTACCATGTAAAATCACCACTCTGCTGATCGAAGTTCTGGCCAGGCCTGTCAACTTACCCAACGGTCCCTCGTAGACTCCATCGCACATATACAGCATCGTCGGTCGAATTGGGAAAACATAATATCCATGTGAAACAAAACTGGTAGAAGTTTAGATGCACGCTCACGCTTGACATTTACAATTACTTCAATGGGGCTTATAGTTGAGGATCCTGTTTTACATTATCGGTAAATATTGAACGGCACAATCCTACTGCTTTACATAGAGTTCTGTTTCAATTTGGACGGACACAAAAAGTTACACCCGTTTCGAGACCTTTCTCGGTTAGTAGTTAAGACTAACGCACAAACAGCGTTCGTTATCGACTCGAAAATTATCGCGATTTTTGTCATGAAAAACGCGGCAAATTATTACACAACTGTATATTATTAACCTATATAGACACCCTTCTGTGCATAGATCACTGTTTTCAGTGCACCCTCGCGCACCCCCCAGGAAAGCCCTAAATCGTATACTGGAGCCGGCCGGGGAATTACAGTTTCATAAACATGCGGTGGATTCAATAACTCTATCACTGATTATTTGTTGTTATTCATGAAGCTTGACGTTTGTTTAAGTTAAAAAAGTAGTACCTATCAGCAAAAGTACCTATCAACAAAATAACCATCATTATCAAATGAAATAATATCCAGGAACAACCAACTCGATTTTATTCAGCCATTCGAGATATAATCAGGCGTTCCCTAGCAACTATGGGGTGGATGTACATAGTTTCATTCACGATCATGTTGACGAAGCTTTTCAATGCAAACGGACGGTCGGACGACTGGAATGCTCCGGGTGTTTTCAAACAATTATTCTCAAGTTCGAGATCAATTTAAACACGTAAAAAAAAAAAAAAAAAAATACCCTTCTGTTGAGTTTCGAGCTACTGCGTTCTAGAAATTTCAACCCCTATTTTTCGCCCCTTAGATGTTACTGACAGTAACGGTGAGCTTCGTGGACCAACTAGACCCCAAATGGGGTTCATAAACCAAATTTCATTAATTTTGGCTCGTGGCAACAAAGGAAAGGCGAACCTTTGCGTAATAAGTTGCAGCGTTTTTTATTCTATTTTCGGATTATATTTACTTTGAAAGGGAAACAATCAAATTATTTGGGGGGGGGGGGGGGGGGGAGGCTGCTTTTCCATGCTCATTCCTAAGGCTAATTCTTGAAAATAATAAACAAAAATTCGTTCAACATCTCGTCAACTCGCTGATGAATTACCAAAATATTTTACGAAAATCGACAACTGTTTAAGATGAGATATGAACCAATATAATATAGGTACTTCTCTATTTTCTACCATCCTGTACACTTATGTGACGATACGTATTTAAAATTTCAGTTCTCGCAGATTGGTAGTCAAGTCTGTGCACAATTTGTACACACACACACAAGGGACCGTGTTTTTCAAGTGAGGTCTGGACGAGCTCCACCTGAGAGCACAAGTTCTGATGAACATAATATATTCTCATGGTGGGCAATGACTGAGATCCCTCATAACTATTAGTGACGTATTTTGTTTAAAAACATTTACTTTATGTATAGATACCTGCCAAAATATAATGAATTTGAATTTGTATTAAAACGCCCTTAAAGTTACCGATAAGAAATTATGGTCGTATGGGTATACCTACCTGTGTTGGTGAGCGGATGTTGTGGGCGAATAACTTCCTTTTGTGAATGATAAAAGGATGGGAGACTCCCCAATTAGAAGTAAATACTTTAGTGGACTGTATTTTATAAGAATTACGACGGATTTGTAGGAGTGAAACAAGACATGCAACAAGAGTTATGGAAATTACTATAAATGTCAAATTGGCACACTTTTGGATCAAATAAATGACTTACAGCTTCTGCAGATCTGCGAAGTTTCCCGGCGCCGGGTTCGCGGTCCTGAATACGTCGTGCAGGGCTGGAAAACGAAGTAAAAGTCGCCAATTTGGTTTTAGCAATGAAATTCAATGCTGTTCAGTCTATGCACTACTACACTATCCGTCAAAACTACCGTCAGAGAATCAGTAGATTGTATTTCGGACGAGACAAGCGAAAACTAGTTCGGGAAAATACGTTAGCATGAGAGAGCATTCATTAACTGGTGACTATCTGGGAAATTTCGGGAAGGTAGCAGGCGATTCTGCGAAAAGTGCGCCAGCACGGGCGATGGATCGATTCAATAATAAATCGACTAGAACAATTATTATCCCGCTGGCACCAGCTACCTGCCGCCGCATTTCAAACGGCGGAAACCACGAATTCCGATAGAATCTGACGGTAACTGCGTAAGCGCAAACGTATTTCCCTTCGTCAAATAATACAACATCAAGTTTGATGAGGAAGTTCGATCGAATAAGGATGAAGTTTGTAAGACTGACGGCTGGACGTGTTTAGTTCCCGTCTCCGATGGGAGTTCGACCCTTGATGGCTTGAAAAACTCCCGTCAAATGAATGATAATAACCTAATCTTGTATGGGGATGAAGGTCGTAATGAGCTGTAATTCGACCGATTATTCCTGCGAATGTTACGTTATACCACTACAAATTGGTCAAGAAGTTCAGAGCAAAACGCCACCCTTTTGGTTAGAATTGATACCCAACCCATTCCACCCTTTTAGGTTCGTCTGAAATATAAGACTCTCAGCCTGAAATAACGGAGTTGAAGCAAGAAAAACAATAGAAAAAGATAAAGTTCAACCCTCCTCAGGAATAGGTCTTCCTGTAGAGATAATGGCTGGTGGAAGGAGGGGGTAAGGAAGGTCTTTGGGAAACCAGATCACATAATTGAAAAAGAAGGTCTGGAGGGACTGGATGGGAACTACAAGGAGAAATAACTAATGGTCAAGTTGATAGTGCAGGATGGAGCTCTCCGGCAGGACCAGGGTATTATGGAACTGCTGGATTTGGGAAGAACATAAACAGGGGTTCCCCAGGCCTGAAAAGGAAGAAGGGAAGTTCTTTGGGAAGCTGCGCGTGTTTCAGTGGAAGTAAAGGTTGAATGACTCTGCCTTTCTCTCCCGTCACATGTTGTAAACACAGGAGTCCCATTCAATATCATCTGGAGAGTAGGAGGGTTTTCAGATCCGGATTTTTTCCCCTTCCATATAAATGTTTGTCATGATACCTTCTCTTTATACCGTCTTTATTATAGGCTGGCGCCAAGGATCGGATCACCCTTTGGAAAATAGTCTGACCTGCCTCACGACTGCTCCTGTGTTCCCGAAACGGAACCATGGGAACTTCCTGTGATTATTCAATTTTAACCGAAAAATTAATTTTTACAAACTCAAGGTTATGTTGGTGTGGTTTCAAACACAGGTAATTAAAAAAATTAATAAAAAGCTTCATTAGCACATGTGAGAGTTGAAGAACTAACGGAATTTAAAGATTTAAAGCTGACAGGCTCTCACCATTTTGGTGCACTAATACTCGCAGTTATTGAGCATGTCAATTTAGACTGAAAAACTTATTCATAATTACCACACGTAGCCCTATGTCATACCATGATGTATATATGACGCTCTGTCGAGCATTACCTGGCGTTAAGGGAAAAGAGAAGGTCCAGGATTTACAGGTTGGACTACAGGCCGTTATGGTTGGTCAAGAAGCTAGGGGAGTGGTACCACCTTACTAGGGCCTTCCTTCTGTAAAATATTCATTTTGGAGGGTGCAAATCGCGAAAACCGAGGTTTTGTAAAATAATGTGTTCAATTGCCTTGTACATGGCTTCCAGATAATTATTATGTTTTCGCTCTGAATCACGCGCTGATGTCCATATTTCGTTACGCACCAATCCTACCAGGATAAGTCAGTATGACACGACAGATCTCGGTAGGATGGGAGCAAATCACCGTGAAAATACCTGCAAATGTATCAAAGGGTTGGAAGTTGTGCGGGGAATCTGAGCCTGGAATGTGAAATCTGGGTTACCATTACTTAGTTTTGAAATAAGTGGGTTGGTGTGGATTCCTCACACTGCACACGTGCGGCGTTAGCGAGATTTCTTAAATTTATTGTTATCAAGAACCTTTGTACTTAGAATAAAAAGGAATTCGAAGTACGTATATAGCGTTTTTGAAATGGATGGGAAGGGTAACACCCTGTTCATTAGGTACATCGAATAGTTGTACACAATAATGAAGAGTTACCTAACCATGAATTTCACTATCTTACCCTTTGGCTAGGCTCATATAGGTAAAATACTGCCGCTTATGTTAGGTTACAAGTTTTAAACAGTTGCGTATTGATTTATCGTTGTGTCGTGTCAATAATACTTCAACGATTGTTCAAGTTGAAAAAGTACCTATTAACAAAATCCAGCTCCTTCTCTTATATGTTATAATAAACTGTTGTGTAATAATTTACCGTTGCGTAATAATTTACTGTTATGTAATAATTTTCCATTGTCTAATAAATACTTTACCCATCAATAATACTTCGAGGACCAACTAGACCCCGAACGGGACCTGTAAATCAAATTTCGTGAATTTTTCTTCATGGTAACTAAAAAAAGTGCTAAGTACGGCGTACGGCGTTCGGCAGACAGACAGAAATATTTTTACTGCATTTTTGGAATCTACATACCTTGAAACGTAAACCATAAGATTTTGAGGGGGGGGGGGTATTAAACTTTTTTTACATGCTCGATTCCAAAGTTTCATTATTGAAAATAATAAACCAAAAACGTCAAATTATAATGCTACTTTCCAGGAAAGCTGATGGCAAAACTTCATTATAAACGGCGGCAGGCAATTCCTCGCTATTTGTTCCGCTTGTCCCAGGTGAGCTCCCCCATTCTCTTCCTTATCTCAGTGGATTCATGTGATTACTAGGTCCGTAACTTTCTTTACCAAACTAAAGAGTTCAACGCCGATGCAAAGTTTGAACTTCCAAGCTAAGTAATTTATCAAGTCAAGCACAATTACCTACCTACTTCACAATTAACATTTTATACCGAGAGATTATGCGATTTTATCGTATTTACTAGCTGAATAATCCACGCCTTGCACAGGTTGAAATTAAATTGCTAGTGATAAGACGAGCACCCCAATGGGGCTGAGAACCGGGACGTACAAGAACATTATTTACCTATTGGTTTATTATTTTCAATAATGAACCATTGGAATCGAGCATGAAAAAAAAAAAAAAAAAATGCTTATCCCCCCTCAAAATTTGATGGTTTACGTTTCAAGGTACGTAAATCCGAAAATGCAATAAAAATATTTCTTTCTGTCCGCCGTACGCCGTACGGGCCACTTTTCTTAGTTACCATGAAAAGAAATCGATCAAATTCGGGTTATAGGTTCCGATCGGGGTCTAGTTGGTCCTCGAAGCTCGACGTTACTGTCAGTCATCTCTAAGGGGTTCAAAATAGGGGTTGAAATTTTCAGAACGCCGTATCTCGAAAACTTTCGATTGAAGGGTATGGTTTTTTTTACGATATTAAATTTGTCTTGAGCTAAACCATATTTCTTGAGATCACCCGGAGCACTGTACGTCCAGCCGTTCGTGTGCACCAAAAAGCTTCGTCAACACGAGCACCTGGCTAAGGAGCACCTGATTATAATCAAGGATGGCTGTATAAGTCGAGTTGGTTATTGTGCGATATTATTTCATTTGATAAGTGATGGACTATTGGATTTTGTTGGTATAGGTACTTGTGAAACATGAACAAACTTTGAAGTATTATTGATGTGTAAATTATTACACAACGGTAAATTATTACACATCAGCAAATTATTTCACATCGGTAAATTATTACATAATGGTAAATTATTACACAACGGTAAATTATTACAGAACGGTAAATTATTACACAACGGTTCATCTACCAAGAAGGGGCTGGATTTTGTTGATCGGTACTTTTGCAACTTGACCAACAGTTGAAGTATTATTGATGGGCAAGTTATTACACAACGGTTCAATATACTTGACCAGAGGTTAGGTATTGACCACAGAAAACAGTGATCTACGCAGAAGGGGCATCTATTTCACTCCACATCAACAATTTTCCTTCAGAACTTCATTATTTGCGTTTCTTTTTGCCATTTTAGTTACTGTTTCTCATAGACGGAATTATTTTAGCAACATTTAACTCGTCATTTAGGTAGGTACCTAGTAACGAGTACGGGGTTAGGTACTAACCTACGGAGGGTCTGCGATCTACATATGTATAGACAAGTACATATATTATATAGACGGGTTCTCTATACAGAGAGCTGAGATCTGTAAAAGAAGGGCATTCTGTACAAAATAATAAACCGTTGTGCAGGGATTTGCAGCGTTTTTGTAACAAAACCCTATCAAACATGTATGGGTTCATCGGCCTACAGTAATTTGGAACAACATCCCCACCATCAAACTGGTATCATTATCGAAATGGCAAGGTCCAAAATGGCGCGTCTAGAAAACATTTCAGCTCTCCAAAGTGATTACAATCAATACTGAAAGACAGACAATTCAGCGCTGAATGGATTGCAGACATCGGGGCTCAAATGCAAATGCGATTATTAGTTGGAGCGGAAGTGTGAATTATAAATAGGCTAATTTAAGGCTGTCCAGTTAGTTCCTATGTAAACGGACTAAACTAATGACAATGCCCTCGAAGTCTTGTTTATCATTCATTCCTTTTGTTTAAGCGCATAATACTGTCTGGCCTCCCGGAGAATTTGCATTCAGACGGTCGGGCGCTATCGCGGGAGCCCTTTAGAACAGCGTGGGGCTATGAATCCCTCGATAAGGTCGTAGTTGATTAGCTATGACGAGGTTTAATTGAATTGTCACCTCCACTTAATTACCCAGGTCCGATACGGGGCCGCTAGAGGTGGGAGCTAAAGGGGGAACCTCAGTTGAAGTGGGATGTGGAAATCGACTGTTGGAGATGAGTTAGGGCGGACATGTGACGGACGGATGACCCGATATCTTCACGAGGCCAGTGGCGTTTGCGTGCTCGTTCTTCCCACGTAACTTCTAGATTAAACTTGGGGGTGTTAAGCTATTATCATAAAATCAGTTCTATCAGAATTTGTATAACAACTATTATAATTCCAACGAAATTTTGAAAACATTTAATAGGGTGTGTAGTAGAACAAACATTTTGGAACTCAAGCGTTGTTAGATTGGAAAAGGCAATGCCGATGAATTTCCTTTATATATTCTGTCTGATGAAACAGGCCTAGGAGGCGAGACACCATTACAAAAATCATTTATTGAAACCTCTGAGAGACATTAACTGATAAATGCTGAATAAACGGCAAAAATCGTTGTTAGAGTGTTGCTGTGTTGATTACTTGAAAAACACTGCAAATGATTGCACAACGGTTTATAATTTTCCTTATCACCCCTTCTGCATAGGACACTGTTTTCTGTTGTCACTATCCTCGTGCTTCCCCTAAGGAACCCGACCATTTTTGACATTCTGATTGGGAATCAATTTAAAAACGTCAGACTCATGCGTGGTACTCTTCCATTGAAAGTTCCGGGCTACGCCGTTTTGAAAAATCGATCCCCTACTTTTGGTTTATTATTCTATGTATTCGCTCAGCAAAAAATTTTTATAACACCCCCTCAAAATTTTTTCTTTTACGTTTCAAGGTGCGTAGAATCCAAAAATGCAATTTCCGCCCGCCACCGCATCACGCATACTGGCTTCATTTTTGGCCTAAAAAATTCGTTCTTTCGCACACATGCTCCATTTGGGCCCTAGTTGTGTTCCAAAACTTTGCAGCTCGATCGGCATACACCCAGGGGTGTTATGGGAGAAAAATGGGTGTAAAAATAGGGGTTTTCGAGGGATTTTTGAGGTTTTAGTGAACATGAGCTTGTGAGGAATCGTTTTCCATGTTTTTCAGGGCGAGAAGACCGAATACTACGTTGATTTCGACCGGAGAGTGAAGAATTGAGGTTGTGACGAAGGTTAAGCTCCCTAAATTAATTTTTTATGAGTCAAAACATGGTAAATTGTCTGAAATCACCATACATTTGTATAATAAAACTAGAAGTAGTATCAACAGGTGAATTAAGACAATTAAATAGCACTATCAATGATCAAAAATAATCTGTAAAAAAAAGCCGAGCCTAATTCGTGTTTTTGGGGGCCATAATTGGTGGAAACCATCAAAAATAGCCATTTCAATAATTGCACATGAAAGGAACAATAAGTGAACAGCCAAAATTTCTGTACTTGTGTCCAATAGAATAATAAACCCATGTGACAAGGACTTTGCAGCGTTTTCATATTCAAGATATATGACTGACATTAACGCCGAGCTTTGCGGACCAACTAGACCAAAATGCCAAGTACGCACTGGGTGAAAAAAACGCTGCAAAGTCCTTGTCACATGGGTTTATTATTCTATTGGACATACCTACAGAAATTTTGGCTGTTCATTTTTGTTTCTTTCATGTGAAATAATTGAAATAGTTATTTCTGATGGTTTCCACCAATTTTGGCCTCCAAAACACGAATTAGGTACGCTCCTTTTTTTTTCAAATTATCTTTGATCATTGGTAGTGTCATTTAATCGTCATGATCCACATGCTGACACTTTTTCTAGTGTTATTATACAAACTGGTGGTGATTTCAGACGATTTACCAGGTTTTTGCGTAATAAAAAAAATCAATTTTGGGAGCTGAACATTTGGTAGAACCTCAATTTTCCACTCTTCGGTCAAAATCGACTTCATATTCGGTCTTCTCGTCCCAAAAACATGGAAAACGATACCTCAAACGATCATGTTACTAACATGTTACTAAAACACAAAAAGTACCTATTTTTGTGCACATTTTCAGTCATAACATCCCTGGGTTATCGGTGATCGGGCTGCAAAGTTTTGGAACACAACTAGGACCCAAATGGAGCATGTGCGTAACGTAAAGAACGAATTTTTTAGACCGAAAATGAAGCCGGTATGCGTGATACGGCGGACGGACATTGCATTTTTGGAATACACGCACCTTGAAACGTAAAAGAAAAAATTTTGAGGGGGTGTTATAAACTTTTTTTGCTGAGCGAATACATAGATGTGTATTATTCACGGAATAATAATCCAAAAGGGGTGTTTTCCGTAAAAAAAAACGGAGGCGCCCCCGTAGATTGGCACTAAATGATAGTTCACGGATGCACTTTTTCACCCTCAGAAGTGGTGCATCCGTAAATATTATGCGGTCACGGATGCGCTCTATGCATTTATCCGTAACCTCCATATTATTGTTGAAGGATCGTAAACGGAAGGTCATTTTCACGGGAGCACCCCGAGAATACCCGTAGCAGTGTAGTGATTTCCGTTGTTAATCCTTCAACGTTCCGTCGCACGGCCGTGGTTGTACCGTGACTTTGTACGGATCGTCATAGCCCCACCCGTAACACTCCTTCGCCTTCCCCGTAGCCCATCAATGATTTTCCCGTGAACATCCGTGGACTCTCCCTAGATGTTCTGTAGCCCACCCTTCACTATCCTTGACGTTTCCGTGCCCACCCTTCAATGATCCGTGACTATTCCGTAACATATTTGACTGATGGTCGAGGGAATCATGGCGGATGGTTAACGGACAGGCTAAGGAAGCTCAACCCTCCATTGCCTCTCCGTTAGGATGCCCCCGTAGAAACATACGGGCCCTTTATGAACGAGCAACAGAGAGACGTGCACACGTTCACCTCTCCGTCAACCGGTCAACGGAGACGTGGAGGCAGTGCACGTCTCCTCCTCCGTCATTGTCCGTAAAGGGTCCGTAACCATCTACCGAGAACCCTTTACGGACGAGCTACTGAGATAACGGAGAGACGTGCACTGCCTCAACGGCTCCACTAACCGATCGACGGAGCGGTTAAAGGAAGTACACGTCTCTCCGTCGCTCGTCCGTAAGGGAATCGTAGCTCCGTGTCATTCCTTCACTTCTCCATCAATCGCATCCTTCACGACCCGCCTATTCACTAAAAGAGATAGTGAAAATAGATAATCTATTTTGAAAATCTCCTGGGAGAGATAGTCTCCCTCGGGAGACAGTCTCCTATAAAAAACGCTGCAAATTATTACACAACGGTTTATTATTTACCTGAATAGATTCCCGTTCTGCGTAGATCAAGGTTTTCTGAGGGCAATACCCTCGAGTACCCTCGAGGAAAGCCCTAAATGGAGTACTAAATCCGGCCCGGGAATTAAAGTTTCATACAAATGAGCGGGATTCAATAATTCGATCATTAATTATTATTTGTAGTTATTCATGAAGCGTAAGGTAAATAATAAACCGTTGTGTAATAATTTCCTGATCAAATGAAGAAACCACTGCTACATGATGTATTCAGTACAAGAAACAACTGAAATCTTTAGAACTATTTAAATTGTTAAGGTATAATGTTCGATACACAAGAACGGTGAAACTCTAGCCCCTTCTACGTATATGATATAATGAACCGTTGTGTAATAATTTACCATTGTATAATAAATTTACCCATCATTAATGCTTCAACGTTTGTTCATGTTTCACAAGTACCTACCAACAAAATCCAATAGTCCATCACTTATCAAATGAAATAATATCGCAGAACAACCAACTCGACTTCATACAGCTATCCTTGATTATAGTCAGGTGATCCCTAGCAATGAAGATCTCGGGCCAATTCCCGGTTGTTAGCGCGTCCCTAGTGATGATATTTGGGCTGAGTGTATACAGTTTCATTCACCCTGCTGTTGAAAATGCCTGCCGGTGCAAACTTCTGGGCCTTACTGTGAACGAACGGCTGGACGTACAATGCTCCGGGTGGTCTTAAAAAACTCCCAAGTTCTAGAACTATTTAAAACCGTACAAAAATTGGAGAAAACGGCGTCCTGGAGACTTCAACCCCTATTTTTCACCCCTTAGGGACGACTGACATTAATGCCGAGCTTCGAGGACCAAGTAGACCCCAAACGGGACCTATAAACCGAATTTCGTCAATTTTGGTTCATCGTAAAAAGAAAAGTGCTCACTACGACGTACTTTTGCAACTTGAACAACCGTTGAAGTATTATTGATGGGTAAATTATTACACAATGGCAAATTATTACACGACGGTAAATTATTACACAACGGCTCATCTACCCAGAAGGGGCTGGATTTTCTGGATAGGTACTTTTGCAACTTGAACAACCGTTGAAGTATTATTGATGGGCAAATTATTACACAACGACAAATTATTACACAACGGTAAATTATTACACAACGGTAAATTATTACACCACGGTAAATTATTACACAACGGCTCATCTACCCAGAAGGGGCTGGATTTTGTTGATAGGTACTTTTGCAACTTGAACAACCGTTGAAGTATTATTTATGGGCAAATTATTACACAACGGTTCATTATTCTATCTCCGTAGAAGGGGAACCTATACAGGTAAATTATTACACAACGGTTTAGGGAGGTACCTAGTAACGAGTACGGGGTTAGGTACTATCCTACGGAGAGTCCGCGATCTACATAATATGTGTAGAATATTACATATTATATTATATAGACGGATTATCTATACAGAGAGCTGTGATCTGTAACAGAAGGGTATTCTGTAAGTTCAAAATAATAAACCGTTGTGCAGGGATTTGCAGCGTTTTTTATTGCAGTTTTGGATTCTAAATACCTTCAAACGTAAACTATCAAATTTTGAGGGGGGGTAAGAATTTTTTTTTTTCATGCTCGATTCCAATGGTTCATTATTGAAAATAATAAACCAAAATGAAAATAATCCATATTTCCAAGGTGCTACCTACTTGAATAGGCACTCCGTGGAATCTAATCCCATCCCCTTATAAAATCGCAGTTCTCCTTGTCTGTTCAGTGATGAGTATCATGAAATTTCCTGGGGATCAGCAACCATCGATAAGGCGAAAATCGGACCGCGAGAGGGGTTTCGGGCTACTGAACGGGTCGATACAGGGGGAAGGGATTGCACAATGGCTGTTGTCAAATAGGTACCTAACTGCTAAGATTATCTTGGCCATATTTTGATTACCTACTTTGGGATTTGAATGAAGTTTTCGGAATGTGTTCAGCTTCGAATCTGGGCTCATCACAATGGTAAATATTAGCTGAAACAGGTTATTATAGGAGTGGGAGGAATACTGTACAATTGTAATAAAACACCTTCCTATCTCTTGTATATGAAAGCAACTTGCGGAATGTTTCCAGGTAAGTTCAGCTTTAAACCTCGCAAATATTGGGCTGATCCGGGGAATTATTCGTGTGTGGAAGGGGGTTGATGCCCAATTGCAGGACAATGGATACAGGCGCATACAGCAATACAGCAATCGAATTATCAAGTGTTGTCCGAATATCGGTTGCGAACATCAATCAAATACCTACATACAAATAATTGAAGATAGAAATATCAGATATGGTCAAGTAGCTTTTCATCTGACTTACGTGTCATGTTTTGATAACAATTCTGGTCTATCACAAAACAATTACATAGAAAACCTAGTGGACCTTTTTGCGAACCCGTTACTTTTTATTATAAAAATGATTTACAACTACTTTAGTGAAGCTCTCAAAATGGGAGCATTTTTACGTAGAAATTAAGTGAGAAATCGAAAAATGGGGTTTAAACTGATATAATTTATTGTTAGGTTCTATAGGATTGTATTTTTGAACCGTTCCAACGTTCTTTTACAAAAGTGTGAAATTGTTAATTTAGTAGGTATGTTTTCAACATTTTCGCCATACTTAATAACTGAGGGTTTTTTTACATATCTAAAGCCTGGTCTGCTACTTATAATAATCACAATTTATTTTAATGGTCATTCATTTTGGTATTAAATCTAAACGGTTATTTCAGCTAGTGTAAGAAGTAATATAACCACCTTCCGGAGGAGTCCGTCGCTTATTCTCTTGACGTCCTGATGATGATGTCCTTAAATCGAAAGCGCTTGCCTCCAGTACTCAACCAGCTAGTGACGAAGGACTCCTCCGGAAGGTTCATTTTGCTTATTGTACAATAATATTATAGTATTCCTAAGTCAGGCACATGATACTCATCTCATATTTCACTGCGCCCTGCAGATAGTTTTGTCTATATCTACTTAGCAACCATTTAAGCTGATTGTAACTTTCAACTGTTTGTTTATATTTAAGAATTATATTTATCCCCCTCTGCTGTAACAGAACATGTTCAGAGCGAATAAAACTATTATCATTTTATTATTATTATTTGATAACATCTCACCAGCTCGATCCTTTCACACGTGGAAAGTTGGACAAAAGTATTGTAGATCAAGGGACGGGAAGGGTTATTACCCCTTCCCTCGATCACCATTACTTTCATCCCTCTTCCCCAAACCCTATCAATCAACGAAGGAGTGCTGCGGTCCAACGCCATCCGTAATGTGCCGACCACATCGGCTATTTGTCTTGTTTTGGGAGGTTTTTGCTCCGCGCTGCGTTTGTTTGTCAATGAATCTCCCTACCGAAGTTGTCAATCCGTAACGGGACACTCCATCTATCACAAGTTTGCGGTAATGAGACGCCATTTTACGTCCATTTTACAGCTGAGAACGCCACTTTGACTTTCTCCTTGGGTCCAAGATCGTAATTTCGAGATGTATACCTCTTAGCGCTCAGCCCTTTAAAACCACAACATGAAGAATTTCCTCATCTGTCTGGGCCAATTTCAAAAAGCTCCAATGTGATTTATTATTTCCTATACAAAATTGTATGCCGGTGGTACCCAAACTTTTCTCTGACAACTGCACACTTCAAAACTGATACAATTCATATCTTAAATTGAGGTAATTAACTAGAAATGTTAATTTCATTACTATTTACATAACATTATACATTCTAAAATTATACATTGTTGTTAAGTCCAGTGCAAAATCAAGAGAATATCACAGGAAGGTGTATTGGTGTGGCAGTGCATGGCGTACAAAACAAGATCATCATAACTTGAACCTGCTTCAATTGTAACGTCCATTGCTTTGTTACGTCCATTCGACCTGGAACATTTCCAGTTCGATAGCAATGATAGCGAAGAAGTGAGATACCTACCAAATTACGATTTCATTGTTATTGTGTTGTACATGTTTTGTTGATGGAATTAGTACCTACTGTTTTTACTATGAAGTTGCTGTCAGTCAGAGAAACAGTTTTCACCGCTAAAACATGTTGTGTCTGTGCAATATATTTATCATGCAATTCAAGTTGGATATAGACGTCCGACTTTTTCTTCTATAAATCAGGATTTTAAAACAGGAATGGATAGAAAATGGGCTATTTGCACGTATTTATTTTATTCTTAAAAAATGAAAGCAGATTCCATCCTGAGAATTTTGAGACGATAAGTAGTTCTTTTTCCATGATTTTTCAAAGGCGAGAGGGGTGCAATGACGTAGGAACCTCTGGAAACTTTTGAAAACTATAGAAAAAGAACTACTTACCATAGCAGCGTGCGGGTGGTCTCAAAATAATCAGGATGGAATCTTGTGTAATTTAAAAATAATATAAACCACTTTGGTGACCCATGTAAATAGCCCATTAAAACCATTTATACCTAGGCAACTCAAATCATCGTTCTTTTATAGAAGTAATTATAGACGTTCCGAAGTTATCTATTGCTTACGGAAACAGCAATATGGAGAGCCTAATATGGAGAAGCTATCTATTAAGAAAAGAATAAACTGCTCTGGAAGAATGTAAATAGATTTTCCTCACGGAGTTGCATTTTACTTTCCTCGCATTAGCTTGCGAAGTTTTGATTAGTAATTACCATCAAAATACATAATGGGGAGAAATTCGAAGATTTGAGTAGGGCAGGAATCTTCATAACGGAGAAAACAGGGTGGATGCGGGTCGACGGATACTGAGAGCGAAGGAGTTTCTGAGGGTATTGAGAGTGGATTATTTTGAGGCGGGATACGGTAGGTATATTCTCAGGGCCTTCACAGGGTAGTACATGGTATTGACAAGATGTCAATGGTCCATAAAGCACCCTTCAAACGTCAACCCTGGATGATGCGCCTTATACACAGGTCTTTTTTCCCCCTCCAGGAGGCGTCAGAGAAAATTGGAAAAGCCCATAATACCGTTCAGGGATTTATCTCCCTCCTGAAAATCGGTGCCAGGATAAAATCTTGATTATTACATGCTGCATATTCTTCTTTTTTATTATCATTCTTCTGGAACAGAACCGAAAACATCAGGAGTCAAGAGCTTCGTGTTGAGCACGTGCAGGCAAAAGTTACAATTGGAGTTTCAACTCATATGAGCCATTTGTGGACCAACCTGCACATATAAAATTTCAGCTAGGATTGTTCTTTCGATAAGATGTGAAGGTTACAGGGAATGGGATTCAGAAAGATATGGAACCAAATTTGTTCCTTGACAGTTGAAACCCCAACAGTAATGCGACTTGCATAAATTGAATACAACGTTTGCCTCCAACCGGTAGTGTGGGTGCAAAAGATGTTACATACGTTGCCGGGATTTGAGCTTACATATCACAAAAGTGAAATTGTTATATGAAAAGGTCCGAAGGGAAAGGAAGGTGCCAAATTGAAGGGAATCATCTGAAGAGAACGGATATTACCCACAAGGAGGAACCAAGATGTCACAACAATGACCGCAATAATGAATAAAAATGTAGAGAAGAATAAATGAACGGAAGGATGCAAATTTGGATGCCGACGGTTTCATCATCGAAACCAGCGTAATTGTGTTGACTTCTGTCAGGAGTGGAAAATGAAAACATTTCCATAACTTTTTTTTTTCATTATAAAAGAAGCCAATCTAACTTTAGCCTAATACCTAATAGAAATAAAGGCAATAAAACTTCGAATGGAATCATAACAGTACCACATACATATTTTTCTTCGTTCTGACTTAATTCGGAAATAATGTTCCATCCGATTTCACGGCTTCCCTCACTCAAATCTATTAAAAGTTTGATGTCAATAGAACAGGCTTTTCTTTGTTATTCGGATTACTCACAACTCGCAAGGGTAAGAGATTATCAAACAATCCTTACAGATTCGGTTCATCCTGGCGGATTGAATCCCCTCACGATCCTGTGGAGGAAAAAACTCAACAGTTTCTGTTATTGTTCCACGATTTTCGAGGCGGGAAAGTTTGCCTCAGACTCCTTTAATACCGTAGGCAGTTGGAACTGGGGGTGTCCGTAAGTGATTAGAGCCGACTCGCCTCGCAAGTTGAGGAAGCATTGGAATAACAAATTACTTGCTGAGCTGAGGGTAAACAGCAAAGAGCTCAACTTTATTAAACAGCGCCCCCTCCAACTACCTTTGTATTCAGTCGGGAAGTCGAATTTTCTTATCAGGCTTTTTGCTCGAGTTTAAAGCGCTCCGATTTATTAAAAAGTGTATTCAATCTTTGGAACAGACTTCCGAATACTGAATTGAGAGGATGTTAGGGTAACTCATAATAATGGTGAAGCATAGCACCGCTCGGTAGGTATAGGAAGGTTATCACTGGGGGGTTGCATTTACCTTTGATCGAGCGAAGGATTTCATTAGTATTGATGAAATTCCGCAGTCCCTCTACCGAATGCAAGGAAGCTCAGTATTCATGCAAGAACAGGGAAAACATCTGCTAACCATGGTATCCACGATCCACGTAACCAAATTCATGACAAATCATCCGTTTGTGAGATCCTTCGTCGATTTACTGGTGAAACCTCAGCCATGATGTAGGCGCATGAACTCGCTGATGAACTGTACATAACCTCGGAGAGTCTAGAATAAGGATATATTGTAAGGTCTAGAAGATATTGTAAGAACTAATTATGTTATTAGAAGAGGCTATTGGATAATACACTTATAACGCTTTGTATACACACACACACACACACACACACACACACACACACACACACACACACACACACACACACACACACACACACACACACACACACACACACACACACACACACACACACACACACACACACACACACACACACACACACACACACACACACACACACACACACACACACACACACACACACACACACACACACACACACACACACACACACACACACACACACACACACACACACACACACACACACACACACACACACACACACACACACACACACACACACACACACACACACACACACACACACACACACACACACACACACACACACACACACACACACACACACACACACACACGCACGCACGCACGCACACACACACACACACACACACACACACACACACACACACACACACACACACACACACACACACACACACACACACACACACACACACACACACACACACACACACACACACACACACACACACACACACACTTTTATTCAAGAGCTTTTATTCAATTTTGTTGTTGTCATAAATGACAGAAAACGGTCCACTTTACGCTAAAACATCAAGTTTTAACGGGTTAGGCAATAAAAAGATCCTTCCAAAATTTTTCGAATCTACTGTAAAATTCGGAAAATGGCGCCTACGACATTCTGCCTTTCAGGGGATGAAACGGCGTTTTCTGTATACTTCATAAAAATCGGTTGATAATAATCAGCATATTAAGAGTGTTTCACGGGATCCGCTAAACCCCCAACTGCATACCTACTGGCACTTCCATCCAAATGTTTTGTTCATACGATTCCTTAGCGAGTTTGTCGAGGATATAAATATATTTCAAATTATGATGCAGGGATTATGTTCATCCGGGTTTTCCATGGAAAACTCACTTCGAGTCGGGTAGCAAAAGGGCGGAAAAACATGAAGCAGTAACGCCCTTACAGGCAATAGCTGCACTGTGATTTCTGCCGGCGTGTCCTCGACATCTGTGTATCGTAAGATATTGCCTCGGGCTCCACCCCCTTTACAGCACCCTCGCACCGAAACCCTCGCTTCACTGGGTCGTATAATAAAATTAACGCATTGCTCTCTTTCTGAAATAACTTTCTTTCTGAAGTTTGACAACACGAGTAAGGGCCCATTCGACAGAACCAGGTAACCTACAAGCCTGACGTTACACCAGGGTTTCACAAAATAAGGGAACGACGTTGGACTCCCAAAGATCGCTCAACGTTTCAGGACGCCGCGCCGATAGTGAAACAGGAACGTGGCCAAGGCGTTGAGTGACCTTCGGGAGTCCAACGTTGGGACCAGCTGTGCCGTTAGACAAAAAGCAATAATCGCTTCTTTTTGGTTTATTTTCAATAATGAACCTTTGGAATCGAGCATGAAAAAAAAGACAAAAAATCTACCCTCCTCCCCCCCAAAGTTGATGGTTTACTTTCCAAGGTATGTAGAATCCGAAAATGCAATTAAAAAATTTCTGTCTGTCCGCCGCACGCCGTACTTAGTTACCATGAAAACAAAATTGATGAAATTCGGTTTATAGGTTCCGTTCAGGGTCTAGATGGTCCTCGAAGCTCGGCGTTACTGTCAGTAACATCTAAGGGGTGAAAAATTGGGGTTGAAATTTTCAGAACGCCGTAGCTCAAAAACTTCCAATGGTAGGGTATGGTTTTTTTTACGTTTTTAAATTTGTCTCGAACTAAAGCATTTTTTGAGACCACCCGGAGCATTGTACGACCAGCCGTTCATGTGCAACGAACAGCTTCGTCAACACGATCGTGAATCAAACGGTATAAATCCGGCCCAGATATCATCACTAGGGAGCACCTGATTATAATCACGGATGGCTGTGTGAATTCGAGTTGGTTACTCTGTGGTATTATTTCGTTTGAAAATGAGGGATCTGCTGGATTTTGTTGGTAGGTACTTTTGAAACTTGAACAAACGTTGAAGTATTGCACAACGTAAATGTAAATTATTACACAACGGTAAATTATTACACAACGGTAAATTATTACACAACGGTAAATTATTACACAACAGTAAATTATTACAAAACGGTTTGTTATACTATCTACGCAGAAGGGGCATCTATACAGGTAAATTATTACACAACGGTTTATTATTTACCGTATGCTTCATGAATAACTACAAATAATTAATGATTTAATTGTTGAATCCCGCGCGTTTGTATGAAACGTTAATTCCCGGGCCGTCTCCAGCACTCCATTTAGGGCTTTCCTGGAGGGAGCTCGAGGGTACTGACCACAGAAAACAGTGATCTACGCAGAAGGGTATTCTCGTAGGTAAAGGGGTTTTAATGAATTCTTAAAGATCAGGCCTCAATTTCGCGCACCATGGCGCACTCAAAGCTCAGACAATGGCTGGCCACTTTAGGAAGCTTCACTGTTGTGTTAGATGCTGATACTTTTTATGCCCTCCGACGTAGAAGGTGTCTCATTCACTCGAGAAAGGTAGGGAAAGAACCGTCAGGAGCCAGTATGGAGCGAGGCGAGAGCGGAACAACTAGAGAGGGACTCGAAAAAGTGAATAGGGCTGGAGGTTTTATCTCGTTACGTCTCGACCCTTTCAATTGTGTTTGAGTCTGCTTGGTTTGCGACCTAGCTCGCTCGTGTTTACACCCAACTGCCATCGGTCTCCTCAAGCTCAGTGCGATAGATGCCCGTCTAACGAGCTTTACCGCATTTCTAAGGTTGTACCCTCTTACAGCCGGTAACCTCCTGATTTAGCTGGGGCGTGAGCCGAACATTTTTTACGAAGGTTTTCGGGTCGGTGCTTTAGGCAGGTTTTTAGGCCGTTGCTTTCAAAGCGAACAAGAGAGGGAAGTTTTGGTACGAATCCACGGTTTTACTTTATCCACATCAGAGGTGGAGTGGTTGACTTCGGGTTGAGGATTTAGAATGGGGTGGTAGGTAAAGTGATTCATTCAACTATTCATCAGTAAAGAGTTGTAGTGCGGTTTTGCAAAATGTGAAACGCACCAAAACCGAAAACTTGTAGGGTTTCGCAAAACTGCTTCGCAATTTTTGTAAGTGGCTGGGAGCTTCACACAGAAAAAACGCTGCCAACAATCGTTTAATATTTACCTGTATAGATGTCCCTTTGGCGTAGATAACTATTTTCTGTGATCAATAAGGCGGAGGGACAGCAATTTTTCTATCAAGTTTTTAAACGAAAACCATCAAATTTTGAAGGCAGCTTGAATTTTTTCCCCCATGCTCGATTCCAAAGGTTCACTGTAAATAATAAACCAAAAACATAAAACCAAAATAAACCAAAATAACGTACCTGCCTAGTAGTTTTCATTTTACTCATTTTCAAATGTTAGTCTTTGAGGAAATTCGTAATCAATTTGTAACGAATCTTTTCTCTATCTTTTAAAGGAAATAAGCCATGTCATGAGTCCGGATAATACACTAGTAGGTACATGAATTGAAAAACAAAAACAAACAAAACAAAAAACGCTGAGAAGTCCTTGACACATGGGTTTATTATTCTACAGAAGTTCAATTATTGTTTCTTTGATGTGCAATATCTGAAATAGCTATTTTTGATAGTTTCAACCAATTTTGGCCCCCAAAAACACGAATTAGGCTCCTATTTTTGACAAATTACCTTTGATCATTGATAGTGCCATTTATCTGCCTTGAGTCACCTGTTGTTTTTATACAAGTTTATAGTGAATTTAGACAATTTCCTACGTTTATGACTCATAAAAAATGAATTTTGGGAGCTAAACCTTCGCTACAACCTCAATTCTTCACTCTTTGGACAATATAAGCTTCATATTCGGTCTCCTCGCCCTTAAAAACATGGAAAACGACACATTACAAGCTCATGTTCACTAAAATCTCAAAAAACCCTCGAAAATCCTTATTTTTACACCCATTTTTCACCCTAACACCCCTGGATGTATTCCGATCGGGCTGCCGGATCCAAATGTGTTCCCGAATGGGGACCCAAACTGTGCACGGAAGAAGGACGGTTTTAGACCAATATTCAACGTAAATTTAAGGCAGAAACTTCGTTAGAACCTCAATTTTACACTCATTGGTCAAAATCGACTTCGTATTCGGTCTACTCGTCCTAAAAAACATGGAAAACGATACCTCACAAGCTCATATTACTAAAACACCAAAAAACCCCGTTTGTCACCCATAACACCCTTGGGTATATTCCGATCGGGCTGCAAAGTTTCGAGACACAACTGGAGCCCAAATGGAGGCTGTGTGCGAAAGAACGAAATTTTTGGACGGAAATTAAAGTAGATATGGATGATACGGCGGACGGACATTGGATTTTAGGAATCTTCGCACCTTGAAACGTAAAAGAAAAACTCTGCAAAGTCCTTGTCACATGGGTTTATTATCCTATTGGACATACCCACAAAAATGCTGGAAATACATTTATTGTTTCTTTCATGTGCAATTATTGATATAGCTACTGTTGATGGTTTTCACCAATTTTGGCCGTCAAAAACACGATATAAGCTCCTGTTTTTGACAAATTATCTTTGATCATTGACAGAACCATTTAATTGTCTTGATTCACCTGTTCAAACTACTTCTAGTATTATTATACAAGTTTATGGTGATTTCCGACAATTTCCCAGGTTTCTGGCTCATACAAAATGAATTTTGGGAGCTGAACCTTCATTACAACATCAGTTCTTCACTCTCCTGGTCAAAATCAACTTAATATTCGGTCTTGTAGCCCTAAAAAACATTGAAAACGATACCTCACACGCTCATGTTCCCTAAAACCTTAAAAAACCCTCGAAAACCCTTATTTTTACACAAATTTTTCTCCCTTAACGCCCTTGGGTGTATTCCGATCGGGCTGCCGAGCTTTGGAGCACAACTAGGATCCAAACGTGTTCCCAAATGAGGACCCAAACTGTGTGCGGAAGAACGACGATTTTAGACCAAAATTTAACGTAAATTTAAGGCTGAAACTTCGCTAGAACATCAATTCTCCATTCTTTGGTCAAAATCGACTTCATATTCGGTCTTCTCGTCCTAAAAAACATGGAAAACGATACCTCAAAAGCTCATGTTACTAAAACACAAAAAGTCCTTGTCACATGGGTTTATTATTTTATTGGACATACTGTTCATTTATTGTTTCTTTCATGTGAAATAATTTAAATAGCTATTTTTGATGGTGTCCACCAATTTTGGCCCCCAAAACACGAATTAGGTAATGTTCAGAGATAATCTGTAAAAAAAAAAAAAAAAAAAAAAAAACAGCAACATTTATGTAGGTATGTCCTGTAGAATAATAAACCCACGTGACAAGGACTTTGCAGCGTTTAAAAGTACCTATACAGGAAAGTTGACACGAACACACACACGAAACTCGGAAAATGTTCGATCAGAAAAGAAACTTCTTCATCACTCAATAATGATAGGGCTGGCGTTGTAAGTTACTGTGACTACTCATAACGAGTTTCCATCAGGTTCACTGGCCTGTTTATGTTTCGAGGATACGACAGCTCAGCTAATCCCCGTCGACTTCGGTGACATTCGGCAGAAGACATAACTCACTCAACCCTGTGACAAGCCAACTTTTGCTTATACCTCAATAGAAGATAGGAACCTGAGGCAGCAAAAATATGTCTCGCGAGGCATTTCTTTCAACTCGCGTAAACCTTTTCCGTTACAATATTGTGCTCTCAGACTTTTCTCCGTTTACCTACAGTGAAAGCACAGATATGAACTCGTTACAAAATCGAACGAATGTTTCACCTTCTCTGCGTTTACAAAATTCTCAGGGACTGAAATACCTGTATTTCGTTTTACCATCGTTCAGTAGTTATGGGAGAAGTAGTTATGGACTCCCATCGGACTGGGAAATCGCACAGTGTAGGTAACGAATGTTCGGCCGGATCGAGTGAAATTCTGACTCCTGAGTTCTTTTAGGAAATTTTACGCTGAATCCGATTACACCCCAGTACTGGTAATATGGAATTGAATTCGGGTGTATGCACGTATATAACACTGATTATGGACGTTCAAGCGCTAATGATTTTTAGTGAGTAAGGAGAGTAAATAAATATGTAGTATGTTAGTTTTTGGAAAAAACTACAGGATAAAAATAGAAATAGTCTATTTACACGTAAACTAACAAACTGTAGACTGGTTTCGGTTGCTACACCATCATCAGTACACAATAGAATTCTATCGTGTACTGATGATGGTGAAACGCTTGAGCCTCATGATTGGCGTATTTATGTTGGGATGGACGAAGCGACACACACTGAGGCAGTGCTGAAAACGGTCACCGCCATCATCAAGAGAAAGGACACGAATATGTGGCAAACAATCACTCCTCACGAAAAACTAACTGCGACTCCTCGATATTTAGTAACTGGGTGTACTGATGAGAAACTTAAATTTGCAACAGCTATTTCACCCCAGGCTTTGGGCGAGATTATACCTGACAACCTTTTGAGCGATTCTACATTGCCCTCAATTGCCCCAGTCCAAATGGCTCCGAGATTCCGCACACACGGGAAGTCCAAAGTCTGGCACGGCTCCGTGAAATTTGGCTCGTCCTAAAATCTAGCGAAGCCGCCTCGGCGCGCCGAGCCCCATGAAATTTCCTCACACACGGGCGAGATTGGCTCGGTGCGGAGCCGTTTGGCCAGGTGGCTCTGTCGTGTGTGGGGACCTTAAGTTGTCAACAATGGTGGCTACTCAGAAAAGCTCACCTTTTTGAGGAGAGCTGCTGGTGAGTCGAGCTCTTAATTTAGGCCAACTTCCCCATCCCTCTCTGCAACTGACTTGAGCTGGTCTTCATGTCTCTTGTGAGTTGCTTCACCACATTGGACTTCATAATGGAGATCCCCCAGCCTCCTCCTGATCCGACCCTTGACCAAGGGGGGTGTAGAGGGAGAGTAACAGTGCATCACCACAGGTTCTTGATGTTGAAGTGCATTCTTTCCGGGGTTTCAGAGCAGCTTTAGATTCCACTGAATCCGAAACCGGTCTACAGTTTGTTAGTTTACATGGAAATAGACTATTTCTATTTTTATCCTGTAGTTTTTTGCTATGGATTTCCACTACTCCGCCGCAAGTGATTCAAGTTATATTTTTTTGGACGTTTATGTGAGTGTTAAACCGCTTACGTAAGCAACGCTTGAGCCCCCCCCCCCTCTTCCTTGCACGTGATTTATGAAATGTCCCCTGAGAGTAAATTGTCTAATCATACTCGCTTGTTGTCATGACCTACAAGGTGGAAAATGAACTCACGATAAACCGATAATGATCCAGTTCACCGTTATAAAAATAAAATTGCCAATACTTTTTTCGTTGCATCCCTTCGGTTGTAAAAGAAAGATAAGAAAGTCAAACGTCAGGTGAATCTTCACTCTTTTTATACTCGTACATAGCCTGTAATCCCCCCCCCCCCTCCATCACCTTCATTCTCCTCCCCAGTCCACAGCTATAATGGGAGGAAGCTTTTATGTCACCGACAGAATTCCGCAGACTCCGCAGTTCCTATCGGTCCCATCCGCGGCGACAATCGATCCCCCCCCCCCCTCTCATCCCTCTCGCCATGACCAGGGGTTTAGTCCAGTTTTCTTCCCCTCGCCAACCTCGTGGATCGGAGGGGATCTGACGAAGCGGTCGGGGGAAGGTGGAGGAAACTGGGAAAAGTAGCCTCGAGCTCCGGACCGATCCGTCAACTCGGAACGCAGGGGCCACGGACTGTCTCCGCGTCTTTTCACCATCCATTCCAGGGCGTGGCGGTTGACGCGTATTTCATCTTCCGTCGTGCACCGGATGGGGCCTGGCCATGACTTAAGACAGACGTGCTTCTCAAGAAAAATATCAAGTTACGGGTATCGTTCTGGAATTTTCTGGAATTGTGGTGGTGGATAGACGAATTTCGATGTGGTGGTGATATCGTAACTGGAACTCTTTACCTACTTTGACGACTTTTAGCGGTTTTTGACACCTGAAAACTCGAATTTGTTGAGAATGACGCTGCGAATTATTACACAACGGTTTACTATTTACCTATAGTAGTAGTTTATTATTTGGCTCTTCTATGTGATTACTGTTTTCTATGGTCAATACGTCCCCTCGTGCTCCCCCCAGGAAAGCCCTAAATCGAGTACTGGAGCCAGACGGGCACTTATAGTTTCATAAATATGCGGTGTGTTAAAGAATTCTATCAATAATAATAATAATAATTTGTTGTTATTCATGAAACATACAGTATGTTCAAGTTAAAAAGTACCCATCTACAGTTCTATCAACTATCACCTGATCAACTATCAACCGATCAACTATCAACCCATCAACATGCAACCTATTTGCATGCAATCACTGTAGTTAAGTACTTACAAGCTATCTATACGCAATGTGTTGATTATTATTATTATAAAGATCGAAGTTCTTTTTGGTTTATTATTTTCAATAATGAACCATTGGAATCGAGCATGAAAAAAAAAATTCTTACCCCCCCCTCAAAATTTGATGGTTTACGTTTCAAGGTATGTAGAATCCAAAACTGCAATAAAAATATTTCTGTCTGTCCGCCGTACGCCGTACGCCGTACGGGCCACTTTTCTTAGTTACCATGAAAAAAAATTGATGAAATTCGGGTTATAGGTTCCGTTCGGCGTCTAGTTGGTCCTCGAAGCTCGACGTTACTGTGAGTCATCTCTAAGGGGTTCAAAATAGGGGTTGAAATTTTCAAAACGCCTATACCATTTTTTAACGTAAATATTTTTACGGTTTTAAATAGTTCTTGAACTTGCGAGTTTTTTAAGACCATCCGGAGCATCGTACGTCCAGCCGTTCGTTCACAGTAAGGCCCCGAAGTTTGCACCGACAGGCATTTTCGACTCCAGTGTGAATGAAATTGTATACAATCCAAACCAAATCTCGTAACCAGAGACGCGCCCACAATAGGAATTTGTGAATACGGCCAATCATTGGTAGGGATCACCTGATTATATTGGCGGGGTATGAAGTCGAGTTGGTTGTTCTGTGATATTATTTAATTTGAAAAATGATGGCTGTTTTGGAGTTTGCTGGTAGGTAGTGAAACTTGAACAAACGTTGAAATATTATTGATGGGTAAATTATTACTACGGTAAATCATTACTCAACGGTAAATTATTACACAACGGTTCATTATACCATCTACGTAGAAGGGGCTGGAGTTTGTTGGTAGGTACTTTTGCAACTTTTTTCACTCCTCATCAACAATTTCTTTTCAGAACTTCATTATGTGTGTTTCTTTTTGTTAGGTACTGTTTGTCATCGGCAGAATTATTTTAGCAACATTTAACTCGTGATTTAGGTAGTTACCTAGTAACGAGTACGGGGTTAGGTACTAACCTACGGAGGGTCTGCGATCTACATAATATGCATAGAATAGTACATATTATATTATATAGACGGGTTATCTATACATAGAGCTGTGATCTGTAACAGAAGGGTATTCTATACAAAATAATAAACCGTTGTGCAGGGATTTGCAGCGTTTTGGTTTATTATTCTGTGAATAATTTTTATAACACCCTGTAGGTATGTAATAATTTTTATAAAATTTTTATAATAATTTTTATTATCTCGGCAAACAATTCTTATAACACCCCCCTCACAATTTTCTCTTTTACGTTTCAAAGAGCGTAGATTCCAAAAACGCAATGTCCGTCCGCCGTACGCCGTCCACCGTATCATGCATATCTACTTCTATTTCGGTCTAAACAATTCGTTCTTTCGCACACAGGCTCCGTTTGGGCCCTAGTTGTGTCCCAAAACTTTGCAGCCCGATCGGAATATACCCAAGGGTGTTATGGGTGAAAAATGGGGGTTTTTGGTGTTTCTGTAACATGAGCTTTTGAGGTATCGTTTTCCATGTTTTTTTTAGGACGGGGAGAACGAATATGAACGATTTTTTACCAAAGAGTGGAAACTTGCGTTCTAACGAAGTTTCAGCCTTAAATTTACGTTAAAATTTGGTCTAAAATCATCGTTCTTCCGCACACAGTTTGGTTCACCATTTGGGAACAAATTTGCATCCTAGTTGTGCTCCGAAGCTCAGCAGCTCGATTGGAATACACCCAGGGGTGTTACGGATGAAAAATGGGTGTAAAAATGGGGTTTTTAAGGGATATTTGAGGTTTTGGTGAACATGAGCTTGTGAGGCATTGTTTTCCATGTTTCTTAGGGCGAGATGACCGAATATGAAGTTGATTTTGACCAAAGAGTGAAGAACTAATGTTGTAACGAAGGTTCAGCTCCAAAATTCAATTTTTATGAGTCAAAAACCTGGGAAATTGTCTGAAATCACATAAACTTCTATAATAACACTATAAGTAGTTTAAACAAGTGAATCAAGACAGTTAAATGGTTCTGTCAATGATCAAACATAATTTTCGTCAAAAAAAGGAGCTTATTTCGTGTTTTTGAGGGCGAATATTGGTGGAAACCATCAACAATAGCTATTTCAATAATAAGTGAGCATCCAACATTTCTGCAGGTATGTTCAATAGAATAATAAACCCATGTGACCAGGAATTTGCAGCGTTTTTCCGAATATTTTGTAGCTATATTCACATAATTTGGAATTAATTCCCAGCGTATATCAAGAAATGGTAAACATGTTACGGCCTTATCAGGTGAAATAAACTGGTTCCCATGAGATCACTGAAGTTAAGATACCTCGAGCGTGGTTAGTACTTGGATCGGTGACCGCCGTGACACGTGGTGTTGGGCGAACCCCTCTCCACCAACCCGGCGAGGCAATGAGTAGCCAAGTAAAGATCAAAATGATCAGACCGAATTCTGATCCTCTCATTGGAGGAGAGCTGATCACGTCCACGATGCTGGCAGGGCAGTCGGACGAAAAGCTCCAGCCTGGAATGCCTGTTTACTTTACTTTACATTTTTGGTAAATGTCGTGATATCACTCCTTGTATGTAAAGATTTCGCAAATAAACTTATGAATGAATTGGTAGACGTGGGCAGGCAGCTTGAGAGAGCTGGAAGGGTTGAGTGGAAGGGATCCCCACCATACCCCACGAGAGTGGAGGATGGAGGGAGCATAGCCCCTGGCTATAAAAACTCGCTTCCTGCGCCTTCCAAGGCATTCTACGCTCTCCTTAAGATGCTGTCTTATCTCTCTCTCTCTCTCCTTGCCTCACTCCTCACCTAAAAGATCCCCAGACTGGTATATCCACTGGGGCACAAAAGACCTCTAGACTGGTATATCCACTGGGACACTAAAAGATCCCAGACTGGTATATCCACTGGGCACCTCCTAAAAGAACCTAGACTGGTATATCCACTAGGCATGTCCCAAAAGAACCTAGACTGGTATATCCACTAGGCACATCCTAAAAGAACCCAGTCTGGTATATCCACTGGGCACTTCCCGAAAAGCACCCAGACTGGTATATCCACTGGGCATGTCCTAACCTCATATTCCCGTCTCATCTGGATCCGAACCACGAAGTAAACATATTTGTTGAATACAAAATCTGCATTCCTCGTTGGAATTTTTGGTTAGCCCAATAGTTCACATTCAATGCCGCAAATGATTTTGATTTTCGGATATGAAAAGTGAATATCACAATGTGACAGTGATACTCTCTTCGCTCAAATGTTGATATTTGATACTCCACGTCCCAAAAAATCAAATGTGACTTTTTTAAAGTATCATCCTCGATGTTCAAGGATTTATATAAAAAATGATACTTCCATTCTTGGTATCAACAAAATGTTAACATCTCAAATTCAATTCCTGGCCGTAACAAACGAGTTACTCAACGATTTCTATCAGTTTATGACGTGCTTTTTCTTTCCACATCCATTTTTTCACATGAGGTTTAATTCAGTTAGAAATACGTTTAATTCAATTGGCAACAAATTTAATTCATTTGGCAAAAGGTTTATTTCATAATGAAAAAAGGTTTAATCCATCTGGTAAAAGGTTTAATTAAAAAGGCAAAACCTTTGTTTGAAGGAATAGGTACCTCCAAAAATACCGACTCAAGAATGTCAAATTGAAACTGAATGTTGTCCATTAGGTGTTTCACCTATTCAACAATGTTCCAACGAGAAAATGTATTTCTTTCTTATTGAGTTTCTAGTTACCTACTTACTCCCCTTTATTCTGTTCTGACGCTGAAGGAGTGGTCAAATACAGTTCACGTGTAAGAGGGCTTGACATGATTGACGACTAAAAAACCACAAACGAAGTTGAGGGCGCGCAGTGGTGTTGGGGGGATTTGGGTGGGAACCGCTGGTCTATCTGAATCGAATTACCTTGTTAAAATAACCACTACTTATGACAGTTGCATCTGGAGGTGGGACTCAAAAGGTTTCGTCCATTTGTAAACCAAAAGATTTCCTTTTTGACAGTAGGAAGCTGAAGGAATGTTCTTCACAGACAAGACATTAGCCACCGTAATATGATAGCCGTAATGGATGAGGGAAGAAAAGTTTCCATGTAAGTAGCTAATGGCGCTTCATATCGGCCTCTCTCTCTCTTCCTTGACTTCTTCATCGAATTACGTTCTCCTCTACTGACAGGAACTTTCGCAGCAAGAGTGTTATTAATTATGAAATTGTCCCCACTCTTTTCTGAGGCAATGATTAAAGGCAAGTAATAAATCCGTTATGAATATTGCTGTGAAAGTCACTAAAGAATAGCCTACTGTGTACCTAGTCGTAATTGCAATTTTCACGTAAGAAGGGGAGAGACAACAGTAAACCACCTAGTCCTACAACTAGATACAACTTCAACTTTATACTCAAACCTTACGACCAAGAACCATAAGGATTAAGAATTTGTTTTAAAGACAAACTTCATGTTTGTTTGTTGGCAAACAATCCACTTGATCTCAAAAGAACATGGATTCCTTCAAGCAGTACTGCTCCTCGAATCAGCTAGAGATTAATGTTGAAAAAACCAAAGTGATACTCTTTGGTTCAAATTCCCGTTCGAGGAAACGCCCGATTCATTGTGGAGACCAGCTAGTTGAATATGTCGATAGTTTTCATTACCTGGGTGTTCCACTACCTTGCTCAGGGCGTTTTAATTTAGCTAAGGATCACTTCATTTCCAGAGCAAAATCTGCGATAGGCTCGGCGGTCGGGTGGCTGCATGGGACTCCATGACAGCACTGTTTCATTCACTGGTAAGATCAGTCCTATTTTACGGTATAGAAGTATGGGGCATGAGATATACAAAGAAATTGCTACATCTACCGAATTCAACTCCTGGTCACTATCTCAGGACTGAGGTTGGCTGCCTCCCTCTGAGGGTTTCGGTCTTTGAGCGTATTTTGAATTATTGGTTGAGGCTTTTGAAGATGGAGGAAGGACGACTGCCGAAGTTGTGCTATGGCGAACTGGTGAAGATGGACTTAAGGCGTACCAACCCCTACCATTTTGACTGGGTATCGCAATTACGATGCCTCCTAGTAATCCTTGGAGCCGACCATGTTTGGCGCTGCAATACCTTCGAGTCAGTAAAAGAGAGTGTTAAGAGTTTGTTGGAGAGGAGTGAGAACCACAAGCTCAGCTTAGACATAGATAGTTGTTTAAACTCTAAATACAACACGTATTTTCCCAAAACAGTCAAATTTGGTGTGACAGCGTTTCATCTTAACAGAGCTGCTCACATTAAATTTATGAGAGTGGTCTCCCAGCTGAGACTTGGGTTCAAGGAGAGGTTGACTTTTTATTTCAATAAAACGAGATATATTATTCATTGCGATGAGAGATGCCGAAATTGTAACAGGATGGAGCTCGAAACCCTTGGCCACTTCCTACTGCTGTGTCCTATGTCTATTGTATAGAGCCTACTACCTATCCAGCTACATTCCGCGTTTTAGAGAGGCTGATACAATGCCAGTAGTCGAGGTATCGTCAACTCTCGAAGAGATATTAGACTTGTGCAATGGTGACAAGCCCAAAATTCAAAATCTTTATAATTATGTTGTCCGTTCCTTGATATTGAGAGTCTTCTCGCTCAACGAGTGACGTAAGTGGGGGGGTGCTCCTACATCCCCCCCCCCCCCCCCCTGTGCCTGAATTGCTGGTCCACTGCTAACACCTACATGTGTAATAATAATGTGCATAGAGTTGTTCACGTTATTATAAGTTAGTAGAAAATAATGAAGAAAAATAGGTGCTTTTTATAAAAACCGGTTACGCATTATACGGCTAATGGGGTGGAAGTTGTGCAGCTCGATGATGTTATTTTCACTTTCAAGTGCTATTATTTTCTCCTCCAATTCTGTACCGCTTTATGTTTTCTATATTTCTTGGAGATAATGCCTTTATTCAGTAACTCCTTGCAATGTTCTTATGAATTCTGCAATAAATCATTCTATCTATCTACCTATCTGTCTATCATTGGGCATCGAAAATAAGCATGAAATTAGAAATTTGACACTAATCGACGGTGGACAACTTCCACAATACATTACGCTTACGGGTATTTGGTTTTCGTTTATTATTTTCAACAATGAACCTTTGGAATCAAGCGTGAAACAAACATCATTATTTAACCCCCCTCAAAATTGGATGGTTTCCGTTTCAAGGTAGGTAACTTACGTAGAATACGAAAATGGAATGCAGAAAATTTCTGTCCGTCCGTCGGACTTCGCACTTTTCTAGTTACCATGAACCAAAATTAATGAAACTTGGTTCATAGGTCCCATTTCGGGTCTAGTTTGCTCGCGAAGCTCGGCGTTACTGTCGGGGCGAAAAATAGCGGTTGACATTTTCAGAACGCCGTAGCTCTAAAACTTTCAGTAGAACGGAATGTTGTGTTTACGATTTTTAGTTTAGTGATCTCGAACTTGTGGATTTTTCAAGGCAACCCGGAGCGTGGTAAGTCCAGCCGTTTGTTCACAGTAAGCCTTCTTTCACACGGGAAGCCGCACGGCTCGTGGCTCGCAGTCAAGAGCCTTTTTCGCTCTTGACTCCCACTTTTCACACGGGCTTCATTTGAGAGCCTTTTTGGCTCTCGAGCGCTCAGCCGCTAGTTCCGCCCAGTATGGATCGCATGCGTGCTTTGACCATTTACCTTCTTCATCGTCGCCACCGTCTTCGACGCCAAAAACGCCGAAGTACCAGATGGTGTTGGGTACATCCGATAAACCAACAGCGGGATGAAGCAGGAGTTTTTGCCATGCTTTACCAGCAACTTCGGCAGGATGGCAACAAATTTTTTAACTATTTCCGGATGTTGGTGGCTTCATTTGATGAGCTTCTCAGCAAGGTGAAGCGTCGTATTCAACTCGAAGATACAAACATGCGGAATTGCATTAAGCCTGAACTGAGGCTGGGTGTAACGTTGAGGTATATTCAAATCTAAATTCGCCACAACAGGTAGCAATAAACTGAGGAGCGAGAGCCGTTTTCGCTCTTCGTGTGAATACCGGCACCCCTCCTTTGCATTTCGTGGAAGAGCCGTAGACGCGTGGCTCGAGGTGCAGAGCCGTGATCACTCGCGGCTCGCGAGCCCTAAAAGCTCTCGAAGAGCTCTCGCTCCTCATGTGAAAGCTCCATTGCACTCAATGCATTTCAGTCTCACGCGCCGTCCGCCTGTTCACGAGCGAGAGCCGTGCGGCTCCCCGTGTGAAAGGAGCCTTAGGCCCTCAAGTTTGGCTTTGCTAACATGAAGGTGAATGAAAATAATGATGCTACGGTATACATCTAGCCCCGATAATTATTATTATTGCTAGGGAACAGCTGATTATAATGATGCATGACTGTATGAAATCGAGTAGGTGGTTCTCTTATATTATTTCATTTGAACATTGATGGTTATTTTGGATTTTGTTGATAGGGAGTTTCGTAGCTTGAGCAAAATAACATGCATGACAACAAACAATATTATAGATAGAATTCTTATTATTATAGATAGATCATCTAGATTTTACCGCATACCTTTTTATGAAACTTTAATTGCTATTCCGACTCCAGTATTCGATGTCCTGCGGAGAGCACGAAGGTGGAAACGAGGGAACGCGGGAGGCGGGCACAGAGAAGTGATCTACGGAGAATCTATACTGAAAATTATAAAACCTTGCGTAATAATTTGCAGCGTTTTTTATTGAAAGATCATTGCGAGTTTCCCAAAAATATACAACTACATGAAGGGTATCTGATAGGCGAAAATGGGTCTTGAAATGGGTCTTGGTACCCTTTGCTACATTACTGCCCCAGCCCGCCGACCCAGCACGGTTTCTCGGTACGGTTCGAATCCCAACATTCATTCTGATCCTACTAGAGGGCAGCCAATCTAGTTCAAACACAAAGTTGTATTTTGCTATATTACAAAGTTGTGAACCACTGGAGTTGCCCATCACCAACCGGCGTACAACTTTTACGGTGATGATTCAAACTCAGTTATGAGGTTTGCCCACCTAGTTTGTTCAATGTTCACTTTATGTAATTCGCACCTTATTGTTTTCCGAAGTTTGTTTAGGTAACAGGTGTTTTTAAGGAGTCACATGGAAGTCCGACGCCCTTATAAAGACATTCATATCATAACGCACGTTATAGATAGACAGTAATAGAAGCTACCGAGCAATTTATCGTAGGTACTATGCTTTATTTCAACTGTTACGATTTCCATTTATTTTTCCGCATGATATTCCATCATAGTTATACCGCAGATGATTTTCGTCTGGATTGGATAATATTACGCCGAGTGCTACTACATCACCGAGAGGGCCCTCGCGGCCACAAAAGGAAATCCTGAAAAACGACCTTGATGGGGGCGGCTGGTAGATATTTGCCTTGTAGGATCGCCCTCATCCCTCTTAAGCCCTAACCCCCTCCATACCACCACCATTCCATCACTTCCTTTTTTGGATATCCTGCCTTCCATAAAGCTCACTGGCTCGAATATCGAGAGGAAAACCTACGTTTTATTGGTGAGTTTCCCGAGTTATCCAATCCGATTCAGTCGTAACCCTCAATAACCGGCTTCCTCGAATGTGATGTATTTACAGACTGATTCGGTATTAGGTTCGAACATTAATTCTCTATCTCCCAGTATTGGTTACTTTATAATATACGTTTACTTACCGACGGGTGAATTAGGAACCGTATCCCTAACCGACAAACTTTTGGCTAACCAACTTCAACTAATTTACTTTTAGAAAGGCCCTTACGACCAACTAGTTGCCGAAAAGCATTAGGTATGAAACGGGGTGAAGGCAACGCGGTAATAATCAGAAACTACCAGTGATGCTGGAATCGGAAATGAGACCTCTTTGGTACAAATAAAGTAAAATTTGGTACAGAAATTACAAAAAGAAATTGAATGAATAAATTTCGCAGTTGACCCCATAAGCCCACAACAATGTGGCTTCAGCTGAATGGGGAATTTCACCTGTTTTATTTTATTTTCTTAAATAAAAGACCACGGCGAGTGCTTTCCGAAAAGGTGCTACAATTGAGGTATACGATGATCCGAAATGGGCGATAAACCATTGGAAAGATAGCGAAATGACGTCATTGGTAAAGGCCCTCACCCCATGTCTGCCGGGGGGAACCCTCAGCGCCATCCATTTATGTCGTCATTTCGTTTTCTTTCTATCCGTCTGTTGCCCGAGCTACACGGAGCTTTGAGATGAAAATTGGCAGTGTGGGGTTTTCAAGGGTGCTAAATCCGATTCTGGGATCAAAAAAATTTTCTACATACGGAAATTGCTCATTGCCGATGATCCGTATTTCACAATCCGTTCCGGTGATGCGTTCATCAATTTCATTGGCCAGCGTGAACATGGACACTAACAGAGATGCGGAAATTATATATTAGATACGTCTCCAGATATTTGCCGCATTCAAAGCTTGACGTATCTGGCATCAAGGGTACTCAAAAATACTATGTTGTGTTTGATCCATCTTGATTTGTTTTTGTATTTCTTTCGACATGTCTATTGTTCTACTCATAATAAAATAATCAAATAAGTACAAAAATGATGCCGATTTAATTTGCGTATTGTTGAGCAACCCTGATTTATCGTAACGGAAGTTTGTTGGTTTCGCTGACGGCTGAGCTTCACTAGAAATCAATTTGCAACAACAAAAAACCTGTTCGCTGACCTCAAGACGTATTATATAGTATTATGGAGTATTACAGTGTAGCCGAATATTATACTGTGGTATTATATAGTACTGCAGTGTAGCCGAGTATTATAGTGTCATGTGCGAACACCTCTGCGGCAAGTGGTTGCCATAACGCTTTTCCGGCCCATGTTAGCCAGGATTAGTTTCTCTCCTATATATCCTACAATGCTAAACTTACAAGAGGCATCTTGGGTACTACTGGATGAGACTCGTAATGCTGTAGGGACTAAGGAGCTAACCATTCAGTTGAGCTACCACTGATGCCAATTTCTCTCCAAACGACCTACAGCGCTGACATTTATTTGGAACCTCACAGACAGACGTGAAGTAGGGTGAGCAATATTAATAGCATGCACCACGTTTTGTAATCTCAACCTTAGTGTGGTAGAAGTAGAAGGGGAAATGCATATGAATACATCCAAGTCCATGAGATTTTTTGGTTTGTTTTTAATCTTTTTAATTCCAACGATGGTAACATCTTTTGGAAAGCTCGTAAGTCAAAAAAGCTGGGAAGCGGGGAAAAAATTGGGAGGATAAATTAGAATATCACGACCCAAGGACATTCTGAGAGTTGAAGTGGGTGGTTGGTTGGTGAGTGGTAGGGAGTTGTGGAGAGAGAGGTGGGGGAGCGTGTTATAATGAATATGGTGTCAAAACGCAAACGGTGAAGCACCAGCCTGAATTAAGTGGCTTGAAAAGAGTGGAAGCTAATATTAAAACACATTTGCATTCGGTAGAGGGTAAGACAGAAGGGTCGTGAAGCTTGGGGGCTGCCTATTATATTTCTATGCATAGCTCTTCCCCGCCCAGCGCCCTGTAATGAAAAGGGTGGGATCGGTGCAATTGGCGCCATAATTCAACGGAATTAATGTTTTGCGGGAAACAAAAGACAGGGAGGAGAGGGTTACGCGTGACCTGTGGGTTACCATGGGAGTCGAGATGAGGGATTTGTCGTGAGTGAGTAGTAAATCAGGAAAATATCCTCCCTTGGTGATGAAGAGCTATCGCCCGCCCTGTTTGATGAAGACCGAGTATTGGTAGAATAAATCTTAGATTCATTCGAAGCTGTAGCAGCAAGCTGGGGGAACAATAATAAATTTATCAATGGAATTGAGTTATGCAACCGTGCAATCTTCTGAAATTAATGTAACTATGATTGTACAATCATAAAATTCACGAAATGGTACGTCCCTTTTAGTTTATCATTTTCAACAATTAATCTGTGGAATTGAGCATGACCCACAATTAAAGTCCCCTCAAAATTTTATGGATTGCGTATCAAGGTAAGTAACCTAAGTACGTAGAATACGAAAAGGGAATAAATAAATTTCTGTCCGTACACTATCAGTCATCCCTAGGGGTTGAAAAATAGGAAGTGACGTTTCACTACGATGTAGCTCGAAAACTATCAATAGAAGAGTATGATTTTTATGACCAAAAAGTCATGATTTTTATGACATTTTGTTTATTATTTTCAATAATGAACCTTCAGAATCGAGCATGAAAAAAAATCGTTCACGCCCCCTCAAAATTTGATGGTTTACGTTTCAAGGTATGTAGAACACAAAAATGCAATAAAAACGCTGCAAATTATTACACAAAGCTTTATTATTTACCTGTATACATGCCCCTTCTCCGACTACTGTTTTCTGCGTCAATGCCCTCGAGCTCCACCCCCCCCCCCCCCCCTCCAGGAAAGCCCTGAATCGAGTACTGCAGCCGGCCCCGGAAAAGTTTCCTACAAATTCGCGGGATTCAATAATTCAATCATTAATGATTTGTAGTTATTCATGAAGCATAAGGCAAATAACAAACCGTTGTGTAATAATTTACCCGTATAGATGCCCCTTCTACGTAGATAATATAATGAACCGTTGTGTAATGATTTACCGTTGCGTAATAATTTACCGTTGTGTAATAATTTTCCCATCAATAATACTTCAACGATTGTTCAAGTTGCAAAAGTACCTATCAACAAAATCCAGCCCCTTCTACTTAGATGGTATATAATGAACCGTTGTGTAATGATTTACCACTGTCTAATAAGTTACCCTTCAATAATACTTCACCCTTTGTTCAAGTGGCAAAAGTACCTATCAAAAAAATCCAAAACAGCCTTCATTTTTCAAATGGAATAATATCGCGGAATAACCAACTCGGCTTCATACAGCCATCCTTGATTATAATCAGGTGCTCCCTAGTGATGATATTTGGGCTGAATGTATAAAATTCGATTCACCCTCCTGTTGACCAAGCCTGTCGGTGCAAACGTCGGGGCCTTAACTGTGAAGGAACGGCGGGACGTACACAATGCTCCGGGTGGTATCAAAAAACTCGTAAGTTCAAGAACTATTTAAAAACTTAAAAAGATTCACGCAAAAAAAAGGTATAGGCGTCCTGACAATTTCAACCCCTATTTTGAACCCCTTAGAGATGACTCTCAGTATCGCTGCACTGAGGAGCCGAAACTCCAAATTAGAGAAGAGGAGAGAAAGAAAACACTGATGCAATGGCAGTGGAAATGTGATAGCAGGGGAGCGTGGGCCCATGTGCTCATCCCGGAGGTGCACCCATGGCTGGACAGGAGGCATGGAGAAGTCGATTTCTACGTTATAATGTTCCTGTCAGGCCATGGATATCTTAGGGCTTACTTTCACAACAGGGAGATAGCAGAAACCGCCCAGCGCTGGTATTGCAGTGCACCGAATGACGACACTCAACATACGTTGCCCCAGATGATCAGAGAATGTGAGATACTGGAAGAAGAGGAGGGTTAAATCACACCAAACGACGTGATCGAGATGATCTGTAGCCAGGTAACTTGGGAGAGGATTGCGTCCCACATAGTCCGAATCCTCAAGTCAAAAAAGCTGGAAGACACGATCCACAGGTGAAGAAAACTCGGAAGCAGGAAGAAGACACCCGGTGAGGGCGTGACATTCCTTGTGATCGACCCCACCCCGAAGTATTGCTGAACAAGTGATTCCGGGGTGGATTAGGTCAAGGATAAGGGTTAGTGGGTTTCTAGTGAGTGAAACCCCATACTGCTGAGTGCGGACTCTCCAATGCGATAGTCTTTTTCATGAATGCACAGTTTCCCGCGTTGGGGGGGGGGGGGGGGGGACTGACGCTGTTAAAAGCTCGCTTGAAATCAATAAAAAGCACGTAAAACCCCTCTTACCTCTTACATGTCTCGTTCGGTAGTGAGGAACCGAAATGATTCTGCGCCTCAGGTTTGACTTGAATTATTTTTATTTTTCAGGGGGCCGATACTTCATTTTCATCGTTTGACGTCATCCATGGGTTCAGCTCCATTTCATTCAGTGAGCTGACGTCATTCAGGTACAGCTCCATTTCACCCAAGTAAAGACGTTCTCCGACCCTCCAGAAGTGCCGCATAGAATTAATTCACTGAGAGTGACGAGCGGTAGCTGAGGAAGAAATCGAAAGAAGGTAGTCTTACAGCCACTCGGCTAGAACTGTAATAACGCCGTTGGGGAGATGCGGAGAAAATGGTAATGACCAGTCTCCGGGAAAACGCGGTACCCTCAATCACTGAGGCAACGATGAAGGATCCAGTACGAGTTTTCCTATCCCGCTAGCGGTGAACCTCCCATAGCAAACGATCCGCGACCCTCGGCTTCGGCTACTCTCCACTCGCTCTTTGATTAATTCGCGATCTTACCCCTCTTTTCCTGACTCGTTTCGTCCCGGTCAAACGTTACTCAGTGAAAAATGAGGGATACCAAAAAGAAGAAAAAAGAGAGAAAAAACTCAAGGTTTGAGGTGTGACGTTTCCTTATTCACCCTCCTTCACGACGTTTTTATATGTTACAGCGGGACAAACGATTCGATACCATCAAAAAACATTTTCCACAAAAACCTTCTTGTATACACAAAATTTCATTGCAATCTTTGCAACGAGAAAAGAGTTGAGTAAATCATTCTTACACTGATTTTCTGATACAAGGATTGAGACGCACTGTGACTATTAATAATGAAATATAATGATTATGGAAATGGATTGAGAAAATAGACTAATTCTTCGGTAATTATCTGTATATTGTGAACCCAATATCATTTAACGGCTGCTAAAGAATGCGGGATTATTTCCTAACGGGAGGCATCAATATATATAATATAGGTATAAGGGTGCAACTGTAATGTATTTACGTAGATCTAAATATAGTCAGAACCTACGCTAGATGGATAGCTACGAACTCAACAATCAGCTCGGAGAAGGACATTGGCTGATTGTACACGCCTGCCCCCCCATCACGTTTTTCCTACCCTCTGCTCCACTAAGGGTTGAGCAGAGACGCCACGTCTCATCATCTCTACCACGGAAAACATAAAATATTATGTGTTCCGTGATCTCTACTCATTGGCAGTCCTCAAAAAATTTGATTTTGATGGGTCAAAAATAGTTCACATCGGGTAATGTTTATCATTATTTATCTTCTCTCAGCTGTTGCTCCCAACCAAATGGCTGCAATAGGGATATAATATATGATAGCCTACTCGTAGGACAGACCGTCCTAAAACCAAAGCCAGGAGAAGGACCACGAAAATTAGAATCCACTAATTACATGAACTTCATTGGCGGAGATAATAATAGAAGTCTAGAAACACAATTAAGCTGTCTATACCGTCCCGTTAATTGTGCAGATCCTCGCTTCCCTAATGGAAAAGAAAGGTTCTCATCAAGTGAGAGGGGATCTGCGAAGTTTTTTCATTACTGCCTCAGAAAACTTTTCACTTCGGTTTCCTCAACTAAAAAAATGTCGGCAACTGGAGAGGTGGCGAATGGAAAAATTTTGCATCCATGTTTCGTGGAAAGGAGGAATAATTATCATTATTAACCTCAGACCCTCGCTAAATTCGATGACATTCTACTGATAAATGGGCCACCGCTCAGACTTGACAGCACCTACCTCATCAGTATCCAACTGGCACTCTATTCGAAACTATTTTCCAAAACGGTACGTCTACAATTCCCTTTGGGCCAATATTCTCGTAGTATCATTCCCCTAGTTTCATACGAATCGAAACATCTAGGTAGGCACTACAATAGAGCAGTTTTTCCCCCACCCCCTTACAAGCCCCCTTTCTCATCCCCCCCCCCCCCACGTTACTCAAATCCCTCTTCAGGTTCAATATTTACGATTCTGATAATCTCAGATTTAAACCTGTAGTGCTCTCGACATATTCACCAAATTTCATGCACTCAGAACATCTAGGCAGGTACCTAGTATATAACTTCCACCAGACAGTTACCTCAACCCCTCTCTTCTACAACCCCACCCCCCTAAGGTCAGATTTTTGAAATTCTGATATTTTATAGAAATTATTTCATACAAATCACTTGCCGTGACCGGAATTCGAACCTGGGTTAATGGCGCCACAACGCAAGGTACTGACCACTAAGTATGCGATCACAGCTGTCGAGAACCGCTGTTGACGAAGGAAAAAGAGCGAGAACCTGGAAAGAACTGGGCGTGGAGGCCGGAGGGAGCTGGAGCGAAGCAGATCGAGTAGTTGTGATACAGCAATTACTAACTAATGCGGCGTTATTTACCTACACAACAATAACAGTAGGGGAAGTAACTAGCCCCAGAATGAGAGCACTGAGCGTAATAATTTATTATTATTGAAATAAAAATATTTTTTAAACCACATTTTTCTATTTTATGCTGAATTATGTTAGACTTTCTGGTCCGTTTTAAAAACGTGGTTTTAAAAACATGGTTTTTAAAAACGTTTTTTATTTAGATAATTATTCTCTGTTTTTTAGCCTTACGTGTGCTTTTTTTACAACTACCTAATTAATGTATGTTTTTTTATGATTGATTTGTGTATTGCCATCGAATGACTGCTAAATGTCAGCTCAATAGGACATAGGGAAGAGAACGAAAAATCCATTACAAGATTTGACCGCCGCGGACAGAGAATTCATTGCAAAATTTCAGGTTAGTTGGACATCGGGAAGTGAGCGAAAAATAGATTACAAGATTTGTACCGGACAAAATAGCGAGTTAATAAAAACATTTAAAAAAAATAATAAAGGCGGCGAGTTAATTTTTTTTCAATGCCCTAACTGAAACAGTTTTCATCTGATTTTTGAATGGAAAACTGCTTCATACTAGAAATAAAATTTGTACCTAAAAAATAAATATAAATAATTACTTCTGATGATTCAAGTATCCTGTGACTCCATGAATGATTCAAATCGATTATTAACCCACTATTTATAATCCAATTTGGCCATCTTTATTTATTTATTTTTATTCATTTAGTATAGAATGGTGAATCGATAAAGAGAAAGACTTTTGCAGCGGCCAAAAATGGTTTTCACTCGAAAAAGTGGGTTTTTGAGGGTGAAAATTGATAGTTTTAGTAGGTACAGCCCCACTGGCTACCCCAATCAGTCCGTCTCCTATTCACCCCCATTCATTCAGAGTAACTCCAAAAATTCGCTCATAATTACGTTGTTGTTGCATGAATGGACCTATTTCTCGTTAGGTACGTAATCCTCTCACCTCCATACACATTTCGGGAGTCCCTCCCTGGGTCACAACCAACAAAATCAACACGTACCTAATATAGCTGGCAGAAGGTGCAAGTTGAGTCAAGTTGGCTGATGCTAAATAGAGACCCGAGTTAGACAACGAGGGAAACCTCGATCTGCCGGTAGTTTTAGGAAGCCAACGGGAGTGATCTAGGAGCTCCCAGGGGTAGACTGACATGATAACAGGGAGCCTGACCCAGATCCGCAGGTCAGATCTACTACACGAGGGAGGAGCGAAAGTACGTACGTGTGGTGAACGGCTCTTCAGTAATTTATGAGTGCTATCCATTGGAGCCAGGAGCCTCGTGGAGGGGGCAGATTCGTTATTTACCAGCGACCAACCAACCCCTTTTCCTGGCCGAGCTCATACCCGTAAAAGCCCGGCAAGGCCTGTCTGGTACAGTTACTAACTCTGTACGTCTGAGTTTCTACAGGAATTATGAAACTGTGGACATATCCGGATCCGCCCGGTACATTCCGTTGGCGAGGTCCGTGTGAATGCTGCTGGCTAATTGATTCCATCGGCCAGAGATTTCGGGCACAAAATCCTGGTCCAGGGTCTCTACACCGCATGACTCGAAAGAGGAGATAGAATTCAGCCATCAACTCTATTTCTTAGGGGCGAACGCATGCTGACCAAATAACCACCCGTCCCACAGTATCACGACTTATAAGCAAATTTTCGACTTCTATTCTGAACAATTTTTACGGTAACGTATTTAGGAACGTCTACTCCTACAAGAAACCACACCTACATTTGTCACCGATGGGTTTTTATCCCCAAATATTCAGGTACGAGGCATCACATGTCTTTCCTTACCTCTATAAAACTAAATTTATATGTATGAAACTAACCTATATAAAACCTAACATAATATAAAAACTAAATTTCTTTTATAACCCTGGATTAGACCTCACTAGGTCCAATCCAACGACCAGTGACGATTGGGTCAGAAGTTATTTCAATTTTCTAGTCCCTGTAGGCTTCACATGACTATTAAGAGGTGAAGAGCTAATCGCTGGTCGGGTAAGCACATAAAAGCTTTTCAAAACTAATAATGGTGGCCCGAGACGAGAACCAGATACGCCACGAACTTTTACCCCAAACAGGGACGTAAAGATCGGACGGTCTAGCCCGCACGGACACCCCTGCATACACATGTACCTACCCCCGCCCATTTATACCTACTTGCAAAATGGAGGCTAAATGATATTGAACGTAATTAGAAACTAAAGATAGCGTTAGGCAGATATGGCATTGTGTGATTTTCTTCAAGGTGAATTCTGTACCTAGCCCTACTTCTAGTACTAGCGGAACTAGCCCTTTGATTTAATAACACATATACATTAATCACCTACTCAGTTCTACCTCAGGGGACCTAATAGACAGACCGAATAGACATAATAGGATTGCTTGATAGCAACGATACTTCAATCAAGGGGTTTTCAATTAATGAGAAAGTTTCATCAAGTAAAACCAACACTCATGCTCCGGAGCTTTATCTAATCTGATCGAACATTTTCAGCCTTTGATCAAGGTGGAAGAGGAAGGTTCCTGCAAAATCACAAGTTCTCCGCATCAGAAATTAGAGGGGGTTGGTTTGGCCAGTGGTGATGGCGGTGGGAGGGGGTAATTTGTTGACGCAAAGTAAGAGTAAAGATCCCCAACATAGAAGATGGGAGAACTTCGAGTGTATCAGACAGAGAAGGGTTTCCGGAGTGAAGAGAGTTTTGTTGCCTGAAAGTTGGGATGGGCGAAGCCTTCAGCGGTTTTTCATAGTGAAGGCACTTGGAATATTCTGCTTGGAAAGACCTACCAACCTGCCTAGAGGTATTAAATCTAAAGGGTTAGTTCCGCTCGTGTAAGAAGTAATTTTACCATACCTTCCGGAGGAGTCCGTCGTCACTAGCTGGTTGAGTACTGGAGGCGAGCGCTTTCGATGTGAGTACATCATCATCAGGCCGTCGAGAGTATATTACTGCCTAGAGGTGTTCACATAGATGTATTAAAATTCGCGATATCTATAAAGAAAACACAATGAGAAAAATTGTTTACTGACTACAAAAGTTAGAAAACATATTGACTAGTTTTCTCCAATAACAACTTTCTTGAACATTTTATGGTTTGCGATTCCAGGTAGGTAAGGAGAACGCAGAAATGGAATGAAGAAAATTCTGTCCGTCCACCGTACTTGGCACTTTCCTTTGTTACCACAAAATCAACGAAATTTGGTTTGTAAGTCCCATTTTTGGGGTCTGTTTGGCCCTTGAAGCTCGTTGTAACACTTACCTGTTAGTCATCTCTAGGTAAAAAATAAGGGTTGAAATTTTGAAAACGCCGTAGCTCAAAAACTGTCAACAGTAGAGTAGGGTTTTTATAACATTTTCAAACTGATTCCGAGCTTTAGGATTTTTTTAGAAATTGTACATACGTTGTAGCATTGTACGTCCCGTCGTTTGTTCACAGTAAGACCCTGAAATTTGAGCAGAAAAGCTTCGTCAAACGGACTACAGTCCAGACATCTTCGATAGGAAAATAGCTGATTATAATCACGCATGATATCGAGTTTTCAGTTGTGATATTCTGCGATTTGAAGATAGTTACGAGTATTTAGGATTTTGTTGATAGGTACAAGTTTCACGGCCAAACGAATCAACCAAATTAGGTGAAAAGTTTGGAATACGTCCAGGGCCCTCCTCAGGTGCGACCATCAAGAATGACCGGTGGGGTTCGTGGTGCAGAAATGGCGCGTTGGAGGAGATGGAGGCGGTTGAAAAAGCATATTTATTTAACTGTTATTGCCCGGCAGGCTCGGACTGGGATTTCTTGGGGATAGCACAAGGGCAGATACCTACCTACTGACCAAAAAAAAAAACAAACAAAACAGTGATTACGCAGAAGGGGTGTTTGCAGGATAATAACCAAACGTTTTGTAATAATTTGCAGCTTTTTTTTACCTATTTGTCGACAGGTACCTACAGGTTTGTTGTTCAAGGCCAAACGGACCATTCAAATTAGATGAAAATGTGAGAATATGTCGAGAGTACTGCTTAGGTTCAGCGACCACCAGAATTTCATGTCACCGGTAGAGGGGGTCTGACGCCGAACGTTAGAAGCTAACGCTCTGACTGTGGTGCCGTTTTTGTCATCTCTGAACCCAATACCCATGTGTGAGCGCTTGCCTGGGTAGGTAGGTATCCACCGCAAAAAAGCGACTCTACTAACTCATGGTCTTATATAGGAATTCAGTGATCTACGCAGAAGGGGGTAACTAGTTAATACAGGAAAATAATAAAGCGTTGTGTAATAATTTGCACCTCCCTCACTCTTTCTCGCTCACTCTACTGTGTTCCAGGCTAAACCCAACTAAAATGTAGGTTGGAAAAATCGGATAATTTTTCGACTATCAGATACCCTCATCACCCACTAAATTACCAAAATCTAAAACTAACATTCTACAATATTATCATTCTTGTATTTGCTGGTTTGTACTTATAAAAAACGCTGCAAATCCCTGCACAACGGTTTATTATTTTGTACGGAATACCCTTCTGTTACAGGTCACAGCTCTCTGTATAGATAACCCGACTATATAATATAATTATGTACTATTCTATACATATTGTGTAGATCACAGAACCTCCGTAGGTTAGTACCTAACACCGTACTCGTTACTAGGTACCTACCTAAATCACGAGTTACATGTTGCTAAAATAATTCTGTCTATGACAAACAGTAACTAAAATGGCAAAAAGAAACGCAAATAATGAAGTTCTGAAGGATAATAATTGTTGATGTGGAGTGTAAAATTTGTAAACGTACCTACCAACAAACTCCAGCCCCTTCTACGTAAATGGTATAATGAACCGTTGTGTAATAATTTACCATTGTGTAATAATTTACCCATCAATGATACTTCGACGATTGTTCAAGTTTCACTACCTACCAACAAACTTCAAAAGAGCCATCATTTTCCAAATGAAATAATATCACAGAACAACCAACTCGACTTCATACTCTGTGAATATAATCAGGTGATCCCTAGCAATGATTTTATCTCGGGCCAATTCCCGATTGTTAGCGCGTCCTTGGTGATGAAATTTGGGTTAAATGTATAAAATTCGAATTCATTCACCCTTCTGTTGAAATACTCGTTACTAGGTACCTACATAAATCACGAGTTAAATATTGCTAAAATAAATTGTTGATGTGTAGTGAAATATACGTCCCTTCTGCGTAGATAACTGCTTTCTGCGGTCAATACCTAACCTCGTGGTCAAGTATAATGAACCGTTGTGTAATAACTTGCCCATCAATAATACTTCAACGGTTGTTCAAGTTGCAAAAGTACTGATCAACAAAATCCAGCCCCTTCTAGGTAGATGAACCGTTGTGTAATAATTTACCGTTGTGCAATAGTTTGCCGTTGTGTAATAATTTACCCATCAATAGTACTCGTACTTCAACGTTTGTTCAAGTTTCAGAAGTACCTACCAACCAAATCCAATAGTCCACCACTTATCAAATGAAATAATATCGCAGACCAACCAACTCGACTTCATACAGCCATCCTTGATTATAATCAGGTGCTCCGTAGTTATGATAATTTATTATCCGGGCCGGATTTATACCGTTTCATTCACTATCGTGTTGACGAAGCTTTTTCCACCCGGAGCATAGTACATCCAGCCCAGACATCTTTGCTAGGGAACACCTGAATACAATCACGCATGGCTGAATGAAATAGAGTTGGCTGTTCCATGATATTATTTCATTTGAAGAATGATGCGGTTATTTTGGATTTTGGTGACAGGTACTTTCGTAACTTGAACAAACGTTATGCTTCATGAATAACAACGAATACAATGATGGTTGAATCCACCGAATATTCACGTAACTTTCATTCCCCGGCCAATACTCGATTTAGGACTTTCCTGAGGGAAGCACGAGGGTAGGTATTGACCACAGAAAACAGTGATCTACGCAGAAGGGGCATCCACAGGTAAACAATAAACCGTTGTGTGATAATTTGCAGCGTTTTTGCTACTGGATCTACCAAGGCAACGAAACCATTTTAATAACTACCTACTACTGGGCAATTATCATACTTATGTTATCCTCAAAAATCTAAATTTGCACTCGCAGTTTGCATTTTAAATCTTCCTGAACAAATTCGGTTACGTTTCTGTGTGCGTGTCACTAAATATATAAGAACAGGGAAAAGCGCCGACATGATTGAATTTCGTTCGATTTGTGTCGCTTACATTTTCAATCCTTTTTTGGGGGATGGCGTTCACTTTTTCGATTTCCCCCAATTATTTAGAGAGCTAAAACTGGGATAGCTCGAAATGATAAGACAAATCCAATGGTACCTACAACTGAATTTTTGAAACATATCCTTCACTGCTTGAGGCCGTTCAGCAGAAGATAGAAAAAGGTTCATTACTGAAAATAATAAACCAAAAAGAGAACGTTTTCAGTACACTTACTATAATAATTGACTCTACAGCTATGCAGAATTCAACATTTCGCTGATATATAGTGGATAGGTGAATCACGATGAGCTGTCACCGTAGTTTGTCTTAATTTTTATAAAGGACCCGTTATTAAAAAAAATATCCGACTATTTGTTCGAGACAATTTGAGGGAGTTGAGATGAATGACCTCGGAATCTCAATAAGCTCGAGTTTTATTTGAGTCACAGCTGAGCCTCTTACAGAAATGTCGGTTTTCAGAGACCCAGCCGCCTCCCTGATTCCTTCCTGCCGCCCTTGTAATGCCTGAGAGATCCAGAATCCCCTTCCGGCGGGACGTCGCCCTCCTAATGCGATAATGGAATCAATACCTTCAGGCAAACAATATTTATGGTAAATTCCCCTCAGAACCACCGGTATGAAGAGGATGGGTTGATCGATCAGCTTCCTCTTCTTTTCTCTTTTGAAAATTCAGCACTTGTCTTTACTTTAGCGCGGATTCGCCGGTGGAACGGACAAGCTGTACGTCCTTCATCAACAAACCATCCCACACAGAAAATAAAACTGTCAAGAACGTGAAAGCTAGGTTCTTTTTTCTTCATTGCGACCAGGATCCGGGGCAGTGAGGGGATCAATTACAATCGTTGGAGGCTGTAATGGGGTATGCGCACGTATTTATTTTTGCTTCCTTACTGCCGAGCTTTGTATTCGTGCAGAAATGAAAAAATCTATATTCTCCAAAATGAAAATTTCCACTCGCATTTTACGTTTCAGACATCAAGGAATATTTTTCGTTCCGTGTCTGTCTGTCTGTGGTCAATTCCTTGTAACGCCAATAACTACCCGAAATAATGGTCGAAATGGGCTGAAATTTGAAGGGTAGGTGCGGGTTGGGTCACAGATGGTCCCATACCAAAATCATTGAAAAAGTATAATGTAACTTTCGTCTGCGCATGGGCAAACGTGAAATGCTGACAACTTTCTTGTAACGCTTCTAACTACGCGAAAAACAGTCGTAGAGAGCTGAAATTTTGAAAGTACACGCGGGTTGGATCAAGATGGTCCCGAATCAAAACTAACCTATACGTTCATGTGGTTCAAGTGAGGAAGCTATTCTATACTGCCTACTCGAATTGGCAGACTTTCTTCTTTTTTTAAAATGAAAGTAGATTCCATACTCAGAATTTGGACACCAACACTGTCCTACGATAACTAGATCTTTTTCTGATTTTCCAAAGATTCCAGAAGTTCTGACGTCATTGCAACCCTCTCGCTTGTGCCGGACCCCCCTGCCCATTGTGACGTAAGAACTTCTGGAACCTTTGAAAAATCATAAAAAAAGGAGGACAGTGCGGTTGGTGTCAAAGGTCGCAGGATGGAATCTAGTTTAATTAAAAAATAATATAAACCTCTTTTGTGACCTTAATTCGCAGTCCAGCGATAAGTAAGCAGTTCCTTTGCTATGATTTTTCAAAGTTTCCAGAAGTTCTGTCGTCACAGTGTGCCAGGGGGAGGGAGGGGGGTCCGGCCCTGGCGAGAGGGATGCAATGACGTCAGAACTGTGTGGAAACTTTGAACTATGTGGAATCATAGAAAAAGAACTACTTATCGTAGGGCAGTGCGGTTGATGTCAATATTCTCAGAATGGAATCAACGTTCATTAAATTGATAATAATAATTATAAACAAATAAATATAGGTGCGCATACCCCATTGTAATTATTATTTTTCAAGAAGAAAATTCATATGATGTAAACGTTTCAGGTCATACTCGTATATATTCCAACTTTGAGAAGGTAGAATTTCATTGACCATCAGAAACTTTCTTATCATGTGGATTTGTTTTAACTACAAAAGTGATGACTTCTGAATTTGGAAAATTATATTCTTACAACGTTTACTTCGACAGAGCATTTTGCCACACAAAAAATTAATAGTTTTACAAAAAGTTGTTTTTTGTTTTAAAAATGGGTAATCTTCTTTCAGGGATCTTGAAACCTGGTATATTGATAATTCGTGGACATCAAAGATACTGCGATGATTTGTTCCTCTCAGTGATGTTGAGAAGGGCATCAAAGTAATCATTAAGGTAAACAATAATGTGTAGCAGGTGTGCTGACGAAACCGCTCTTATACGCCGACTCTCACAGCAGCACGCATAGCCTTATTAACGTTGTTGTGAGGAAATTAAGCGTCTTGACGAATTTTGAGACCAACCTCACTCTCCTACGATGAAGTTCTTTTTCTGTGACCTTTCAAAGTTTTGGCAACAAGTGACGTTACACTTGGCAAGGGGTCCCGCTTTGGCGGGAGGAGTGCAATTACCACTTGTTGCCGAAAATGTTAAGCTCATAGAAAAAGATCTTTACATAATAGGAGAGCGCAGTTTGTATCAAAACTTTTAGAATGTCTCAAAAACTTTTAGTATGTCTCAAAACTTTTTCATTTAAAAATGGCAAAGTAATATAAACAAGGTCATGGGCACTCTTCATTAGACAACAAAGCGTGCTTAAATTTGTGTTAAATTTAAGGCTCAAACTTTGTTAGAACCTCAGTTCTTTGCTCGTTGGTCAAAATAGACTTCATATATTAGGTCTCCTCGCCCTAAAAACATGGTAAGGCGGACGGACATCGCATTTTTGGAATCTACGTACCTTCAAACGCAAAAGAAAAAATTTTGAGGGGGTGTTATAAAATGTTTTTGCTGAGTGAATACATAGGTGTATTATTCACAGAGAAAGTATTAAATTCAGCAAAGGATCACCACCTGAACGTCAAGTTGGATGTACCTACAGTACAATCGTAATCGTTAGTCATATAACAACTCCCCCCCTCCCCATTTTTGGTGAAATTCTCATTTCTTGGCTTTCAAACACTCTGTAACGGCCATTCTTAATGAAAACCCTTCGAACTGAAAGTTGTAGAGCATTAAATTCTGCGTTCATTGAACACCAACAATTTTAAAATTCGGTACAATCTGCGTACCTCCATATAATTATGTACAAAAATCCCAAAATGGCCAATTGACGGAATTTTCTGTAGATTGCTTTTTGTTCATAAATAAAAGCTGTAGGTACCTAACAATGGATTTCGTTCAATTTAGTATAGGTAATCACATTTAAATGCAATTTATTGCATTAACCATTCTGAAAGGAAAGTAAGCGATTCCATTATTCGTATGACATACCATAAGCACCCCATTAATTATAGTAAGGAAACCAAGGTTAGTATAAATAAAACCGTATTTCTGAAAGAAAAAAATTTAAGGTTAGTGTACGACAGAATCAAAATAATGTAGAAATTCAAATATACCATTTAATACTGAATCCGAGGTAGGTGCCTTCATTGCAAGCACATTCAATTCGATTATTTGTATGAAATACCATAAACACCCCATTATTATAATAAGGAAACCAAAGTTAGTTGAATAAAACCGTATTTCTGAAAGAAAAAAAATTTAAGTTGAGTGAATGACAGAATCAAAATAATGTAGAAATTCAATCAATTTCAATAATGTAGAATATACCAGTACGTAATACTGAATCCGAGGCAGGTACCTACCTACTCAGTTTCTCACGAATAAATGGTACGATGTCACTCATATTCAGTGGGTAGTTGGTATGTAGGTTCCAGATGGCCCCTTAAGAATTTCAGGTCATTGTCATGGATCATTCGTATGCCACTGAGTATGCACAAACGTTTTTGATATTGGACACTCTAGTCGCGCGTAAAGAGCATAGGTAATTAACCTGATCAGCCAATCAAATTCCGCGTTTGCGTTTTACGCGCTTTAGGAGACTTATAGGTAAGTATAGTTGTACCTAGGGACAAACGCTGGGAAAAATACACTGCCAAGGTTATGGCACAGAAGCTTCCTCGTTGCCTTCACAGTATGTCACAATTAAATTTTCATATACATATAAAGATTCAGATTAATTCAAAGATTCAGAATAATTAACGGATTAATTAACAAAGATTCATATTAATTAACGGAATTATTCAACTGTTATTTAATAAGAGTAGGTACCTAATTCGAAGTTAGTGTCCATGCTTTAAGATAAAGTAATTAGTCCACGTATAGAACTGAGAACGCAGAGTCCCTATCAAATTACAACTTCCTAGGCTGAACGGGAGAGAATTTAGCACATCAGCTGAGCAGGGTGCGGAGCCCGTCATTTCATTCGTCAACGCAGAGGCCCTTCCAGGTTTATAGTTCTATGGTCTGGAATGCTCGACGTTTGGAATGTACGCGGTGCCAGTGCCACATGCCACTGCCACCCCACCGCCGATTCAATCATGATGAATGTCGTATGGGACCTCAAGGGACCTTACCCGCATCATCCCTGAACATCTGACCAAAATTCGTTCAAAATTGTTGGAGTTATGACCGTAACAAGAAAATCTCGTTAGCGCCTGCGCACAGGCTACCGTTGATTCGATCTTGATGAAACTGATAGCGGACCATCTAGCGCTAAACCCACACGATTCCTGAAAATTTGATCGAAATCGGATCAAAATTGTGGAAGCTATGGCTGTGGTACGGAAATGTGGACAGACAGACACGAAACCAAATTTGTTCAGGTGGCCCTGAAACGTAAAATGCAAGTGGAAATTTTGATTTTGGAGCACAAAAAAATTTCATTTCGAAAGTGAAAACAAAGCTTCCGCTGCCTTGCAGACTCGGAAGCAATAGATGGATTGCAGGGCAAGTTCCCTCCACGAGGTAGCAGCACCGTACTGTTTACTGCTAGTCACCAACGAGTTTTCATAGCAGAAGGATCAAGTGGTACTTCCCAATTTTTTTATTTTTAGGTGTGAAATTTTTAATTTTTTCCACCTAATTTTGTGATTTTCCCATCTTTAATTACCTTTTATACGATGTCCCTGTATCGCCTGAAAGAGTAACTTTCCGACGAAGCATATAATCATATTTTAATTAGAAGGTTAATTGCCAGATCTTGTAATCCATCACCTAAGTCATTTGGAAAATTGCGATGCTTTATAGTTAGGGACAGAGTGACCATAGGTATAACGATTTGTTCCTAAGGGACAGAGTGACCATAGGTATAACGATTTGTTCCTAAGGGACAGAGTGACCATAGGTATAACGATTTGTTCCTAAGGGACAGAGTGACCATAGGTATAACGATTTGTTCCTATCCATGACGGTCATACAAATACCGTGAATGTAATAGTTTTTTTTAAACATCCGTTTTTGTTTTTATACAACTTCACTTTGGGTTAGGTAATTTTTTTCTGGACAAATTCGATTTGACTGGTTTTTGTTTCTATAACAAATTTGTTGAATTCATTTTTTAGGAGGGCTGTTTACTTATTTTGTTTTACATTCTACGTCATGTCAAGTCACTTTGAGTACTAGCCACCTGAAAAGATCTCATTAGCAATATTTTTTAGTCCTGTTATTACAAACTCAATAAAAATGCAGCAATGTCTTTGTCACACGGGTTTATTATCCTCGACTGAATACGGTACGATTGGGACCTCAGCGAAGAGACGCACAAAGCTATATTCTAGGAAAGTGTCTAGGTGTGCAACTTGTTTTTTGTTCCGCAAAGATTGACTGATTTAGGTGGGTACAAGTGCTGCACGGGAGGTGATAATTGGCTGGTACCCACAGGACAGTGGCCGCTATCGACAGAGACTATCAGATTTGGGCGCGGCAGTTCATGAAAGCGGCATTTCTTGAAGTTTTTTTTGTTGAGTTTGAAAAAAAAAAAAATCGAGTCATGAAATTGTAGTTCGGTGTCTTGGTGATTTTTCAGTGTTTCATAATGAACTGGAACTAGTAGTGTTTATAGTTTGACGATAGGTAACATTAGAAGGATGTCACAAATTGAAGGAAGCTCGCGCATATACTCAGCAGATATTTCAGATGAAACGCAGAGACCCTCAAGAACAAGATGTCCAGGATGCGGAAGGGAATTCGTAAGTATCAATGGGCACCTCGCAAGAACTCCCAGATGTGCAAGAATTCGGGCCCGTCTCCTAGATGCAAATAATCCGGGCCCTCCCCATGAGGATGGAAATCACGGTACACCAGATACATATATACCGCAAATCGATAATCAGGTCTTTGCGAAAATAGAAGAAGTGTATGGGGCCCACTTTATTAATGGTCCAGGGCGGGAAACTGCAGACAACGCAATCTGGCGAAGCTACTGGCAGAACATTTCCCAATTGGGAGGGAGACACTACGATCTACCCAATGGCCCAAACAGCGTACAGTTTGTCGATACATTGGCAGTAGAAATCACTGCAATGGCTGCAGGACAGTTTTCATCTGAACGACTGCTTGTATTCATCTCGGTCATTCTCCAGCGGAGCAAAATGATCAAGCAGCATAAAGATATACGAATTTTACTGGGCAGGCGTTTGCAGTTGTGGACAGAGGGTAAATTTGACAACCTAATAAATGAAGCAATTTCACTGGATAAGAAGCTGAATCAAAATCGGCGAATAGATGGGTATCGTGCTGAAGTAGCATTTCATCGCCTTATGTCAAGAGGTAAAGTGAGAGCAGCAGTGGGCAGGCTGTCAGATACAAGCAATTCGTCAGTTTTGGATCCGTTGGGAGTAATTGATTCGCAGGGTAAAACAGTTCTGGAAGACCTGAAGGAAAAACACCCAGATCAGACAATACCAGACCCGAATTTGTTATAACTCCCTACAGGAATGGGTCTCCCACCTTTAATAGATGTACAGATCTCGTCTGGCATCGTTGAAAAAGTGTCAAGAAAGCTTCAAGGAAGTGGAGGTCCTGGGGGTTCGGAAGTTGATCATTGGGCAGATTTTCTGTAGCGCTACGGGAGATCAAGTTCACGATTACGTGAGGCAGTGGCGACTCTCGCCAATAAGCTATGCAATGAGGATGTGCCCTGGGAATCAGTGAGAGCCTTGATGGCAAGTAGGTTGGTTGCGATAGACAAGTGTCCAGGCGTGCGCCCCATTGGAATTGGAGAATGCTTGCGAAGAATTATTGGCAAATGTATCGTTGAAGCAACGGTGGATGAAGTTACAGAGAGCTGCAGGGAGAAACAACTGTGTGGGGGCATTAGTGCAGGGATATAAGGTGCTATACATTCAATGAATTCACTTTTTGAAGAAAGAGCAACGCCCAATTCTAGATGGGGACTGCTATTGGTGGACGCGAAAAATGCCTTCAACTCTGTCAATAGGATAATGGCTCTTTGGTATGCAAGACTGTATTGGCCCAGCTGTGCGAGGTTCCTCTACATCACGTACAAAGGTCATGCAGAACTGGTTCTACGAGGGAGTAATGAGAGCTTGTACAGCAAAGAAGGGGTAACCCAAGGGGATCCGCTGGCGATGTTATTGTATGGAATTTCCACCTTGCCATTAATCGATCTGCTACAGAACTAGTGCCAGGAGGTCACCCAATGTTGGTACGCTGATGATTCATCGGCACAAGGAAACTTTGATGAAATTAAACATTGGTGGGAGGAGCTTTTGCGTCATGGCCCCAGTTATGGTTATTACCCACAAGGCCATAAGTCGTACCTTGTAGTACATCCAAACAATCTTGAAGAAGCTGCTCGGATTTTTAGGGGCTCAGGTATCAAGATTGTAACGGGTCAACGATTCTTAGGAGGGTTTATAGGCGAAGCAGCACAGAAAAGAGAGTACATTGAAGGGAAAATCAACCAATGGACTCAACTTATTGCTAAGGTGTCAACAGCAGGAGAAAAACATCCTCAAGATGCGCACACTGCCTTTACCAAGTCTATAAAGTTTCGATGGCAGTTCGTGCAGAGAGTCATGAAATGTGAGGAGGGGTTGTACACACGCCTGCAAGATTCAATTCGCCATACATTCATGCCTGCCATACTGGGTGATATTGTATCAGAAGAGGAGTGTGACCTCTTCACCCTACCAGTCAATAAAGGAGGAATGGCTTGGACAGATCCAGTTGCAACAGCAAGTACATTATTTCATTCATCAAAGTCTGGAACAGCAATCTTGGACAATTCCATTCGGCTTCATCAACCTCTCGACGTGAGTGGCCACATGGCACAACTCCAAACAGCGAAGCACGAGGCAGTGAGAAATCGGAACGCTGTTGAGGACAATTTTCTTGAGTCCACACTGGCTAAATTTGAGCCTGACAGGCAGCGGACTGTGGGGCGTGCTGTGCTTAAGACCTCAAAGATGAAGAGCTCGAGTTGGCTGTCTGCTCTACCACTGAAAAAGCAAAATTTTGACATGTCACCATATGAATTTCGTGATGCACTGGCAGTACGATACAAGCGAAAGCCAGTTGGAATGCCTGCTACGTGCGATGGGTGTGGCTGGAGGGACTTTTCCCTTAGTCATGCCTTAAGTTGCAAGACAGGCGGCCTCATCACACGACGCCACAACGAGGTGCGTGATGTCCTGGGGGAGCTCATGTCGACGGCGTGGGGGAACTGTGTGAAGGAGCCGATCATAGTGGATACGTCTACGGCCCATCCCGGACTAAGAGGTGATCTTGTGTGCCGCGGGGTGTGGGAACCACAGAGGGAGGCATTGTTCGATGTCCGTGTCCTTGACACTGATGCTCCCTCTTATGTTCCCCACCCAGTGGCCACGGTACTCAAAAACGCCGAGGAAGAGAAGAAACGAAAGTATTTGGCAGCTTGCGAAGAACGCCATGCATCTTTCACTCCGATAGTGACATCAGTTGATGGGCTGTTTGCTCCGCAGACGGCAGCATTCGTGAGTGCCCTGGCGGAACGCCTAAGTGAGCAATGGGCCTGTCCACAAGGCGAAATCAAAGGCTGGGTGAAGACGAGGCTTGCCTTTTCAATTCTAAGGGCTACCTCCATGTGCATCAGAGGGGTGAGGAAGAAGTGGAGGAGCTCTGATGAACTACTGGGGTTTCTCGATGGAGCAGGGATGGGACTCGGTTTGTCCAGGGAGTAGCCAATGTCCGTCCCACCACAAGCTGAGCAGAAAAAATTGACGTTCGCAAAACATTCCCGCGACCAGACCGTCCACCCCCTCACTATGGAGCTTGCAGATAGGTCATTCGTACAGTATTCAAATACAGTTCTATATCACAAATAAAACTCGGCGCTTCGCGCCTCGCCCGGGGGGCAAGCCCCCCTGGACCCCCCGGATGCTTACCGTTTGGAGCCTGCGGCTAAAAATCGAGAAACATGGAACATGCTTTAGCTATGTCTTCTTTGATTTCTTCAGTTTGGTTATTACAGGCGTAGATGTACCAGTAGAATGACGAGAACAGACACCCGACGACGTCGAAGGAGGGCAATTCGGTCCAGGGCACAACATCACCGGTGGACGGCAGGAGGTAGACTGATTAATGTAAATGAGGACTCGCGGTTCAGGTTCTTGCACAACTATAAAGGTTTATAGCACTTATGATTACTCACTACTTCTCAACCCACTATTTCTCACTACTTCTTATAGTTGTCATGACGGCAATGGATACGATGTATGTTTTCTAATTAGCTTCCCTGGTAATGAAGCTTCGACCCTCGCACATAAGATTGTTTACTAACCATTTATAACATCGCATTGTTGGATTAATATCTCGTAGATAAATATAAAACTGCGACATAAATGCGTGATAAATCGAGAGCTTTCCAACGAATGGAGAAAGATTTTTGTCCGATGAAAACTAAAGAAGTTTCATTTCCCTAGAAACGACTCGGTTGTACGTGAAAATCATTAAAAAATTTCGTCACCCAATTTTTGTGACCATTTTTTGTGACCAATTTTTCGTGACACATTCCGCGTGACATTTTTCGGCTAGTTAGTCCAAGGCTAAAGCATGTTCCATGCTAAAAAAAAAAAAAAATATTTGACGGGTTTAAACTTAAATATTAGGTTGCTATTTCTGACAAATTATTTTCTATGAATGAAATTGTCATTGAATTGTCTTGATTCACCTATTAATACTACTTCCTGTGTTATACAAATTTCTGGTTATTACAGCCATTTTCACAGGTTTTTGACCCATAAATATTGAATTTTGAGCGTTGAAACTTCGTTAGAACCTCAATTCTTCACTCTTAGTAGTCAAAATAAACTTCATATTTGGTCTCCTCACCGCAAAAAACTTGGAAAACGATACCTCACTAGCCTAAGTTCACTGAAACCTCAAAATACCTCATTTTGCGCCCATTTTTTACCCACTACACCCCTGGATGTTTTCCGATCGGGCTGCCAAGATAGGGACATAAGTAGGGCCGAAATGGAGCCTTTTTGCGAAAGAACGATTCTTTTGGACCGAAAATATCGATGGCACGGTGGACGGGCGCATTTTGGGAATCTAAACAACTTGAAACCTAAAAGAAAAAATGTTGAGGGGAAACCTAAAAGGAAAAAATTCTCCGAACCGAATAGATATAGCATTTCCGAGTCGAATTCAAGGTTTTCTGAATCAAATTCAAGGTTTTCCGTAACAAATTCAGGTTTCTCGAAACAAATTCAAGGTTTTCCATTTCAAATTAAAAGTTTTCTCATTCAAATTAAAGATTTTCCATTTCAAGTTCAAGGTATTCCATTTCATATTCGAGGTTTTCCAAAAACTTGATCTGCCAGTGTTTTGTACGTTAAAACCTATTGGAAAAGTTCAAAATCGCGCAAACGTTTGGAAAATGCAATGCAAATGAATTCTGCGTATTTTTGACAGAATTAGTCCCAAAGCTCTCTGATGCAAACAGTTCCTGCTTGATAATGGTTGATGCGCGAATCCATCATGCTGGCGCAGTGGAAAGTTGGATAGAAGAACTCGGTGTTATATGAAGTACCTTCCACCTTATTCACCACAACTGAATCCAGCAGAGAAGGTATTTTCAAAAGCGAAGCTTCACGCAAGAAACCTTCTCAGTGAACCGAGTGAGACGCACAATTTGTGCGACGTCATAGCTCAATGTGTATCAACAGTCACCCGCACAGATTGTGCTAATAACGTCATGGGCATGATGTTACAACATCCAGACGCGCAGCTGGCACTGACTTGCACTGAAATGTTTAAACTGCTCATATCCACGACTTCTCAATCGGCCTATCACTTTGCTTGTTCTGATTTGATTTTTGTAAATGAAATCCTTTAGTTCTTAATTAAAACACATTGATTTGGAAAACCTTGAATGTGAAATGGAAAATCTTTAATTTGAATTGGAAAACCGTTATTCTGAAATGGAAAACCTTGAATTTGTTCTGGAAAACCTAGAATTTGTTTAGGGAAACCTTGAATTTGTTTCGGAATACCATGAATTTGTTTAGGAAAACCTTGAATTTGACTCGGAAATGCTATAGATGTATTATCCAGAGAATATCGTGATCTGGCGATTCAGAAATCTATCGCTGAAATCTGTGCCAATTTCACGCTGGTAGTTGGACACATTATGTTAATAATTGGATATCCTCCCCTAATTAAAATAATTAGGTATTCGCAAAAGAGGAATTACGGACACGGGATCTCGGTCAGGGATAGTTGAATCTCTTTAATTAATGGGCAGTCACCCGACCGTCGCCGCTTCGTGGGAGGGCGATGATTCCCGTCGAAGTGATCGTCAAGTAGCTACCCCAATGTTTGTGATTCAATAACAGTAATTATTGTCTCATTATGTACGAGTTCATTATTACCGTGCTTCTATCATGCTATCAGAGAATGTGTGAGTAAGGTGCTTACTTTTCAAGGCTCTGTTTATATGCTATTATTGTTATTTTATGTTTTTGCTCTCTGCCAGGTTGTTGAACATTCATGTACAATATTAGGTAGGTATCTATATTTCATTATTATTGCAGAAGAGAGGGTAGAAGCTTTCACTTCAATAGTGGAGATCAGTTTTTAATTGAATTGTTACCTGCTGTTACCATATTATACTGTCCTCCTTGATCCTCCTGTTCCATTAATTTTTTCATTTCTTTATAACTATTTTCTCATTCTGAAGTCAGGTGTGTGCTAGTTTTGAAGAATATGCTGCCATATTATGCAGGTTTTTGGCCTATTATTTTCGATTTTCTTTGCATGTCTTTCAAGTTTTAGAACTAATATTCAAATCTAACATAGATTATAATTATGTACCCTAACTAATAATACGTCTTGAGTAATAACTTTAACTTATATCCCTATGTATAATTTATTATGTAGCATTTTTCAGTCAAATGAAACCTTTTTCCAACTAAATGAAACCTTGTACCAACCAAATGAAAACTTTTTTCAACAAATCGAATAAAACGTTCTATTTTGATCCCATATGTGTGCCATATATGTGCTAAGTAGAATGAAAGCTGAACAAGTTTAGTACATCGCCATTGCACGGAGTAGAACTCGAACTGTCACTGTCACTAGCGCACATCTTGAAAAAATCAGAAATTTCATTTAAAAAAAGTAAGGGGCGAGAATCGTAACTGTTGAAACACTGTCGTGGTGTTGGAACTTCTCACACAAAAGGTAATGAGAAGGAAGAATCCTAGATAAATAATGCAAACGATGGAGATCCCGATAACAAGGACTTCGAGTTACCTACGTGTCCCTGATCAACGATGGTTTCACTTGGTTGGTACAGGGTTTAACTTGATGGTTACAAGGTTTCATTTGATTGGTACAAGATTTAATTTGACTGGAAAATTCTGTATATAAATATTTTACCTTGGTTGATGGAGATTTTATTGCAGATCAAAACGAACCACCCATATCTATAAATGGCTTCAAACTTTAATTCAACGCAGAAAATGGTTACATCAATATTACTTATTGGAAGTTAATGTTTCGAATCCTAGACTGCGCACATGGCCATTTTTGAACATAATGAACGTGGAGCATTCCAGTTCTGTTAAAAATGCTTGATTTCCCCTACATTTATTGGATGCACTCCAAAGCACCATGTCGTGATTCCCTCTCAGGATCCACTCCTGTAATATTGTGTGATTTTACCAAATAAACGCGGAGAATGTCCAGTTGGTAAACAACCCGGGGTTTCCCCAACCCCCACCCCCCTCAACCGACTGTAACGGCCGATTGTGGACTGGGGAAGGGTAGAAAAGTCCCTATAAAAACAGCACTTCTAGCCCAGCTCTTCATTCAATGACTTGACCCCTGAGAGGCTCCTCTCGAACCTCTCTCCCTCGAACCTCTCTCTCAATCGAATCCCTTTCTCTCCCCACCCCTCTCTTACCCTTCCTCACACCTGCTGTTGGTGAAAACCGCGGGATACCTTCCTCTCACCTAGTACGTGCTGTAGGTGAAAACCACCGGGTACTAGTCGCCCTTCCAGCTAACTCCTGCTGTTGGTGAAAACCACGGTGAGTTAGTCAAAAGACTCCATAGGAGCACGTCCTTCCCCGCCGTCCACTCTATCCGCTCTCACTCTCAAACCAACTCCATCTCTCTTCTGCTTATTTCGAGACTAACTCACGACTCTCTGGTGACCCCTTCTGTCCGACCTACTGTCGTGAAAACCCGCCGTTCACGACAGTGTTGATCACTTACCAATCACCACACACCATTTGACCACAACAATTTATTTTCGTTTTTGGGCTGGGGGACAATCCGAAATTCCCGACAGCAAAATGTGTAACACGATACCGATAAACAAATTTAGCTAGGTAGTTAGGTCACCAAAGCAATAAGTTGCTAGGTTTGACCTACGAGGATGAAATTCGAAATGGAGCCTCTGTAGGACTGACTGGTAAGAATGTCAGGGTGAGGACCTTCCCTAATCAGCTGAGTGAGCACTGAGCCTAATTTCACTCTGTTTCGACCTACAAGGATGAAATTCGAAATGGAGCATCTGTAGGACTGGTAAGAATGACGAGGTGGGGGATCCTCCCAAATCGGTTGAGAGAGTGTTTCTTCAATCCCAAAACTTCTCCGTTTTTTAGCGCAAAAAAAAATTAAAAAAGGAGGTACCTAAACCACACTTTTTCCGTTTTCATGGAAAAGCATTGCATGTGGATATGCAACACGGTACTGTCAATTCGTGCGTCCAAAACCATGTCCACGATTCAATGTTTTCCGTGAAAGCGAAAAAATGTTTACGGCTCATGTCGGAACATTTTTTTCGCCGTACCCAGATGTTTACTCAGATTGCCGGATGTGTCCCCACTGGTGGCGCACTTGACCGGTGTTGAGGGAGTTTTGATCAAGTATGATTTTTTAACATGGAATATGTTTTCCCGGGAGTAAACTGGGCTGTAGAGCGTCCCGTCCGAGTCCGCGTAAACACTCGGCCCCCTCCCCGTCGCCCGCACAGTTCTCTCTCTACCCCACTCCTACCACCCTACTCACCACCGCTCCTACCACACCTTCGCCGATGAGAGCACTGCCAGACCCCACTCCCCCGAAAACTGCCATGGGGGTTCTACCTACACGAAAAACACCGAAAGCAGCTGACGAAGTGTATTACATTACATTGCGTTAGGTCGCTGGTCCAAGGCTTGGAAATCCCACGAAGTTTGTTTGCTTCCTCACTACCGAAGGCAGGGAAGCCTTGGATTCGTGATTGAGTAAAAAAAAGTTCATGTCCTCCAAAATGAAAATTTCCACTATCTTTGTCCGTTTCAGACATCGAGGAACATATTTTTTTGGTTCCGTGTCTGTCTGTGGTAATTCCTTGCAACACCCATAACTACCCGAAATAAAGGTTGAAGCGGGCTGCAATTTTGAGGGTAGGTGTGGGCTGACTCACAGAGGGTCCCGTACCAAAATCATTGAAAAAGTACCGTAACTTTCGTCTGCCCATGCGCAAACTTAAATAATTGGAACACCCACAAGTACCCTAAATATCGTTGAACTGAGTTGAAACTTGGAGGATCGGTCAGGAATAATACTTTGGTAGTTCCAAATTAATATCATTGGAACCGTAACTTTGATCTACGCATGCGCGAACATGAAATGTCGACCATTTCCTTGTAACGCTTCTAACTAGGTACGCGATAAATGGTCGCAGAGAGCTGAAATTCTGAGGGTATACGCGGGTTGGATCGCAGATGGTCCCGTTTCAAAATCATGAAAATCATTTAGTCTGCGCATGCGCAAACGTGAAATACTTGGAGTGCCCATAACTACCTTAATTATCGTTGAAATAAGTTCACATTTGGAGGGTCGATCAGTATAATACTTTGATGGTTCCATTATGAACTTCATTGGAATCTTTCTGTAATTTCCCTCTGCGCATGCGCAAACATGAAATGTTGACCGTTTCCTTATAACGCTTCTAACTACGCGAAAAGTAGTCTTAGAGAGAGGAAATTTTGAGGGTACACGCGGGTTGGATCGCAGATGGTCCCGTATCATAACGAACCTACCCAACTAGTCTATACGTTCATGTGATTCAAGTGAAGAAGCTATACTTAGCGCCTACTCGAATTGGCAGACGTTTTTCTACATATCTCCATATCCTCTGTTACCATGTGCCTATTCGAAAAACATGTTCCATGTTTCCTTGCTTTGATCCTTGATCTAAACTGTTATAATCCGGGGTCTGGCGGTGTCCCCCAGATTTAATTCGACAATAAACGTACCGTCATGAACACAAACCACTGGCGGCTAGACGCCCCCTACGGCAACGCTTCCCCCCCCCCCCCCACTCAAATCACTTTGTTTATCATCTGGTAGGGAGGACCAGAATAATCAAGAATTCTATCCAATTAAATTGTTTTGGATTATTATTTTCATTAATGAACCTTTGGAATCGAGCATAAAAGGAAAAAAATTCACCCCCTCTCAAAATTTGATGGTTTACGTTTCAAGGTACGTAGAATCCGAAAATGAAATAAAAAAGCTGCAAATTATTACACAATGGTTTATTATTTACCTATATAGATGCCCCTCCTGCGTAGGTAACTGTTTTCTTTGGTCAGTACCTACCCTCGTGCTCCGCTCAGGAAAGCCTTAAATCGAGTTCTAGAACCGGCCCGGAAATTACAGTTTCATAAAAATGCGAGGGATTCAATCATTAAATATTTAATTATTTGTTGCTATTCATGAAGCATAAGGAAATAATAAACCGTTGTGTAATAATTTACCTGTACAGATGCCCCTTCTGCGTAGATCACTGTTTTGTGTGGTCAATACCCTCGAGCTCCCCCCAGGAAAGCCCTAAATCGAGTACTGGAGCCCTGGAGTATTCGAGTACTGGAGCTCTGGAGTACTCGAGTACATGCCCTGGGCACATGTACATGGAGTACATGCCGTGGGCACAGTGATTACTGGAATTAATGTTTCATATAAATGCGCGGGATTCAATCATTAACTATTTGTAGTTGTTCTTGAAGCATAAAGTAAATAATAAACCGTTGTGTAATTAAATTTTTATTGCATTTCGGATTCTACGTAGGTACTTGAAACGGAAACGATACAATTTTGAGGGGGGGAGGTGTAAAATTTTGTTTCTTATGCGACCAAAGGTTCACCATTGAAAATAATAAACCAAATTTCTGTCTGTCCGCCGTACGCCGTACTTCGCACTTTCCTTAGTTACCGTGAACCAAAATTAACGAAATTTGGTTTGTAGGTCCCATTTGGGGTCTAGTTGGTCCTCGAAGCTCGATGTTATGGCAGCTAAGGGGTGAAAAATAGGTGTTGACATTTTCAGAACGCCGTAGCTCAAAAACTTTCAGTAGAAGGGTATGGTTTTAAACGTTTTTAAATTGATCTTGAACTAAAGAATTTTTTGAGACCACCCGGAGCATTGTACGACCAGCCGTTCGTTTGCACAGAAAAGCTTCGTCAATATGATCGTGAATCAAACGGTATAAATTCGGCCCAAATATGATTGCTAGGAAGCACCTGATTATAATCACGGATGGCTGTATGAAGTCGAGTTGGTTGTTTACATTATTTCATTTGAAAAATGATGGTGGATCTTTTGGATTTTGTTGATAGGTACTTTTGCAAGTTGAACAAACGTTGAAGTATTATTGATGGGTAAATTATTACACAACGGTTTATTATAATAACTACTAGAAAGGGCACCTGTACTGGTAAATTATTGCAGAACGGTTTATTATTTTCCTTATGCTTCATGAATAACTACAAATAATTAATGGTCGAATTGACGAATCCCGCGCATTTGTATGAAAATTTAATTCCGGGGCGGCTCCAGTACTCGATTTAGGGCTTTCCTGGGGGGATCTCGAGGGTATTGACCACAGAAAACAGTGATCTACGCCGAAGGGGCATCTATAAAGGTAAATAATAAACCTGCGTATAATAATTTGCAGCGTTTCCTGAACACTATAGTTGTACCTACAAAACATTCTCAAGTTTGTTATTAAAACAATGACTAGTTGTTTGAATAGTATTAAAATTGGAACCAGAGAACATCATTAGAGGTTAAAATAACTTAGTTAAGTACATTAATTAAAAGTTAAGTACATTATTAAATAGTTAAAAGTTACGAAAATTATAAAATCAAACAAGTTGCTGGAGTTCGCTTTATCGAAATCAACTAGGAAAATGTATAACTCTCTTATCTCTTTGAAATAATTCAGTTTCGCCAATACATCTAGGCGGCCAGCACTACCTAGATCTTCTGCATCTGGGAAAAAATGAGATGTTGCTCCCTTCATATAAAATTAATTTTAAATTCTATCAGCCCTAAAAGTCCGGCTATCTATCCAGTAATTTCACAGCAGTTTCTTTAGCTGGAAATTTCACCAAAATAGAATCATTTTGATTTATTCATCCCCTTAGAGGAGAAAGTAGGTTCATCCAAAAACGCTTTTTCGTCTTTCATCGCTGAATCTGCTAGAGAATCACAGTCTTCAAGGGGACAGCTCTTCTTTTTTCATCTTTCTTGGTGGGAAAAATGGTTCGCTTCACTCCTGGTATGCTTCGTCTCTTAACTCTCCCTTCCTCCTCACCTCTGATTTTTGAAGTTCAGGCGTGTATATAAACAGCAGAACTCCCAGTTCTGCTGTCTGCTGTTACGATTGTTCTTCAAAAATTTCCCTAGGGAAAGGACGAGCAGACTCAACGCTCATTTGGGACGTAGAATGTCTTGGAGGTGTCCGTTGATTGTGAGGCGTTGTTGGAGCCTGTAGAGCAGCAGAAACATCAACACTGGGCAGAGCTGTGACTCCTCCGGTGACTGTGCTCGGCGCAAAATCCTCATCAGAAAACCTCAACCTTGGGAGTTGAAGGGATAGATTCCGGTCTTTTTAAATGCGTTTATTATACCTATTGCTTGGCGAACAAGACTGAAGAAAAGGATCCTTTGTCAGCTGAGAACTAAGACGCGCAGACCACAAAGATATTTCCTCCTGGATTGTTCATCATAATAATCGTTCATGGACTGGTCAACCCTTGCCTTGAACGGTCCAGAAACGCCGTCTAGTGGCTGCATTCTGTGAGAGCACTGTGGTGGAACGGATAATACAACTTTACCATTCGCCTAGCATAATTCAAGGTTTGAGACGCTGTTGTGGGTCCATGTGGGTGGGGATTTCATTTTCTGTAGAGCAGTTGACGATAACTTGCGTCAGTCTCAAGGAAAAAATCCAAGGTCATCCATCCCTTGCGATTATCCAGTAGTAATGCTGTATGCACCAGGTGGTCTATTGGGAGTGAACTGCTCTGCGTTGCGGATGCGTGGAAATACGTGAACAGCTGGTACATAAGATCCATTTGCATACACTATCTCCACAAAAGTAGTGAGTTCTCCACGATCCGCTGCGTAGCAATCCATACCTGCTTTTGGTACTGTTATGAGTGATAAACACCTGATTCGTCTTATGTTGAATATTCGTTCAGGTGGAAATACGTATTTCTCTATTACTGCCCGTTTGGCTTCTCATAGAACTCACCCACTTTAGTTTTTAAAAGCCCCGGCCAAACTCTCTAATTTCCGCAGACTCACCTGACCACTATGCTGCGAAATCCAGTCCGTGGCTGCTAGCTTATTTATATGCCACAAAGATGAAATTTTTGTACATCCACTCTTCAGTGCATAGTCATTAAATGCAATTTCTCAGTATGGTAGTAGTCCATAATTCATGCTGGAGCATTTTTTTATGTACTGAACGAGTTCAGCTTCCAGAAAATTTGTGACCACTTGCCAGAATGTTTATAATTTACTGGAGCACAGTTGTTCTTGATGGGATTCTACTTCGTCTCCTCGGATTCATCTCATAGTGGCCATAACTGCTCCACCTTCCATAATTGCCCCAATCTTCCATATATTAGGTATATATAGGTATAGTAATTGAATTTTGATAAGTGAAAAAATATAGCAAACACGAAATAATACTCACGGCATTTAAGAGGGAATATTTCGCCTACGGCATCTTCAGCTCAGGATTGGGCATTAGTGATTGGTAACAATCAATAGTTTTCTGCCTCGCCAATCCCTATTACCTAACTACTTATAGCTACAATGGGACAGTATGGTGTCAATTCACCTCATTCTGCGTTTTATTGCGTCCCTGTGTGCTTTTAATTGAATAGTTATATATTTACATATTCCTAGCTATTTTTACCACTTCTTTGGAAAAAAAAAATTGTTCTAGTACCTACCTATAATTTTATTGAGTTGCCAGATTGACCTTAGTAAGCTAAAAGTTCTTGTAATGATTCCTATCATTTGAGCTGTAAATGAATAATTTTGTTTAAATTCAAGATATCTTATTTTTTTATTTTCGCCTATACTGCCCTTACCTAGATAAATTAGGGTGTTGGAAGAAAAGTATAGCACTATTACCTAGCACATTGGTTTGTTATTTTCAATAATGAACCCTTGGAATCGAGCATGAACCCTTCAAATCTTGATGGTTCCGTTTCAAGGTACGTAGACTCCGAGCTTGTGAGGTATCGTTTTCCATGTTTTTGGGGCGAGTAGACCGAATATGAAGTCAATTTTAAATGGAGAGTGAAAAATTGGGGTTGTAACGAAGTTTCAGCTCCAAAAAATTCATTTTTCATGAGTCAAAAACCTGGGAAATCGTCTGAAATCACCATAAATTTGTATATTAACACTAGAAGTAGTGTTAACAGGTTAAACAAGAAATTAAATGACACAATCATTTATGAAAGATAATTTTTCCAAAATAGGAGCCTAATTCGAGTTTTTGGGGGCCAAATTTGGTGGAAATCATCAAAAATAGCTATTTTAATTATTGCACATGAAAGAAACAGTAAATGAACAGCCATCATATCTGTAGATGTGCCCAATAGAATAATAAACGCATGTGACAAGGACTTAACAGCGTTTGTCTCTTTGGAATAACGGAATACATATTTTTTTGCAAAAGCGTGCAGTGCACAAGAACGGTAACATTTTGCTCTTTTTCTTCCCTCCTCCCCTTGCATCGCTTTTTTCTTGAACTGAAGAAAAACGAAAATGCTCGTTGACGAAGAAGAGTAAAAGAGAGGTCCATTTAAGTTTGCCAATCCTGAGGGGCTCTGCTTCTTCCCCGCAGCCCATCGTTCGGTGGAATTGCAGTGATTTCGAAAGGGAGGCGAAGGCTATGGGGGACGAAGATTTCTGACCCCCCGCGAAAGGCTCCCGGCGCTCGGGTGTTTCCGTCCGGGGGGTTCCGTGGGGCGGGCCCAGGCCGCTCAGTTCCACCCCCGTCGCAGAGCCGTTCGCGTCGAGTCCGCTCTCCTTAGCTCCCCCTCTCAGACAACATCAATTGTTCATCCCCGGCCTTTTTTCTCTATCTCGGCCTCCTCCCGATGTAATTCTCGATAGCGTTCCAAAGGTGACGTGTAACGGGTTCCGTCGGAACGACTCTTCGGAACACTTGAAATTCGGTTTTTTTTTAGTCGAGTCCAAGAGCCGCGTGTTTTTTTTTTTTTCATGAGCCATCAATAGTCGAGTGACTGTTTTATGTGGATTCAGTGACATTCAACATCACAAAGTGGACTCACGAATTCGCCACATTTTGCTATTCACAAAGGTAAACAGACTGTTCAAAATTCGTATTAAAGATGAATTTCAGCCAGGCAACTGTATTCTATTCGCAGATATCTACTAATGGAGTGTGCCAATTTCGGAGCTTGATTTCCAGCTGAAAATTTCTCAATTTATTTATTATGATTCATCATTCAGCAAATTTTTGGTTTATTATCCTCACTAATGAACCTTTGTAATCGAGCATGAAAAAAAAAAAAAAAAAAAATTAACCCCCCTCCCCCCTTAAAAGTTGATGGTTTTCAGTTGATGGGGTACAGCGTAACGTAGAATCCGAAAATGGAATAAAAAACGCTGCAAATTATTACACAAATTTTTATTATTTACTTGTACATGCCTCTTCTGCCTATACTCACTTTTCCATACCACTTTCAATGATTTTATATCAATGTTCGCGATTTCAGTAGTTTTTACCGATTTTTGACCCTTAAAAACTGAAATTTGACCCCTTAGAATTTTTGAAAATTGCTCGTCTTCGAACTCATCCTTTTGTTTGGCAATTGTAGCGGAATTTGGAATTTTTATCACGTAAGGTCAGACGTATTGTCTGGAGTGAAATCTATGTAGTAAATAAATGTGATATGTATATATATATATATATACATATATATACATTTTGTTAAAATCTAGGGATGAATTCAGGATGCTCTGAAACGGATTTGCATTAAACAAATTTCAAAAATCCATGTTCTGAAAATTTTGAACCCATTGCAATAGCTTCTGTTCTTCGAAAATACGCTAACTGGCGGTTAAAACATTTCGTTGTATGGCACAAGGTTTCCATTCATAACATGAACGGAAATGTAATCATTTGGTTTGGTGGATTTTAATAATGCATTTAATGTTCGCGCCTGCGCAGACAAAGGTTACCGTCAGATTTAGGATTTACGAGTAGGTTACCTACCCCCAAATTCCAGCTCACGCGCGTGGCATGGATGTCGCGTTTGCGCTTAAGCAGCAATAAGTGATTGTCCGATTTAGAAGGAATTCGTATGGGGGCCATCTGGGGCCCATTCTGCATTTACTCTCCCAATTTCTGCTGATTACAATATTTTTTCATGAAGTTTCGCGCTGCAGAAGGGTTTCATGTTTGCGAATGTGCAGACGAAAGACACGTTCCGATTTTAATGAAATTCTTATAGGACTGTGTTGGGCCCAACTCGCCTACTCTCCGTGTTGCAGTTCATCGCGACCATTGTTCCGTACAGTAATGTGCGTTACAAGGAAGTGTGGACACACGACGGAAATTCGTTCAGAAAGATGCAAAACGCGAGTGGGCATTTTGATTTTCGAGGAAACACATCTTTTTTTTCCAAAGTGATCTATAAAGGCTTCTGCTTCATTGGTAGACTCGGAAGCAAAATCGATAATAACACTCAACATTAACACAAAACTATGATCCGACAGGCGTGTATCAGTTATCTGTAATAATATTACTATGTTGGTGAGGAAATATATTATTGTTAAGTATCAAGTACTCTCGTCTTTGGCCTCTTCAGGGAATATTCTGCTAATCCAGATGTCAATGTAAAATTATGATGTATTGGTTCAAAAACAATATAATAAAATAATAAAATGGAAGTCTCATCTGTTTTGCTGATTGTCATTACTTCGTTTCAACAACCATGTCATGAAAACAGAAGAGGATTTCATTGTATATTCTATTTCACATTTATCGGCTGTTACAGACTGACTGACTTTGGACTGCTAAATTATGCTGTAGGTACCTGTATCACCTGAAGAGACGAAGAGGTTATTTAATGTACAACTGAGGAACTTATAAGGAGGTAAAATAACCGGCTTAATAATTCCTCACCCTCAATACAAATTCATCCATGTTCGTTCATTCACTCTGAGTGCGGATTCAAATTAAGTCCATTTCCATGATTCACAAAAATAGAGACAATCCGAGATAACTGTCTCCCGGAACTTTTCCTGCTTTCCATAAATCCCCTCCCAGCTAATTTCTAACACCTTCTGTAACAAGTACCATCGTCTCCCCTCCGTCCACAACCTTTGCTTGTTTTCTCTTCCTAATTAATTCATCCACCGAGTCAATTAATTCAGTTTCATAAGCTACTTAGAAGGGACGGAATGCTAATCATTTTCACGACGAGCCGGGTTAACGGCGCCCAGCAGTGTGAGCAGCTCAGGCAGTATTCCTAGGGCCGGTTTTTCACACCTCAATAGTTCACGCCGTCAGCTTACAAGCGTTAAACCATCTTTGACGGCTGCCACTTTCATTCAGCGTGCGCTCGGACAACATGGTCCAAACTGTATAATGCCAAATCGTGCTCCTTTCTGGCTCAAAGGGCTTTAGGGGTTTTGATGAGGCTTTTTGCCAAACGAAGTACGAGTCTCTTCTTTAAGCTAGGAACCGGCATTTTTGAAAAAGAAAAAAAAACGCTGCAAATTATCACACAACGGTTTATTATTTAACTGTATAGATGCCCCTTCTGCGTAGATCACTTGTCGAGTAGTAATTTACCGTTGTGTAATAATTTACCACTGTGTAATAATTTGCCCATCAATAATACTTCAGCGTTTGTTCAAATTTCACTAGCTATCAACAAACTCCAAAAAGCCTTCATTTTTCAAATGAAATGATACCACAGAACAACTAACTCTACTTCATACTTCGTGAATGTAATGAGGTGCTCCCTAGCAATAATCATCTCTGGCCATTTGCCGATTGTTGCCGCGTCCCTGGTGATGTTATTTGGGCTGAATGTATACAATTCCATTCACCCTCCTGTTGAAAAAGCCTGTATCTTCTGGGCCTTACTATGAACGAACGGCTGGACGTACAATGCTCCGGGTAGTCTTAAAAAACTCCCACGTTCGAGACCTATTTAAAAACGTAAAAAAATCGAGATAACGGAGTCTTGGAGATTCCAATCCCTATTTTTCACCCCTTAGGGATGGCTGACATTAACGCCGAACTTTGAGTACCAAACAGATCCCAAGTGGGACCCATAAACCGAATTTCGTCAATTTTGGTTCATGGTAACTATAAGAAAAGTGCGAAGTACGGCGGACGGACAGAAATTTTTTTATTGCATTTTCGGATTCTACATACCTTGAAACGGAAACCATCAACTTTTGAGGGGGGTTTGAAAATTTTTTTTTCATGCTAGATTCCAAAGGTTCATTATTAAAAATAATAAACCAATGAAAAAAATATCTGTCCGTACGCCGTACTACGCACTTTTCTTAGTTACCATGAACCAAAATTGACGAAATTTGGTTTGTAGGTCACATTTGGGGTCTAGTTGGTCCTCGGAGCTGGGCGTTAACGTCAGTCATCTCTAAGGGGCGAAAAATAGGGGTTGAAATTTCCAGGACATCGTTATCTCGAATTTTTCTACGTTTTTAAATAGTTCTCAAACTTCGAAGATTTTTTGAGACCACCCGGAGCATTTTACGTCCAGCCGTTCGTTCTCAGTAAGGCCCAGAAGTTTGCACCGAGAGGCTTCTTCAACAGGAGGATGAATGAAATTGTATGCATTCAGCCCAGATATCATTGCTAGGGACGCAACAACAATCGGGAATTGGCCCGAGATAATCATCGCTGGGGAGCACCTGATTATAACCACGGATGGCTGTATGAAGTCGAGTTGGTTGTTCTGTAATATTATTTCGTTTGAAAAATGATGGCTCTTTTGGATTTTGTGGATAGGTACTTTTGTAACTTGAATGAACGTCATGTTTCATGAATAACAACAATATTATGAAATGTAATTCCCGGGCTGGCTCAATGCTCGACTTAGGGCATCTATACAGGTATATTATTACACAAGGTTATCATTTATAAATTATTACACAACGGTTTATTCTTGTGTAAATTACCACACAACGGTAAATTATTATACCACGGTAAATTAATAAATAACGGTAAATTATTACACAACGGTTTATTGTACTATCTACGCAGAAGGGGCATCTATACAGGTAAATTATTGTACAGCGGTTTATTATTTACCTTATGCTTCATGAATAACTACAAAAAACGATGAATGATGAGTGAATGAATTGTTGAATCCCGCGCATTCGTATGAAACTTTAATTCCCGGGCCGGCTCCAGTACCTACTCGATTTAGGGCTTTCTGGGGGGAACTCGAGGGTACTGACCACAGAAAACAGTGATTTACGCAGAAAGAGCATCTTTCGAGCAGCGTTTTCCATTGAATTTCGAATTCTGCGTACCTTGAAACGTAAAACATCAAATTTGGTGGAAGGGGGGGGGGGGGGTTAAAATTGTTTTCCCATCGATTCCAAAGGTTTTTTATTGAAAATAATAAACCTAAATTGATCTCTGAAAAAATATGGCTATTTTCTGAAAAAATTTACGGCACTGAATATTTATTGGACATTTTTCACTGATTCCGCGTACCTATAACCCTTATTATTATGCCTAAACGTTGCAAATATATTTTTGACCTACTTTCCAATTATAAGTATCTAAAAATATTTTGTTGAGCAGAAAATTTCCGGTAGCAAAAAAATACAATTTTGAATAGATTGATCATATCAAACTTTGATGGGAAGTAAGGAAGGTATCGCATACAATTACCTTAAAAAAAAAAAAGATTTTTTCAAGTTTGTCAACCTTGAAACATGTGGTGTGGTCCATTTTGGTTTATTGTTTTCAATAATAAACCTTTGGAATTGTGTATGGAATAAAAAAATTTCCTCCCGCCCTTAAAATTTGATGGTTTACGTTTCAAGGTATGTAGAAACCGAAAATGCCATTCAAAAATTTTGAGTGTCCGCCGTACGCCGTACTTAGTTTCCACTTAGTTTCCACTTTTCTTAGTTACCACGAACCAAATTAATGAAATTTGGTTTTTGGTCCCTTTTGGTGTCTAGTTGGTCTTCGAAGCTCGGCGTTACTGTCAGTCGGGGTGAAAAATAGGGGTTGCAATTTTCACAACGCCGTGGGCTTGAAAACTTTCAATAGAAGGGTATGGGTTATTTGTTTTACGTTTTTAAATATTGATCTTGAACTAAAGAATTTTTTGAGTTCACCCGGAGCATTATACGACCAGCCGTTCGTTTGCAGCGAAAAGCTTCATCAACATGATCGTGAATCTTACGGGCCCAGATATCACTGCTAGGGAGCACCTGATTATAATCACGGATGGCTATATGAAGTCGCGTTGGTTGCTCTGTGATATTATTTTATTTGAAAAATGATGGATCTTTTGGATTTGGTTGATAGGTAGGTACTTCTGAAACTTGAGCGAAAGTCGAAGTATTATAGGGTAAATTATTACACAACGGGAAATTATCACACAACTGTTTATTATACTATCTAGGTAGTAGGGGCATCTATACAGGTAAATTATTACACAACGGTTTATATTTACCTTATGGTTCATGAATAATTACAAATAATATTAATGGTTGAATTATTGAATCCCCCGCATTTGAGTGAAACTTAAATTCCGGGGCCGGCTCCAGTACTCGACTTAGGGCTTTCCTGGGGGTAGCTCGAGGGTATTGACCACAGAAAACAGCGATCTACGCAGAAGGGGCATCTATACAGGTAAATAATAAACCGTTGTGTAATAATTTGCAGCGTTTTTCTATTTGGGGTGCCACAACGTGAAATAATACACCAAATTCCAATAAATGATTTCACTTTTCTGGGAAATGGACCTCACCACGTGTTTCAACAATAGAAAACGAGGTACCTAGAGATTCCTGATTAGGGGCTGAAACTTGTGTTGAGTCTGCTTGAAAACTGATTCCTACCTATCCATATTATGTACCTACATACCTGATTCCCATCTACAATCAAGATTATTGTTTGAATGTTCAAAGGTATTGTCATAACTACCTTATTTTTCGTATAATTTTCCATGTTTTCTGTCGTTGTCAGCAACTTTTCAGTTGATCAAAACTATTTTAGACGGTTCTAATAGGTTCTACAATGGAAAGTGAATGTCAAGAGCATTTAAAAAAAAAAGATTATTGTTTCATGATGACTGATGATAATGGTTAACTATAAATTCGCAGTCGAACTTGAATGTTTCATTCCTGCTTCACTTTGGGACGGTCCTTTGCATCTACATCTTGATAAAATAAAAGTCATCATCCAACTCCATCTGTTTTTTATTCCTTAACTAAAGAAATATGTAGACTGCTGGAAAGAACTTTACTTGATGAGTCCAACGACACTAGAATGTTCTTTCATGAGCCGAGTTTATCGTGTTTTATTGCTCCAAATATATCGTAAAATAATGTAAATAGGAATTTACAGAACTTTTGGAAATCGAAAAAATTTCATATTTAACTGGCTTTTATGTTCTTCACGAAATATTTATGTTCAGAGGGTGATATCATTATTTAGAAAAGTGAATCATTAAAGTATACCTTCACTTAATGATCTGTTGATGGAAGCCCGTGCAAGAAATGTTATATGCAACCAGGCTCAGCAAAAGTTGTGGGGTAGCTATTGCAAAATTTCAAGTGATCGTATAAATAGCAAACCACTTTGGTGAGTTGCCTGTGGCTGTTGACTAAGGATCTTGGCGCCTCGCGGAATTGAGCGCTTCATGTACAAGTTCGATGGGCTTTGGGGAACTAAATTGAATGTGCTGTTGTTGGTTATTAGTAGTTTAAATTATACCAGTATAATTTTATATCATCCCGAACTGCTAGAATTCGATGAGGATAGGAGCAGCGGGGCCGAAAAACACTGCAAATTGTTACCTACACAACGTTTATTAGTTTTCTGTATAATAATAATTATCCCTTCTGCGTAGATCACTGCTCTCTGTGTTCAATATCGGGCCCCAATTATTTAGGTCCACCACGAATCTGAAAGCCCTGTGTGAGCCGAAAATCATCTGTGTGAACGGCACGGGTGGTTAGACGTGGAGGCATCCGCGTATTGGAACCATGGAATCACGAACCTGAGTTTTCAAGCTGTCTAGGGATGTTTTTATTCTGCTTCTCCGTTGACTAAATCCTGCATTAAAGAGGATAAGGAAACGGTGCTTGTTCACTCTTCATCCCAATAACGATTCGGTAACCTTCGTTACTGAAATTTATTTTTGATGTGACTCAAAGATTTATTTAAAAGAGGACTTTGGAGTGACAGAAACGATTATCCCATCAGGACTGTTGAGTTTACAGCTTCCTATGTATCTTATTAAAGGTTACTGATCCGAACATTCAATGCAATTTCACTCTATCCTGGTACTTGGTATGTGATTCCCATCAGAATTTCTGTTTGCTATGGTTGAAGGTTCACATCTCCCCACCCAAGACTACCTATACCTACATAGATTGATCATTCCCATTTGGATAAGCGAGCGAGCTTTCGAAAGCGGTTAAGCGCGGTTCTTTGATATACATTCAGGGACTATTCTATTTGGCACAAGAGCACTCCGTCAAAGGCTTGCGACAATTTGAGGAATGGACGTTGAGGAAATACTCGCGAGTGGGGTTTTCTAGTTTTGAGTACGTGAGGGACATACGATACAAAACTCTTCCCGTCCTATCTGTCGATTCTGAAGGGATACGAGAAGGCTTACCGTCTCCTTCCCACGAACATTCGACTATGAATTCCACTCACACGTGTTGTCATTTTTTTTTTTTTTTTTTTTCAGCGTTGCTCCGAATCCGATAACAGGTAACGCGGGACGTGCTTTGCTAGCCCATTTATCCAACTGCGTTAGTTATGGCTTGTTGTAGAGCGCACAACGGGTTGTGATAAGAATGATGAGAGATGATAGCTAACGATTGTTGATCGAGAGGGTGACTTGTATTCGCGCAGTATAAAGAGCCCACTTCAGAAAAACTTTTCCCAGATTCGTCCGAACATTCCCTTTGTGAAACGCTGCCAACTCTTCCAAAGGGCGTATTACCGATTTCTTTTAAATAATGAACATTAGGAATTAAATGTGGAGGGGGAAAAAGTAACCACGCCTCTCAAAATTTGATCGTTTGCATTTCAAGATACCTTCGCAACCCGAAAGTGGAATAGAAAACGCTGCAATTTATAACACAACGGTCATTTATTTTCCTGTTTAGATACCCCTTCTGCATAGATCACTGTTTTCTGTGGGCAGTTCTAGTTGTATTAATACGAGCACTGTGTGAGACCAAGCTTATCCAAGTATATTATGATCGGCACTTTCCGATACTGTCAAGTATTTTTGGCTTGTTATTTTATTATTTTCAATAATGAATCTTTGGGATCATGCAGCTTTTTTTTTACCCACCCTCAAATTTGATAGTTTCAAGGTAAGTAGAATCTGGAAATGAAATGAAAACGCTGCAAATTTGTACACAGCGTTTTATTATTTGCCTGTATAGATGCCTTTTCTGCGTAGATCACTGTTTTCTGTTGTCAATACCTACCCTCTTGCTCCCCCCCCAGGAAAGTCCTAAATAGAGTACTAGGGCCGGCCCGGGAATTACAGTATATCAAAAATACGCGGGATTCAATAATTCAATCATCAATTTTATTTGTTGTTATTGATGAAGCATAACGTTTATTCAAGTTACAAAAGTAGCTACAAACAAGATCCAAAAGAGCCATCATTATTCAAATGAAATTGTACAGAACAACCACCTCAGTTTCATACAGCCATCCGTGAATATAATCAGGTGCTCCTTAGCAATGATATTTGGGCCGGCTTTATATAATCAACTTCACGGTCATGTTGACGATGTTTTCGGTGCGGACGAATGGCTGCACGTACAATGCTCCAGATGGTATAAAAAACGCTGCAAATTATTACACAGCGGTTTATTATTTATCTGTATAGATGCCCTTCTGCGTAGATTGCTGTTTTCTTTGGTTAGTACCTACCCTTGAGCTCTCCCCAGAAAAGCCCTAAATCGAGTACCGGAGCCGGCCGGGGAATTGCAGTTATACAATACGCGGGATTCAATAATTCAATAATATTAATGATATGTTGTTAATTATGAAGCGTAAGGTAAATAATAAGCCATTGTGTAAGAAATAATAAACCGTTGTGTAATAATTTACCTGTAAAGATGCCCCTTCTGCGTAGATCACTGTTTTCTGTGGTCAATAGCTACCCTGGAGCACCAGGAAAGCCCTGCATCGAGTACTGGAGACGGCCCAGGAATTACAGGATCATAAAAATACGCGGGATTCGATAGGTAATTAAATAATTAATTATTTGTTGTTATCGACAACAGGAGGTTCGACCAGTTTTTACTGGCCGAACCTCAGGAACCTCCTAACTTACTTATTCCAGCGGTCAAGAACCTCATCATAGTAATAATTTACCTATATACTCGTAGATACCCTTTCTGTGTAGACCACTATTTTCTATAGTCAGTACCTGCCCCAGGAAAGCCCTAAGTCGAGTATATTGAAGCCGGCCCGGAATTACAGTTCCATAAAAATGCGTGGGATTAAATATTAATAAATTCACGGTGATGCTGACGAAACTTTTTGGTGCAAACGAACGGCTGGTCGTACAATGCTCCGGGTGGTCTCAAAAAATTCTTTAGTTCAAGATACATTTCAAAACGTAAAAAAACCATACCCTTCTTGTAGTGATTGGGAGTCGGATAGACGAGTCGATCGCTTGAATTGAGAATGGTTGTTTATTGGTGGCACCCTGGCTCTTTTATAGTCCCCTTGACAAGGTCAGAGGGGGGTCGGGGGGTCCCCACTCTGAGTAACAGCATGTTCAGACACAATTTGAGTTGTGGAGGAGCAGCCGATCACAACATTGCTCCCCCCAGAATTTAAGTAATTTTCAATTTTAATTTAATTTTCTTGATGTCGCTGTGGCTGTGGCCGGGCGTGGGAGGTGCGTGTGTTGGGTCCGAGTGGGTTGTCCGGGTGGCTGCTGTGGTCGTTGTCGTGGGGTGGCGGTGGGTCGAGGCCGATTAGTGGCGTGGGTGCCGGTGCGGGCGCGAGATATCCCGCCGGTGCCGTATGTGGCTCGTGCGGTAGCTCGGGCGCTGTTTTGCGTTGGCGTGCGAGGCTTGGACTTCCTGCGGGGTTGGTGCGAGCCGTGGGCGGTGCGGCGGCGAATTGATGGATCGTGAGTGGCGTACGGTAGATCGTTCGTGGTAGCGTTTTGTGCTGTTGAAATCTGCGTGTCGGCAGTCCACGTGAGCGTGCATTCGTGATTCTGTTGTGCTTGCGGTGAGTTGAAGACGGAGAATCGTAGCGGCTCGTGGAGTGGTTCGATGCTGCAAATTAGTGAGGCCACGGAACGTGCGTTGGTTGAGGTCAATTTGCGCGGTGAGTCGGTAGTCCATGTGAGCGTGCAGTCGTGATTCGATTGTGCTTGCGGCGAGTTGAAGACGTAGAATCGTAGCGGCTCGTGGTGTGGCTCTATGCTGCAGTGATCTGGACCATGCAGGTTCGGAAGGTTTAATGTCCCCCGCCGCTAGTAATTCGCCGAAATCCGGGGGTTTTCGGCGAAGTTTCGCATGGCACGGGGGTCCCTTCGTGACGATCTCGTGTGCGTGGTTCGGCGCGTCGCGTGTACTGTTGGAAGGTTCGTAGCCGTCGAAAAGGGCTGGAAACCGGGGCTCATTCGCTGTCGTTCTCGTCGGTGATCGCCGGTGTCGTCTACTGTGAATCACTGTTGTTTCTTCGGCGACGGTAGCCGCTTGAAGAGTTGGTGCGAATGGGAGAAGGCGATCAGCGAGTTCAGCGAGCCGGGTGATGTCTTGTTCTTCGTGTGCCGCAATGTGAAGTCGAAAATTCTCGTGGAGGGCTCGAAGAAAGACGTGTCGGACGAGTGGTGCGGGTGTGTCGGCCGGAAGTGGTCGGGTGAGTCGGCGAGCGAGGATCGACGGTAGTTCGTCGTCGGCTGTCGGATGGAGGAGGGCGGTGAGCCGTGAACCATCGGAAGGTGCGTGTGTCGCTAGAAGGCGAGTTTTGAGCGTCTGGTAACTACTGGTGTGCGAGGGGTTGATGTCGGCGCATAGATCCGCTTGTCGAGGTTCGAGGGCGAGGAAGGCTCGGGCGAATTTCGCATGTGGCGTCGTGAGGCCTTCGTGTGCGAGGATGAGCTCGAGTTGGGCGAACCAGACGTGCGGGAATGCGGGGTCGAACGGCTGGAGCTTGGGAATCGAAGGAGCGCTCGCTTCGGGTGTCTTTTGCGGTTTCTGCTCCGTCATCTTCGGTTTTCTCTTCGGTGCCAGTCGGGTGAGGTGTCAGCTTGTAGTGTGCTCGGCGCCGGCGTCCGTTTCCTTATATAAGGATCGGTGATGGTGGGGCGAAGTAGCGGGAGGCGCTGCGATAGCCGTCGAGGCGGGCGTCGGAGTGGGGCGCCGCTGTGGCGTCGGTGGGGGCCGCGCGTGGTGGGGCTCGTTGAAGCGGAGGCGGGGCTGCGACGCTGTCAAACGGCGGGCGCTGGCGGTGTAGCTCACACGTCGGATGTCACCAGTGTAGTGATTGGGAGTCGGATAGACGAGTCGATCGCTTGAATTGAGAATGGTTGTTTATTGGTGGCACCCTGGCTCTTTTATAGTCCCCTTGACAAGGTCAGAGGGGGGTCGGGGGGTCCCCACTCTGAGTAACAGCATGTTCAGACACAATTTGAGTTGTGGAGGAGCAGCCGATCACAACACTTCTATTGAAAGTTTTCGAGCTACGGCGTTATGAAAATTTCAGCCCCTACTTTTCGCCCCTTAGAGATGACTGATAGTAACGCCGAGCTTCGCGGACCAACTAGACCCCTAACGGCACCTTCAAACCAAATTTCATTAATTTTAGTTCATAGTAACTAAGAAAAATCGAAGTACGGCGGATGGACAGAAATTTTGTTATTCCATTTTTGGATTCTACGTACGTTGAAACGGAAACCTTCAGATGTAATGGTGGAGGGGGGGGGGGGGGGGTTAAAATTCTTCTTTTTTTTAAAAGGTTCGTTATTGAAAATAATTAACCAAAATTCTTTAGTTCAAGATCAGTTAAAAAACGTAAAAAACACTTCTATTGAAAGTTTTCGAGCTACGGTGTTCGGGAAATTTCTACCCCTTGGGGGTGAACTGGGGACTGACAGTAACGCCGAACTTCGCGGACCCCCCCAATGGGACCTGCAAACCAAATTTAATTAATTTTGGTTCGTGGTAACTAAGAAAAGTGCGAAGTACAGCGTACGGCGGGTAGACAGAAATTTATCATTGCATTTTCGGATTCTTCGTACCTAGAAACGGAAATTTTAAATTTTGTTTCATGCTCGATTCCGAAGGCTCATTGTTGAAAATAATAAACCGAAAATCTCTCCATCCACCTTACGCCGGTCGCCGAGTTAGCACTTTCCTTCGTTGCTATGAACCAAAATTAATGAAATTTGGTTTTTAGGACCCATTTGGGGTCTAGTTGGTCCGCGAAGCTCGGCGTTACTGCCAGCCATCTCTAAGTGGTGAAAAACAGGGTTGCCATTTTCAGAACGCCGTTGCTCGAAAACTTTCAGTAGAAGGGTGTGGATTTTTTTAGTCGACCCGGTGCTGTGCGACCAGCCGTTCGTCAGTGAAACTGAAAACTTTCGTCAACATGATCGTGAATGAAACGGTATAAATCCTGCCCAGATAATATATTATTATCATTGCTAGTGATCACCTGATTATAATCACGATGGCTGTATGAAGTAGAGTTGGCTGTTCTGCGATATTATTTCATTTGAAAAACGATGGTTGTTTTGGATTTTGTACTTTCTTAATTTGAAAAAAAGTTCGCTTAATGAAAAACAATTTCTAAAAACAATCAATAAGTAATTAATGATAGAATTCTTGATCCCCGCATATTTATGAAATGCGATTGCCCGCCTGGCTCCAGTAGGTACTTGATTTAATTAAGCAGCACGAGGGTAGGTATTGACCACAGAAAACTGTGATCAACGGAGAAGGAGCATCTATAAGAGGTAAATAATAATAAACCGTTGTGTAATAATTCGCAGAACTTTTTTCAACGGTTTTGTCTTCATGGGTATTTTAATGGGAATTTTCGTGGGTACTTGAATGGGAATTACAATAACTCATCGTGTTATGTCCTGTCCAAGTAGCTGTCCGCCTTTATTTATTATATAAATAAAGCTGCCTGCTGGCGAGCAGCACACACGCCAGCAGCTTTATTTATATAATAAATAGTTTTACTAATTACCTTACCTACTTCTTCAAGTTCTGATTATCCTTCAACTCCCTTACCTACTTATTTGAGTTCTAATCATCCCAGGTAGACTAAACATTGGCATTTCGTTTATTGCTGGATACAATGGAGTCAAGTTACAAGGAAGCAATGGGTGTCAGGGTGATCATAAGCTCCTCATGTTCCGTTATTATGGTGATGTAAATTCCACCGCGTAGCAGTTAGATGAAGGAGTGGATATTTCACAGCTCTTAAGTATTGTGTATTACAAAAGATTTTAGTGGTACATAACAAGTTCGTAAGTTGTGCCCAGCCGGGTGTCATCGTAAATATTTGCTCGAACCACCAATCGAATTTCGATCCAGAAGTTAAATTTCTTATAGCATTTTTGACAACATGTAATATAATAAAATGTTTACTTTCCTTTTCTTTCATCTTCTTTCTCTCTTCATCTGTTTAATAATATGATGAAATCTTTTCTGATGCATGGTCTCATTGGTAGATGGAGTCCCAAGGTTCTGTTAGGCTGGCCTCAGTTTTTGTTTTTGTTACTTACGCCGTCGTTGAGCAAAGAAATGTTTTTACTGTCCTCCCAGAATTTTTGAAGTATAAGTACGGTGGGAGGAAGAGAGTTCAATAATTTGGAAAAAAGTACATCTGGCCAAGCCTGCCTAAAACAGCCCACGATTCAGTGAGAAAATACATCAGGTTTCTAGTCAAGGAGAATAAATCAACGATCGGTTCCATCTCGTCTGTCGCTGAATATTCAGAAAATTACAATCACAAAACCCGGTGCCGCCAGCTTTTTCAAACCACCGCTGGCGGCGCCTGGATAATTCTGCAATTCATATTCTTGACGCCTGATAGTGAATTAGCTGTGAATGGAAGCTTGCTAGAGCCGCAGCTTTAATTAAACTTTTGAACGTTTAATTAAACATTTTCCTCATTCTCACGTGATGCCTTTTTACAGTCCGCGGCACGGTTCTGTCGCTTGATCGACCCCTTCTGTCTGTCCTGTTTTCGGTTCAATTTCCAATCTTTTCCGCATTACGAATGAAATGCTGGAACGGGTATGAAATGGGAGGGTTGCCACATAGGATTTGAATCGCCATTTTATTTCAGAATGCTACACGTTATGTTCATTAGATCCGGGCCTCGAGACTAATCTGATGCTATGCCTGCTGTTTCCACATAGGCCATTCCCCTGTTGCACCAACATAGCTTCCCTTTTATCTAGGAAGACCATACGTCTGGATTTCTGTAGACTTTGACGTAAAAACATTCGGACTTGGAAAAAATGAGGTCAAAGGGACCTAAAGGATGAAGTAAAGGGTATTGTTCGTACGTAGGTACCTACTTACTTTGCATTCCACTATAAAGAATTTAGAATGGATACAACAGTTTTATGCTCCAGTCAACAAACACTCTATGACCTTTTTCTTCAAAATCCGACCAATTTTTTTCGAAACATGAACCCTTACAAATGCCCCAGAAGAACTTATTAACGCAGTGTGTAAGTACCTACCGCATGAACTAAATCACTCGCGAATAAATCGTGGAAACCCATTTCAAAGTTAAACTGAGTTAATTGAAAAGTTGTCTAGCTCCACTAATACACGAAAAAAAGCGAAAAATACACTGTTATACCGGTTTCGGTGATCAAACCATCGTCAGTAATAAACAATAATATTATTATTTGTTATTATTAGGTATTGTTTGTTGCTGACTATGGTTTGATCACCGAAACCAGTATAATAGTGATTTTTCGCGTTCTTTCGGGTAGTAGTCGAAATATACAACTTTTCAACAATGTTTTTCTTTACCTACCGAATACTGCGAGGGTTTGTAATACGTCTTCGAGGAAATAAATTGTCATGGTGGGTCCGGTGTTGTTGCCTACCTGGTTTGGTGTAAAATTACATTTATTAAATATTTTTGGTCCTACTTCTGTTTGGAAAACTAGAAAGTTTTCTATAACCCTTGGAAAGGCGGAACCTCGCGAAAAAATCGCCGTCATCCCATTTCTGGAAATGGCCGATAATTTCGCGAATTATCCGCCGTCTTGGCGGGGCCACTTCGATAAGTTCGTTGAAATCTTCATCGGAGGATGCCACTTGAATGAAACGATTCACCGCAAATGTTTGATGAAAATTATGAGTATGAAAAAACCACAACCAAAAATAGGTTTTAAAAATGGCGATGACATCGAATCGGAGATCAACCGTAGATCAGAGGTTTAAACAACTTAGTGCGCGGATAGCGAGAGTTATTCCGAGATTAGGCGTTCGTGAAACCGTCTTTTCTCAGAATCGATGGCTTAAACCTCCGCCGAGATTGATCTCAGGATAGTCCTCGTTGGTGAAACCGGCCCTAAGGGGTGACAAATAGGGGTTGAAATTTTCAGAACGCCGTAGCCCGAAAACTTCCAGTAGAAGGGTAAGTATGGTTTTTTTAAACGTTTTAAACTTATGGTTTTTTAAAGAATTTTTTGACGACCAGTCGTTCGTTCGCACAGAAAAGCTTAGTCAACATGATCGTGAATCAACCGGTATAAATCCGGCCCAGATATCATCGCTAGGGAGCACCTGATTATAATCACGGGTGGCTGTATGAAGTAGAGTTGGTTGTTCCGTGATATTATTCAATTTGAAAAATGATGGCTGTTTTGGATTTTGTTGATAGGTACTTTTGCAACTTGAACAAATGTTGAAGTATTATTGGGTAAATTATGACACAGCGGTAAATTATGACACAGCGGTAAATTATTACACAACGGTTTATTATACTATCTACGCAGAAGGAGCATCTATAAAGGTAAATTATCACACAACATCATTGATATGGCACATCATTGATATTGTCATTTAACTGTCCTGATTCACCTGTTGAGTCTACTTCTAGTGTTATCATATTATTGTATGGTGACTTCAGCCAATTTCCCAGGTTTTTGACTAAAAAAAAAAAAAAAAAAAAAAGAATTTTGGTAGCTGAAACTTCGTTAAAATCTAAATTTTCCACTCTTTGGTCAAAATCGACTTCATATTTGGTCTCCTCGCCCTAAAAAACGATACCTCACAGTCTCATGTTACTAAAACACCAAAAAAACTATTTTTACACCAATTTGTCACCCACAACACCCTTGGGTATAATCCGATCGGGCTGTAAAGTTTAGGGATACAACTAAAACCCAAATGAAGCCTCTGTGCGAAAGAATGAAAATAAAGTAGATATGGCTGGGAGGACGGCGGGCGGACCTCGCGTTTTTGGATTCTATGCAACTTGAAACGTAAAAGAAAAAAAATGTGAGCGGTTTATGTAAATTTTTTTGCTGTGCGAGTACATAGGTTACTATTCACACAATAATAAACCAAAACTGATCGCATTTTCCCAAAAATCGACCTTCGTCGCTTATTTGGTATTTGCATAACGCCGTCCAACAATAAACTAATATTACTGGTCCGTTACGAGTATACACAATGCAGTGTTTATTCCATTACTGTTATTATGGGACGCAATGTTACGCGGTATAGTTACAGCTCAAACATCGCCGTGTTGTCTTGGTCAATAGGTAAATTTGAAGAAGCGTTTCCTTCTGTTCTCGGGCGACGCAAAGTACGTTGTCGTAATACCGCAGGCAAACGTAAGCCTACCGTATGAATAGTTAAGGTTGACATGCGTCACGTCAACAATGCATACCATGTTATTTATTCATTTATTACGGGCGGAGCCCAACATAAAAAGTAAAACAAAAATTAATTTTGCCTGAGCGGATGAAATACGGCAAAATAAAGAATACTTAGTAACGAAGTAAAAACACGAAGTATGTAACAACTGTTGAAGTGGCATAGAATAAAATAAGAATACCAGCTAATAATAAACTAATAAGGAAATCGAAATAACATTAAAAACCTTAATCAAAATCAGACTAGGTATGTATTTAATTGTCGCTTGAGCTTGTATGTCGGGCTGCTGTCATTACCAGGTTTAACTGGGGGGTCTTTTCCTATTGTTACTAGTTTACTATTTCAACTATTTTAATAGACGAAACAAAATAATCCCTAGAAAATTGGGTCAACGTCGAGTTTTTGGGGGTCTCAAATCGCTAGAAATCGTCAAAAATAGTATAGCCAATAATTACGTACGCAGTTTGGAAATTCGCTCATTATATGGTAACTTTTTTAGTACTCAAGAGAGTCATCCGTACGTTACCTTCGGTACTACTAAGTATTTGATCCTCAAAACTCTATTTTGAGTCATTTTCTGTAGACCATTTCTTATACTATTGAAACAGACTTTTTTTGTATGTTCTTTTTTCATTATACCCTTCCTGGGTATAACCCCTGGGCAAATTGTAGTTGGGCTTGGTATTTAACCTTTGGTCCCTGTAAGCAGGCCGTCATAAGGTGAAGAGGTAAGCACGTGCATACTTTTCAAAGCGCTGGAAAAATGCATATTAGTTGTATTTGCCGAACGTTAGGGAGCTTACTTATACTCCAACTCCTGTGGTATTTTGATTTATTATTCTGCGAATAATACACCTATGTATTCGCTCAGCAAAAAATTTGTATAACACCCCCTCAAAATTTTTTCTTTTCCGTTTCAAGGTGCGTAGATTCCAAAAATGCAATGACGTGTACCGGCTTCATTTTTGGTCTAAAAAAGTCGTTCTTTCGCACACATGCTCCAATTGGGCCCTAGTTGTGTCCCGAAACTTTTCAGCCCGATCGGAATATACCCAGGGGTGTTATGAGTGAAAATGTGTGCAAAAATAGGTACTTTTGCGTTTTAGAAGCATGTTGGTAACATGAGCTTCAGAGATATCGTTTTCCATGTTTTTGGGGACGAGATGACCGAATATGAAGTCGATTTTGACCAAAGAGTGGAAAATTGAGTCCTACCAAATGTTCAGCTCCCAAAATTGATTTTTTATGAGTGAAAAACCTGGGAAATCGTCTGAAATCACCATCAGTTTGTACAATAACACTGGAAAAAGTGTCAACACGTGGATCAAAGATAGGTAAATTGAAAAAAAAAAAAGGAAAGCGTACCTAATTCGATTTTTAGGGCCCAAAAATGGTGAAAACCATCAGAAATAGCTATCAATTATTTCACATGAAAGAAACAATAAATGAACAGCCAAAATTTCTGTAGGTATGTGCAGTAGAATAATAAACCCATGTGACAAGGACTTTGCAGCGTTTTTATTGCATTTTCGGATTCTGCATACCTTTAAACGGAAACCATCAAATTCTGATGGGGGGTTAAAAAAAATTTTTCCATGCTCGATTCCAGAGGTTTATTATTGAAAATAATAAACCAAAACACGCCCTCATAGTCAAATCGAGGGGAAGGTCACGCCGAAGGTTCTTGAAGGTCCCCACGAAGGTTTACCATTTCTAATGTTGGGTTGTTGGCAGCATTGAGAAGCTTCGCTCCGCCTCCTTGGGACAACAGCGGGTCAGATGTCCGTAGACTTCATAATTTTTTGCCGAATTTTTACTTTCAATCAGCCACATTTAAAAAACGCTGCAAATCCCTGCACAACGGTTTATTATTTTGTATAGAATACCCTTCCGTTACAGATCACAGCTCTATGTATAGATAACCCGTCTATATAATTTATGATATGTACTATTCTTTACATATAATGTAGATCGCAGACCCTCCGTAGGTTAGTACCTAACCCCGTACTCGTTACTAGGTACCTACCTAAATCACGAGTTAAATGTTGCTAAAATAATTCTGCCGATGACAAACAGTACCTAACCAAAAGAAACACACACAATGAAGTTCTGAAAAGAAATTGTTGATGAGGAGTGAAAAAAGTTGCGAAAGTACCTACCAACAAACTCCAGCCCCTTCTACATAGATGGTATAATGAACCGTTGTGTAATAATTTACCGTTGAGTAATGATTTACCGTAGTAATAATTTACCCATCAATAATACTTCAACGTTTGTTCAAGTTTCACTACCTACCAACAAACTCCAACAGAGCCATCATTTTTCAAATTAAATAATATCACAGAACAACCAACTCGACTTCATACTCCGCCAATATAATCAGGTGATCCCTACCAATGATTGGCCGTATTCACAAATTCCTATTGTAGGCGCGTCTCTGGTTACGAGATTTGGTTTGAATTGTATACAATTTCATTCACACTGGAGTCGAAAATGCCTGTCGGTGCAAACTTCGGGGCCTTACTGTGAACGAACGGCTGGACGTACGACGCTCCGGATGGTCTTAAAAAACTCGCAAGTTCAAGAACTATTTAAAACCGTAAAAATATTCACGTTAAAAAATGGTATAGGCGTTTTGAAAATTTCAACCCCTATTTTGAACCCCTTAGAGATGACTCACAGTAACGTCGAGCTTCGAGGACCAACTAGACAGCGAACGGAACCTATAACCCGAATTTCATCAATTTTCTTTCATGGTAACTAAGAAAAGTGGCCCGTACGGCGTACGGCGTACGGCGGACAGACAGAAATATTTTTATTGCAGTTTTGGATTCTACATACCTTGAAACGTAAACCATCAAATTTTGAGGGGGGGTAAGAATTTTTTTTTTCATGCTCGATTCCAATGGTTCATTATTGAAAATAATAAACCAAAATAACGCGTATTTTAAAAAAGTGGCTTCAAACTGCCGTTTTTCCAAGAGTTCTGAACAATTTTTTTCAAAAAAAAAGTTGCCGAAAATTCCCCATTTTTTTAAATTTTTGCCTTAGCCCTAGTTGGTCTTTCGTAGCATCACTTGTCAGTTGCTTAGCTTGGAAATTGCATACAGTATTAAAAACTTCGATGCCCCCAGTTTGATTAAAACAGTGTTATGGGAATTTTCGCCTAAGTTATTCAATATTACCCGTGTGGCCTTTAAAAACTGTCCCAGTTAAGAGGGAAGCTACTTATACAATTTTGGATCTACAGGGAACCTATCACTTAATAATGGAAAAATAAGTGCTACTTACATAATTATGTCTTTTATGAAAACGGTAGTAAGAATAGCAAATTAATTAAAAACTTGGTTCATTGATTAATGAAACTTTCTCATTTCCTTTCAGACGTCGATTCTTACAGTTATAGGCAGAGCAGGAGGTAACCATGGTGGACAAAATTGGAAATGAACTCAAATACCCAAAAAAGAGAAATGGCTAGGGATTTTTCTCCTGCCCTTTCTCAAGGATTCCCAGTATGAAAATCGATTGTTCTTTAGAAGAGATTACCGAAGTACAAGGCAGAGAGGCCTCAAACACTAATAAAAGCGAAGCCGAAATCACATTAGAGGATAGGGAAATGCACGGCTTACGACGCTCTTGCCCTCAGTTCCCGTAGGTTTGACTCTGAGTTTCCCCCAGCTAGGAGGGTGGGAAACTGTCACGTGAAGTTACGGCAGTGGTCCATCCAGTTGTACACATCTACCATTATCCACCGCAAAATAATTGACCTTACTAAATCACGGTCTCACACTAAAAGGAATTCATTGATCTACGCGGAAGGGGAAAATAATGAACCGTTGTGTAATAATTTGCAGCGTTTTGAGCTCTTTTTTTAAAACCGTTTTTGACCCACAACAACTCCAATTTGACACAGTATTTACTTCTAAAAGTTGCTCATCCTCGAACTCATCCTTTCGTTTGTCATTCCGGCGAAATTGGGGATTTTAAATCTCGGACTTAATCTGGGGTTTGTAACGGAAATGAATTCGGAAATTTCGGACCCATTACAACTTTGCAGTAGTGTATTTTCTATTCACAATTTCGTTAAAACTACGTTTGGCATCCCTAGCGTGCATGTCCTCTTTTGATAGACAAGGAATGTGGAAGGAATTAACTGGTGCTTCAACTCCCTCCAACTAAGCAGTGCATCTAAGGAAGAATTTCCTTTGGGAGCCCTGAGCCTCTAACTTCCTCCGAGTTGCTAAGACGAGATCAGGTTGAAAACTACTTTTTGTGAGTCGCATTAAACATGTAAACCCCCATCCCCGGTGCCTCACCTGGTTGTAGAGTCGCATGCGAATCCCGGCGTATGAGGAAAGCGGATGGCGATAGCTGCTCGTATGATCAGGGATGGGGAGGCCTCTCCCCGGGGGGCAGCCGAACTTCGAGATTAAAGCTGGAAATGCCGCTCTGTATTTCAGTTCCCTCGGCTCCCCGACCCAAGCTGCTCCTTAGCCTTCAACGGGGTTTTCTCTCGGAACGGGCGAAACTTGGTGCCGAACTTAACATTTAACTTACTGGCTTATGAAATATGGGTTCCCTCTTTCGACAGGTCCCGCTCTTTCAGTTGAGTACACCCTCAGGAACATCCTAGCTCTATGATATGGATACGACCAACTTGCCGATCACGTTCGTTTTGGTTTATTATTCTGTGAATAATACACCTATGTATTCGCTCAGCAAAAAATTTTTATAACACCCCCTCAAAATTTTTCTTTTCCGTTTCAAGGTGCGTAGATTCCAAAAATGCAATGTCCGTCCGCCGTCCGCCGTACGCCGTACGCCGTACGCCGTCCGCGTCTGCCGTATCACGTGTACAGGCTTCATTTTCGGTCTAAAAAAGTCGTTCTTTCGCACACATGCTCCATTTGGGCTCTAGTTGTGTCCCGAAACTTTTCAGCCCGATCGGAATATACCCAGGGGTGTTACGAGTGAAAATGTGTATAAAAATAGGTACTTTTTGCGTTTTAACAACATGTTAGTAACATGAGCTTTTGAGGTATCTTTTTCCATGTTTTTGAGGACGAGAAGACCGAATATGAAGTCGATTTTGACCAAAGACGCGGAAATTGAGGTTTTACCAAAGGTTCAGCTCCCAAAATTGGTTTTTTATGAGTCAAAAACCTGGAAAACTGTCTGAAATCACCATCAATTTGTACAATAACATTGGAAAAAGTGTAAACAGGTGAATCAAGACCATTAAATGCCACTACCAATGATCAAAGATGATCTTAAAAGAAAAAAAAAAGTACCTATTTCATGTTTTGGGGGCCAAAATTGGTGGAAATCATCAGAAATAGCTATTTAAATCATTCCACATGAAAGAAACAATACATTTAACAGCCAACAAAAATCTCTAGAACTCCAATAGAATAATAAACCCATGTGACAAGGACTTTGCAGCGTTTTGGAGTTTGTGACCAGTTTAAATCGTATTCCATTCAACACGTTGTATTGAATCAAAACTGGGGAACACAATAATGTAGCGTCAGTTGGTATGAACAAATTCAGTCAGTGCCAAGTACTGACAGCTTATAGAAGCCCATTATCGTAAAAATACTGTTTATATGTGAATGGAACAGTTGACAATCATTAAGAAACCCAGAAAATACAATACCATACTATTGGTAAGTACTACCAACCATTAGTGGCACTGGTCGTGGCGTCGACCATCGTAAGGTGAATTTTTGAGGTAGGTATACAATAAATTATACATAATCAAGTCGATATATGCAAATCTAATAAAATAAAAACATGGAAGGTCAGAAAAAATGAGATGTATTGCATAATATTAATAATATGGATAAAATGTACATAGAAAAGCTATATCATGAGGAGCAAACGATTGCTTTTCATTTTAATTTTTGTATTGCTAAGTAATTCGTAATAAAATACTTCTGCAGTACACCAGTCGAAGCCCTTCTCTCCTATCTGTACCATACGCGGCTGCCAACTACCCGATGAATCGGCCGATGACACGATTGAGTACAGAATGCAACCTGGTTCTCCATATTTTCCCGTCTGCTGATCTATTCCACCAGTCACTGACATAATTCAGATCAGTAGTAAATAACATACAGGAGCGCCTAAGGTGATACAAACTGATTCTATTTCCTTAATAATTGATGAATACCATCTCTCTTACATCTTTCATAACTGTATTCATCTCTTATAACTCTGTATTCATCTCTTATAATGTACCTTCTTATGCATATAAGAAGGTACATGTTCTTATATACGTACCTTCATCTCTTATAATTCTGTATTGCGCCACACTCTACTTATCATATTTCTTAAACCTATTTTAACAGACTTGGGAACACTAATGTATGTGTAGCTACAACAATCTGGTACCACCTTCAAATAATTTGTAGTTGGGCTTGTCCCGTGTTAATAAAATAAATAAATAAATAAATATAGGTACTTATACTTCTAATTGTATAATCAATACCAGTCGGCTATTAATATTAATATCATGTATATACTAACTGTTCTAACGGTCTCTAACCAGTAAAAATAAACGATTTATCTATCTGTTCACATCAAATCAGATGACCCTAAACTATCTGTTTTTGCGTTGAGCGCGCCATCCCTAGTTGGCTTGTTGTTCAACTGACCTGTATATTATATAAAAAATTGTGATGGCCTTTAGAGTATACCTCAAAATTTCAGGTCGTAAGACCAAAGATAACCCTTTTTTAGTGGCGTTGTTGCCGGCGCCCTACCGCTCTCATCGTGTCAGATATGACCGGCCAATTATGACGGTCCAAGCTAATGGAACTACTCCCACAATTTGAAGTCGTAATTAGTGATGGGAACGAAAACGCACAACAGTGTTGCTACAACAGTTGCGGATAAAAAACGAAGCAACTGTTGTCAAGAAAATAAAATAACAGTTGTAAATAACAGCTTACTTCCACAGTGGCGTGACAAACCTCAACACTCATAACAGATGTAAAACTATCGTCAGAGAACTGTTACTTTGGTGTTTACCTAGTTACCCAGTTTTTCCAGTTCGAAATAACCAGGAAATAACTGACATTTCGGTGTGTGTGTGTGGAAACCTTCATTTGTTGTCTGAAGAAGCAACAGAAACCTATCGAGCGGGCTGTTCTTGATACCAAAGCCAAACTGGGTGAGTTCCTGCAGTCTTCTGAACACCCTATAGATACATATTTCACTGGAATGCCCCTTTCAAACGCTCATTTCTTTCCTGTTCAAACCCTCTTTCTGACGAAGCAACTCTTTTTTTTTGTATTGCACAGTTGTAGGAGTTGTTAAAACGAAAAATTCCCAAAAGCGTCCAAAACGAGAGGTGTTATCAACAGCTCATCAACAACAGTCTGTTATTAGTTGAGTTAGCATCGCAGAGTTATTTCCAAAAACACCGAAAACGAAAAAACTTCCACAACGAGAGGTGTTATCAACAACAGCCTGTTGTGTTATCAAAAACACTGAAAACGAAAAACTTCCACAACGAGAGGTGTTATCAACAACAGACTGTTGTGCCTTGAAAGACACAACAGACTGTTATTTACAACTGTTATTGACAACAGTTATTCTCGGGCAACCAACACCCTGTTTTCGTTTTCTGAAAATAGCAATAACGCCCACCACTAGTCGTAATAAGATTCACAAACAGCTGTTTTTGGCATTAGTTGGGAACAAAACCAGCTGTTTTTTGTTTCTTTACTCGATGTAATGGAGTTAATCGCGGCGCCGTGGAAATTCCGATGGTTTTAAGGTTACACCCTCAGAATTTCATGTCATAAGGCCATTCGGAGGACCGTTTTTAGGACGTCCCTCAGTGTAAGGGACCACCTTATGTATTTGATCTGGTCAGAAGAGGATGGAAAGAATCACATTCAAATCCGGTTCAGTCCATCCTCAATCCAAATCCCTGTGAAAAAAACAACATAGGTGTGTGTGTGTGTGTGTGTGTGTGTGTGTGGGACAGAATCTTGAATGCGCTGCTCAGGCCGCAATTCTCAACTGATTTGCGTGGTCCTTTTTTTTCGATGCAGAAAACTGTTTAGTTGTCCCATACGTTGCCGGAATTTCGAAATTTAGTTTTAGAAGGGGAGAAGAGGGTTAATGCTGAAACGTCGGTTTTTTTTTGCTAAATTTTGCGTGGCGCTATCCATGGCCTAATTCTCAACTGATGATAGACGGGTTATCTATACAGAGAGCTGTGATCTCTAACAGAAGGTTATTCTGTACAAAATAATGAACCGTTGTGCAGTGATTTGCAGCGTTTTGCTTTTTGTTTGCATCATTCTGACATTATGTCACAGGAATTCCGAAATTTATATATAAGTGGAGGGGAGGGGATCAGAATTTTCCGCAAGTCCTATGTTCGCTGCCCGTATTTTCGATTTGGGTAGTTGTTCATTAGTTTGATTCAGAAATCTTTCTGGTTGTGCACTATGTTTCGAGGGTGGTGATGGGGGGGGTGAGAGTGAAGCTGGGTTACAGATCCAGACGATCTGCAATGAGTGAGAGTGATCTATATCTACCATGCGTCCATTACTGTAGGGATGTTTATCTGAACAGACACTACAGACTGAGTGTGACAAATACCGTCAGAGTTGAAGTATCGGGTTGTTCATATGGTGAGATGACTTAACTGCGTTATTCCGGCAATCCGTTTACTTAAACCTATTGCCAATGAAGCGGTCTCGCATGACCTACAACGCGTCAGCATGTGTCAGACTCGTCAGCCTAACATCAGAAAAACACTGCAAAGTCCTTGTCACATGGGTTTATTATTCTACTGGACATACCTACAGAAATTTTGGCTGTTCATTTATTGTTTATTTCATTTGCAATTATTGGAATGGCTATTTTTGATGGTTTCCACCAGTTTTGGCCCCCAAAAACTCGTATTCCTTTCAACAGATTATTTTTGATCATTGATAGTACCATTTAATTGTCTTGATTCACCTGTTGATACTACTTCTAGTGTTATTATACAAATGTATGGTGATTTCAGACAATTTCCCATGTTTTTGACTCATGAAAAATGAATTTCGGGAGCGTAACCTTCGTTAAAACCTCAATTCTTCACTCATCGGTCAGAGTCAATCTAATATTCGGTCTTCTCGCCCTAAAAAACGCATGAAAAACGATACCACGATACCTTATTTTTACTGAAACCTCAAAAATCCCTCGAAAGCCCCTATTTTTAAACCCATTTTTCTCCCATAACACCCCCGGGTGTATGCCGATCGGGCAGCCGTGTTTCGGAGCACAACTAGGACCCAGAAGTGTTCCCAAATGGGGACCCAAACTGTGTGCGGAAGAACGACGATTTTAGACCAAAATTTAACGTGAATATAAGGATGAAACTTCGTTAGAACCTCAATTTTCCATTCTTTGAACAAAATCGACTTCATATTCGGTCTTCTCGTTCCAAAAACATGGACAACGATACCTCAAAAGCTCATGTTACTAAAACACAAAAAGTACCTATTTTTATACCTATTTTCACTTATAACACCCCTCGGTATATTCCGATCGGGCTGCAAAGTTTCGGGTCCCAACTAGGGCCCAAATGGAGCATGTGTGCGAAAGAACGAATTTTTTAGACAGAAAATGAAGCCGGTATGCGTGATACGGCGGACGGCGGACGGACGCACCTTGAAACGGAAAAGTAAAAATTTTGAGGGGGGTTATAAAAATTGTTTGCAGAGCGATTACATAGGTGTATTCACAGAATAATAAACCAAAAACCGTTCACGATTCTTGTACTTATTTTATTCATGAATAAATTATTCGAATATTTCGTAAGAAAAACAAAATCAAGTCAACTCATGATGGTTCAACCACTTCGAATGAATCAGGAACGTTAAATTTCAACTTGACGGAACAAATTTGAAGAAAAATAAGTTGCAGTAACCGTGACAGCAGATCAGCGTCAATATGCGGCAAACCGGCAGATTGTAAATTTATATCAATAGATATCGTTGAGTTGTCGCATGTATATAGTATTGGATAATTATTTTCAATAATGAACCTCTGGAATCGAGCATGAAGAAAAAAAAAAAATCAAAATTTGGTCGTTTACTTTTCAAGGTATGTAGAAACCGAAAATGCAACAAAAAATAAGAATTGCTACACAACGGTTGGTTATTTCCTGCATAGATGCACCTTCTGCGTAGATCACTGTTTTGTGTGGTCAGTACCCTCGAGCTCCTCCCAGGAAAGCCCTAAATCGAGTACAAGAGCCGGCCCGGGAATTAAAGTTTCATACAAATGCGCGGGATTCAATAATTCAGTCATTCAACATTCATAATTTTTTGTAGTTTTTGATGAAGCATAAGGTAAATAATAAACCTTTGTGTAATAATTTACCTTTATAGATGCCCGTTCTGCGTAGATAGTATAATAAACCGTTGTGTAATAATTTACCAGTGTGTAATAATTCACAGAATAATAAACCGTCGTGTAATAATTTACAAATAATAACCGTTGTGTAATAATTTACCTGTATAGATGCCCTAAATCGAGTATATTGAGCCACCCCGGAAATTTCATTTCATAATTTATTGTTGTTATTTATGAATCATAACGTTTATTCAAGTTACAAAAGTACCTATCAACAAAATCCAAAAAAGCCTTAATTTTTCAAATGTCGTAATATCACGGAACAAACAACTCGACTTCATACTCCGTGAATATAATCAGGTGCTCCGTAGCAATGATTATCTCTGGCCGATTCCCGAATGTTACCGCGTCCCTAGCGATGATACTTGGGCTGAATGTATACAATTTGATTCACTGTCCTGTTGAAGGAGCCTGTCGGTGCAAACTTCAGGGCCTTACTGTGAACGAACGGCTGGACGTACAACGTTCCGGGTGGTCTCAAAAAACTATCAAGTTTAAGAACTATTTAAAATCGTGAAAAAATTGGAGGGAACGGCATCCTGGATATTTCAACCCCTATTTTCCACCCCTTAGAGAGGACTGACAGTAACCCCGAGCTTGGAGGACCAACTAGTCCCCAAATGGGACTTATACATCAAATTTCGTTAATTTTGGTTCATGGTAACTAAGAAAAGTGCGATGTACGGCGTACGGCGGAACAGACAGAAATTGTGGTTTATTATTTTCAATAAGTACCTAATGAACCTTTGGAATCGAGCACGAAAAAAAAAGTTACTGTCAGTCATCTCTAAGGGGTTGAAATTTTCAGAACGCCGTATCTCGAAAACTTTCGATAGAAGGGTATGGTTTTTTTTACGTTATTAAATTTGTCTTGAGCTTTTGAGACCACCAGGAGCATTGTACGTCCAGCCGTTCGTGTGCGCCAAAAAACTTCGTCAACACAATCGTGAATCGAACGGTAGTAATCCGGCCCGGATATCATCGCTAGGGAGCACCTGATTATAATCAAGGATGGCTGTATGAAGTCGAGTTGGTTGTTCTGCGATATTATTTCATTCGATAAGTGATGGACTATTCGATTTGGTTGGTAGGTACTTTTGAAACTTGAACCAACTTTGAAGTATTATTGATGGATAAATTATTACACAATGGTACCTAAATTATTACATAATGGTAAATTATTACATAACGGTTCATTATAACATCTACTTAGAGTTTGTTGGTAGGTACTTTCGCAACTTTTTTCACTCCACAGCAGCAATTTCCCTTCAGAACTTCATTATTTGCGTTGCTTTTTACCATTACTGTTGTCATCGACTGAATTATTTTAGCAACATTTGACTCGTGATTTAGGTAGGAACCTAGTAACGAGTACGAGGTTAGGTACTAACCTACGGAGGATCTGTGATCTAGATAATACGTATAGAATAGTACATATTATATTATATAGACGGGTTATCTATACAGAGAGCTGTGATCTGTAACAGAAGGGTATTCTGTACAAAATAATAAACCGTTGAGCAGGGATTTGCAGCGTTTTTTCTTGCATTTTCGAATTCTACATACCTTGAAACGGAAACCATCCAATTTTGAGGGGTTAACCTTTTTTTCTCATGCTCGATTCCAAAGGTTCATTATTGAGAATAATTATCAAAAAATTTCTGACTCTCCGCCGTACGCCGTACCTAGCACTTTTCTTTGTTACCGCTAACCAAAATATTGACGAAATTTGATTTTTAGGTCTCGTTTCGGGTCTAGTTGTTCCTCGATGCTCGGCGTTACTGTCAGCTATCCCTAAGGGGTTAAAAATAGGGGTTGAAATTTTAGAACGCTGTAGCTCGAAAGCTTTCAATAGAAGGGTATGGTTTTTTTAAAGTAACTAAATTGATCTTGAACTTGAGAATTTTTTGAGACCATCCGGAACATTGTACGACCAGCCGTTCGTTTCCACCAAGAAGCTTCGTCAACATCGTGAATGAAACGGTATCAATCTTGCCCAGATATCATCGCTAGGGAGCGCCTGGTTATAATGACGGATGGCTGTATGAAGTAGAGTTGGTTGTTCTGTGGTATTATTCCATTTGAAAAATGATGGCTCTTTTTGATTTTATTGGTAGGTACTTTTGTAACTTGAGCAATCGTTGATTTATTATTGGGTAAATTATTACGCAGCGGTAAATTATCATACAACGGCAAATTGTTACACAACGGTTCATTATTTACCTTATCATTTATGAATAACTACAAATAATTAATGATTGTGTGGTGGCTATAGGTAAGAGGCGAGGTGACGTGTGGCGAGGAGCGGTGAGTGAGAATGGAGGAGATAAGGTTAGTCGATCTAGCACCTGGAAGGTTACACCTATAGCGGCCAGGGAGGTTATCACCTATAGCTGCCAGGGAGGCTACCACTACTAAAGGTACTAGAGGGAGTTTGCCCAGTGGTTCCACCAATGCTGGTTACCTACATGCTGGTTCCACCAGTCTGGGATCTTTTGCGAGAGAAGGTGAGGAGGCATGAGAGGAGAGAGAGAGAGATAAGTCGGCGACTTAAGGAGAGCGTAGAATGAGGTGACAGGCGCAGCTGGCGAGTTTATATAGTGCCCACTCCACTCTACTCTAGTCTGGAGGACTAGTGGGGAGTGAGTGAGCATATGCGCTTGAGGTCACGAAGGCCACCTCACCCGTTGCGTTTATTAACTTGAACAATCTTATGGTATACAACATATGATGGTCTGGGAGGATCACGACAGATTGCATTATTGATTCCCGCTCATTTGTATGAAAGTTTAATTCCCGGGCCGGCTCCGGTACTCCATTTAAGGCTATCCTGGGTGGAGCTCGAGGGTGCTGACCGCAGAAAACCGTGATCTACGCAGAAGGGGCATCTGTACAGGTAAATAATAGGCCGTTGTGTAATAATTTGCAGCGTTTCTTATGGTCGCGTTGGCCAATGAAATTGATGGTCGCATTGCCGCAGTAACACATCGCAATACCCCTCCATTTGAACCAACCTTCTAATGTCCGGGAATAACTTGATATTTAGCGGCTTTGTAAGCCGCTTGAATGTGAGAGTGAAGCGAGAGTTGGTGTCGATTAAGGAGTCTCGAATTTCTGCATCACTACCCACCATTGCAGAATTTCTTCTAACTTGAGATCCCGTCATTAGCGAATCATTAAAGGTTCCAAAACGAAATTCTCCAAAAGCCCGACCCACTACAACCCCGACGTCATTACGACAGCCTAAATACAGGTGACGGTCGGCCCCGAGCGCATTCACCGATAAGATTAGGTCTGTACTCATCTCCTTCCCCCCCCCCCCCCCCAGGGAGCCCTTTGATGCCGTGTATAATGCGACCTCTCATAACCCTCAGCCTGTACCGCTCCACTGGCATCCAGCGCTTTCTCACTTAAGCACCCGCCCTCCCGGGTTAAACCTCATCACACGTGGCGATAATTACAGTAGACGAGAGCTTAACCTTATTAGAAAGGCGGGAAACGCCTCCGTGCTGCGGGGGACGGGGCAAAATTATATTCGGTAACTGTTTTCACGTCATTGGGTTCATTACAGTAAAGCCCGGGGTATACTGACTGCATACTAAGTTTACAAGGTGTGGCAGGGTAGCGTGTTTTAACCCTCTAAGACTCGCGGAAAGAGCCTGAGGCCGGTATATTGTAAGGCGTTAAATGCTGGGAGGATTAGTCGACTAACTAGAAACTGAGTTGGTGCGGTGAAAAAGCCGGGATGTAGAATTGTGTTTCTGGTTATGAACAACGTTTGCCTGGTGTTTTGTTCATTTGGTGGGAGGTGCTTGGTTTGAACTAATGCCTGAGCGGCGTAACAGCTTTCCTGCAGTCCGTCTAGGCATCTATTAGCCACAGAGCCGTCCTCATGATCTGAACTGCTATGATCAATCTAGCCTGCATCAGCCTAACCCACCGTTCGCGTTTAATTCAATTTATTAATCAATGAATAGAACAATCCAACATTTCTTATTCAACTCAATGATGAATCAAACACATCAAAATCATCCAGGTACGTAAAATTTCAAAATATCGGAGCAAATTTGGATAAAGTAGTTTTGCTGGTACAATAACATTTCCATCAAGCTGCAGCCATCCGGAAAATATCTTGAAATTTAGATGTGTATGTTTCTCGAGGTACCTACTTATTTGGTGAAGTGGTAGCTTTTCAGTAGTTCGGTACTTGAGCCAGTTTCCTCGCCTGAAGAATGTGAAAAGAATAGTGACAGACAGCCTGCAGTTTGCTCCAGGATTTCCTGAGGAAAATAAGATCGAGCTGGTTACATCAGCCCCCTACCATCCCTCGGCTAATGGACGGTCGACTCCATATTGTCAGCCGTTAAAATATTTGGTGTTAAAAAGAAATACCACGAGAAAACGCTGCAAATCCCTGCACAATGGTTTATTATTTTGTACCGAATACCCTTCTGTTACAGACCACAGCTCTCCGTATAGATAACCCTTTATATAATATATGTACTATTATATACCTACATATGATATAGATTTACCGTTGTGTAATAATTTACCGTTTTGTAAAAATTTACCGTTTTGTAAAAATTTGCCGTTGTGTAATAATTTACCGTTTTGTAATAATTTGCCGTTGTGTGATCACAGCTCTCCGTATAGATAACCCTTTATATAATATAATGTACTATTCTATACATATGATGTAGATCGCACTACCTCCGTAGGTTAGTACCTAACCCCGTACTCGTTACTAGGTGCCTACCTAAATCACGAGTTAAATGTTGCTAAAATAATTCTGCCGATGACAAACAGTACCTAAAATGGCAAAAAGAAACGCACATAATGAAGTTCTGAAGGGAAATTGTTGATGAGGAGTGAAAAAAGTTGCAAACGTAGGTACCTACCAACAAACTCCAGCCCCTTCTACGTACATGGTATAATGAACCGTTGTGTAATAATTTACAGTTGAGTAATGATTTACCATTGTGTAGTAATAATTTACCTATCAATAATACTTCAACGTTTGTTCAAGTTTCACTACCTATCAACAAACTCCAAAAGAGCCATCATTTTTCGAATGAAATAACAACCAACTCGACTTCATACTCCGTGATTATAATCAGGTGATCCCTAGCAATGATTTTATCTCGGGCCAATTCCCGATTGTTAGCGCGTCCCTGGTGACGAGATTTGGGCTAAATGTATAAAATTTCATTCACCCTGCTGTCGAAAATGCCTGTCGGTGCTAACTTCGGGGCCTTACTGTGAACGAACGGCTGGACGAACGGGTGGCCTTTAAGAACTCGTAAGTTCAAGAACTATTTAAAACCGTAAAAAGATTCACGTGAAAAAAAGGTATAGGCGTTCTGAAAATTGCAACCCCTATTGGAGATGACTGACAGTAACGTCGAGCTTCGAGGACCAACTAGACCCCAAACGGAACCTATAACCCGAATGTCATCAATTCTGTTTCATAGTAAGTAAGAAAAGTGGCCAGTACGGCGTGCGGCGGACAGACAGAAATGTTTTTATTGCATTTTCGGATTCTACAAACGTAAACCATCATATTTTGAGGGGGGGTTAGAATTTATTTTTCCATGCTCGATTCCAATGGTTCATTATTGAAAATAATAAACCAAAACTGATTCCCAACTTACCCAATACAAGAAATTTGCTAAAAACACGCAGGGAAACACGGACTTCCTGGTCTTCAAGGACCCCATACGATAGAGAACATAAGGTGGATGGGCTGTTTCCCAAAGACTCAAGCTGGGTTCACATTGACGCGTAATCGACGTAAATCGCACAAAACGTTATATGTGGTCTTAAATGAGTTGAATGATGTCTGAAATGATGAGGACAAAACATTCCATATGATTTGTTTCTCATTTAGCTTGTTCACTCAAATATTTACAACAGTTTGTACTCGTACAGGGTAATGACGAAATAATAGTGACAAATATATATCTGCTTGTTAGCTCTGGCGGGCGAACGGGATGATTGATAATCGATTATTGATGGAGGCGTAACACGGATTGAACAGTAATCAGTCTTGATGCCATGATAAGCATCAAAATCCGATACCTATCATTATATTCCAATAACGCTCGGAACTGCCATTGTTGTAAGCAATAAATCCTGGCTTTGTTCAGCGTTTTATGCCCGGTAGTTGAACGCATTGCCAGTTGATGCCTAAGGAGCCTGAGTAAGGATAAACCATGACCACTAACTACTCAAGGATAAACTATGATCTCTGTCTCGGTTCTAGCAACTCGGATGTACCGTAACCGGACTATTGTGTGTTAAAGTGAAGCTAGCTGACAATCGTAGTTTATGTTTCTTTCAAATATTAATTATTTGTTAGCAACCTGTATCCTGTTCAGTATCCTCACCGATAGAAAACTATTGTGCTAATACGCCTCAGTGCTTAAGCTTGTCGTTCTCTATGTCCCCTTGCTTTTAGTTTAACTGTTACGTGCTACTTGCGATGACCTTATAGTCTAAAGAAGAGACTAGGTACAAGTGCTTACTTTGCTCGCTCGTTAGGAGTGTATTCATAATTTGCTTGTTATGGGAGTTTAAGAGGTGGAGTGGTTGACGGACGTGCCTTATAGATAATGAAACGAAATGTCGAGATGGTGAAATTTTCTTGAAACTAGAGATTGCATCAAGTCTACGTTTAGGACCTTTGGAAAATTAGGAATTGTGAACGCTTGATAATATCAAGTGGAAACAATTCATGAAGCTTCTGTTCAAGTGGCACCCAGCCATTCATTGTCTGCTGTAGCGCATTTCCCCCCTAAAAAGTTGAAACCTTTAATACAAAAATCGGGTAAAAGTGTAAATGTAGTGTAACATCTAGGTTATTAAATCTTATCTATCCCATCTTAGCTCGATCTATTATTCTTGAATATATTGTAGAAAATCTAGGCGTTATCCATCCACAACACTGAATGATGAAAACCTACATTCTGTGAGTTCAGATGTTTAGATGTAGTTGTCCAACTAAAATTGTGGATTTCGAAAAGACGGCTCTTCCCACATTCACCATTCTGGTCGTGTTCCAACCTCGATCCTACTTATTTGATGAAGCTCCTCCAGAAAAAAGAAAAGAAAAAAATAGCAACATCATAGAAACATTGAGGTTGAGTGAGACGGAATCCTAACCCTAGAAATCAATATAGTTTGTGGCGTTTCACGGAGATCAAATCCAATTTATATTCTCGGAGCGAAGGTTCTTGGTTTTTCAGGCTCTCCCAGTGGGTAGGTCTTTGAAATATTTAGGTTGTTCTCCGAACGAGTAGCAGAGGTCAGGAGCTATCACGGGGTCCTTAGCGCAATTTCGCTTTTGCTTTTCTATGTGATTTCACTCTCTGATATTTTTTCCTCTGTAACCTAGAGAATTCGACGTCGTTTCTTCTCTTATATACCCCGGAGAGGTAGGCGCCTTATAAACAAGAGCCGACTTTCAACGGTGAATTCTGGAGGGAAAAGGGGAAGCTGAACAAAAACATTGGAGAAGGCCAATAGATATAGACGCTACGTGACTCCCAACCGAAAAACATTTCCTATTGGCGGTAGTGATTGAACCTACCCCCGTGCTCTTGGCAACACACGCTCACATTAAGTTCCCTCTGGTAGGGGATGACCTCGCACGCGAGCGCAGCCCGCAATCCCCACATATCGGTTCGACTCCTTCCCGGCTATTGCTCTGCATTCGAGGAGGTTCATCTCCCGCGTACGTGATGCCACCACATTGAGATCGCTTGGTAAAATACTAAACTGACCTTCCACACCTTCCTACGTTAATGGAGTTTTAATTTCGGTCCTCAACATTCAAACGTTGGATACGCGTCGATGAAATTAGATTATAACCATAGGTTATAATTCTACTTAATCATTTCTTTTCATCCCTTTCTACATTTTGGCGTAGGTCTAACATCCCTTGACTAACAGTCTGCCGATCTAGCCTGGCTACTGATGAATGAACTCAACTTGTCAGGAAACCGTCTGCAATAGATCCGACACCCCCTCCCCCTTCCCCGCTACGATTTAATTCACATTTGCAACACAATTACAAATTAGCTTTGTTCGTGCAGTCCCTCAGAGCTTGTTCAGAGCAACCCGGGCATGCTTAGTAAGGGTGAGGCAAAGATTCGCTGTTCGTACAGACTCTGGGTGAGCTCTGAGCCAAGTGGTCCGGTGTTCGTGCTGTCCCGGGGCGGATGATTCGGTGTTCGTGCTGGCCACGGGGCTTCCTCAGAGCTGCAGCTCTGAGCAAGCCCTCCCGTGCCCCACGAGATGACCAGGGCAGCTGAGCACTGCTCTTCCGCGCATGCACCCTCGACCCGTTCGAGCTGCCCGTGCTCCGAACAAGCTCCAGGCTCACCCTGCTCCGAGCGAGCGTGTTCAGAGCTCACCCTACACCAGCCGGTTCGGTTCAAACGAAAACTGAACTTGCTCGGAGCTAGCCCCAAGGGGGGAGCACGAATAAAGGTTTTGTACAGTGCCCTTGTGCTCCCCTTGCTGGAGTACGCATCCTCGGTATGGCCGCCCAGCTACGCAGTCCACGGTACCGTTTGGAGAGGGTACCGAATAACTCTCATGTGATGTGGATTGGATGCTTGCCGTTTGTTGCCTCGCAAGAGACGACTTGCATGGCCGTTCTTATGTATTTGGTCTGTCAGAAGAGGACATTACTCTGCCGAGAATGGGAAGAACCACGTGTGTATGTGCTGTGTGGGTGTGTGTGACACACAATCTTATGTGCGCTGCCCAGAGGGCCTATTCACTAAAAGAGATTATCTATTTTGAAAATCACTCGGGAGAGATAGTCTCCAATGGGAGACTCTTCCGATGTATTCTGGGCCCATCTGTTTTACTGACCTCCCTCAACCCGTACTTAGACGTTTTTACGCATGAATCGACAATATATGTATATATTTTTAATGAACAATCGACTGATCTTTATGAGATGAAATACACACAATCAAAATGAACGACGAATGATCAAAATGACCGATGTGTTAGCGGATGAACGAAGAATGATAGACGATATCACCATCAAACAAATGAGAAAGAGACTATAACTTTCAAGAAAAGACACCTAATTAGGTGTCAGTTCTGAACGAGATCAAAAATGCCCATATGGCCGCCAACTATCTCTTTTAGGAGTTACTGAATAACCCAGTCATGAATTGTGTAGAAATCTCTATTGTCTAAAGAGAGAGTGGGCCCGAAAAGAGATCTCTTGTACATAGTGAATAGGCCCGAGGCCGCAATTCTCAACCAACTTGCGAGGTTCTTTTTGGTTTATTATTCTGTGAATAATACACCTATGTAATCGCTCAGCAAAAAAGTTTTATAACACCCCCTCAAAATTTTTTCTTTTACGTTTCAAGGTTCGTAGATTTCAAAAATGCAATGTCCGTCCGCCGTATGTACCGGCTTCATTTTCGGTCTAAACAATACGTTCTTTCGCACACATGCTCCATTTGGGCCCTAGTTGCGTCCTGAAACTTTGCAGCCCGATCGGAATATACCCAGGGGTGTTATGAGTGAAAATGTGTATAAAAATAGGTACTTTTTGTGTTTTAGCACATGTTGCTTTTGAGGTATCGTTTTCCATATTTTTCGGACGAGAAGACCGAATATGAAGTCGATTTTGACCAAAGAGAATTATGGATGTAAATATAGGGGATTTCGATGTTTTTTTTGTTGATCCTTTAACAATATCAACAGGTGAATCAGGACAATCAAATGGCACTACCAGTGATCAAAGAAGAGGCCAGGGGAAAAACCCCGTCATCGACTGAAAGCTGATTTTGAGATAAATGAATTTTAAACTTTACCAACTTATGGAGACTGAAAGAATGATTCAAAAAATACAAAAAAATTAGTATTTGAACCTCCAACTATGCAGATTTACAATATGTTTCCCAAATACCTGTTTTTCAAACTATTGGATGATATTTTATTAAAAATATCGAATTTAAAATGTGAAATTTAGCCCTCTTTCACCCCTAAACCGAACAACAGGGAGAAGAAAAGCAGTTAAACACCATTAAATCAGTATTTACTTAAAATTTTTCTTTTGCACAATTTTACACTATAGCAATTTACAAAAAATATGCAATAATTGCAAATTATTTACAAAAAAATTACCCAAAATAATGTTCAAAAACGCAAAATAATGTTCCAAAAAATAGTGAAAAGGTCGTCGACATTAAAATATTGGCTGATTCACTCGTCTTCTTCTGGGTTTGCAGCAATTAAACGCGAAACGCAGTTTTCGGGTAAACAATGGTAGGTACAATGCAAAACAGCGTGGACTGTGAAACACAAAGGGTGATAAGATAAGGAGCGGCGCGCGCCGCACCGTTGGGTGGGGGCCTTTAAATCGCAAGGACGGGGTTCTTCACCACACGCGCTGTCGATGACGGGGTTTTTCCGCAGTACACCTAATATTCAACCCTTGTTTTCTCTAATATGACAGGGTTCTTCCCCAGAACCGATCTCACCATCGGATTCTACTCCTCAACATCTTTTAGAAACCGCTTCAAACTGGTTTCACCCCAAAATGTCGATGACGGGGTTTTTCCCCTGGACTCTTATCATCTGATAATTTGTTAAAAATAAAAAAAAGTGCCTAATTCATGTTTTGGGGTGCCAAAGTTGGTGGAAACCATCAAAATAGCTATTTCAATAATTTAAAATGAAAGAAACAATAAATGATTAACCATAATCTCTTTAGTTATGTCCAATAAAATAATAAACACATGTGACAAGGACTTCGCAGCGTTTTTGGAATCTACGTACCTTGAAACGTAAAAGAAAACATTTTGAGGGGGTGTTCAGAATATTTTGCTGAGCGAATACATAGATATGTTATTCACATAATAATAAAAACATATCGCTAGGTAGGAATATCGTATTTCGGCCCCCTGAATCTCGCTAATGTGTTTGGTGTGGTCATGGTGTATGGCCCCTGACTCATTCCCAGCTATCGCTCTGCTTTCGTTTGGGTTCATTTTCCAATATCGAGGTCGCTCGGTAAAATGCTCAAATACTCGGCTTCCCGAACCTTCCTCCGACACCGGAATTTTGATTTTTGTTCTTCAACCTTCAAACGTTGGATAAAAAAAAAAAAAAAAACTACCTGTTGCTGTATTCTGAATTTTAATTTTTTAGAAATTAGTTTCTGCACTGCCTTCCTTTCGGACTGACCCGAAGACTGATATATATATATAGGGGTTAAATTCATCACCCTATTCAATGCACACTCAGAATTGCAATTGTATTGATACATTAAACGTAACTAACCACTCAACAACTTAACGGGCGTCCCTTTCTTTGCTTGAAGATTTCTTTCCCCTCGGTCAACAGGTTGGAAATACGTAGTAAGTTAATCGATTTCGTCAAAGCGTGGTTACAGGAGCGAGGTGACCGAGCAACCGACGTCTCGGGGAATACAAGGAGAATAAAAAGGTATTTCTGGATCTCCTGTGAACTAGAAACTTCATCGGTTATCGGGTGAGCAAAGCTTGCGGTAGGTCTGAACTTACCACACATTTTTTCCCCCTTCAGTTGGCACAAGCCTGTAGTCATACCCACGGAGACGTTTTTATTACCAAGTTTTACAAAACTTATAAGGAAATTTTAATTTAATAATTTAAAAACCATAATTATTATCAAAAGTTGACAAAACTAATTAATTTTTAAAAATGTCATTTATGAAAGAACCTATTGCTTTGTACACAGGAACCAATTTAGAAAATATCAGCATCCTCCAACATCTTCATTCTTGAAGTTGCATATTCTGACATTCCATGAGGATGTGGTGGTTTCCCTCACGCCATCCTGGCAGTTGGTGCATTCGGGTGTGGCGCGTTGTCCGATTCGATTTAAATATGCCTCGCACACAGGCCATGATTGGAGCGCAACCGAAAAATTATTCGAATCGGCTTTCTGTCTCTAGTCAACAATAATCGATTGGTTAGGAGCATACGCTAAATAGACGAGTGTGATGCGCCAGTGAACGAGTAGGTAGGTATGTGATTTTAGCATGAAAAAAATTTACTTTTCCATCTGAATTGCTTGCTATAATTACCTACAAGAACAAGTGAAACCTTGCAATTTAATGATCTTTCTGCATACATTTTGGTTGATTATTCTGTGAATAATACACCTATGTATTCGCTCAGCAAAAAATTTTATAAACCCCTCAAAATTTTATTGTTTTACGTACTTTTGAGGTATCGCTTTCCATGTTTTTTTAGGGCGAAAAGACCGACTATGAAGTCGACTTTAACCAATGAGCAGAAAATTGAGGTTCTAACGAAGTTTTAGCCTTAAATTTTTAAATGTGACTGTATTGAATGATGCATTTTGGGACAGAATATTTTTGATTTTCGTATATTTTTGTCACTTCAGTTTTCTCTTCTTTTTATTCATTTTACCCACTCATAATATTATGATATAGGTAGTGCCTTAGAACCGTATTCCCTCATTATTTGATGAGAATACCTTTATACCTCATCTTTTTGCGATAAAATCACATGCACAAAAATCGCATTTTATGTTACCTATGGAACTTTTTATGTATATCCACTCTTTTTCCCGCAGATGTATACTCATCCAGTTCATGCATACTCGAGTGGCGTTTTCTACCATCCATTGTACTGGTAGCGTGTTAGATTAGCGAACTGTGGTGTAAATATCAGGCGAGAACTATCTCATTGCTTCAGTATGTTCAAGAAGTTGGTATTAGAAGGGATTAGAAGGCAAGCGCTTATGACGTAAAAGTTTTATAATTAATATTGTTATTATAGCGAACTACTGTTAATGTAGATGAATTAAAAAAAACTCATTTTACCATCATTTCGTTATAATTTTATCATCATTTCAACATATCACCGCCTGGTTGAAAAGTTGCGCTTTTGGGCTCACCGGCTGTATAAAAAGTTGTGCTTTTGGCGCAGTGCCTTGACGAAAATTCACGTGGAGTGGTTCGGACGGCTGTGCACTTTTGATCAACTATAGATTCCGAATATGCTCGAGAATCATGGTTACAAAAGAGAGTCTTTAATAAACGCATTTAGAACTGCCACTAGAAGGAATAATGCACTTCAATTTCTATTCCTAAATAAGATCCAAGTATTTCAATGGGCAATTCCCGTGTATAGGAATTTTGGTTTTTGATCTCAGCTCAGAATCGGATTTTGCACCCTTGAAAACCCACTACTGCCAATTTTCATCTCAAGACTCCATGTAGCTTGGGCAATAAACGGATAGAAAGAAAACGAAATGACTTATAAGTGGATAGCGCTGAGGGCCTTTACCTATGACGTCATTTCGCTTTCTTTCCACTGGTTTATCGCCCAATTTCGGTCATCGAATACCTCGCATACACCACCTTTTCGGAAAGCAATCGCCGAGATCTTTTACTCCAGAAAATCGAAGAAAACAGGTGAAATTGCCCATTTTCAGAAAGAGTCGCCATTTACGTAGGTATGGGTCCGCATATATTCTGAAGTGTTCTTGATTACTGTTTAACATCTTCAGAACGTCTGCCCTTGGCCTTTGTAACGGTTAAAAGGGAATCAAATCAAGAGGGGGTTTCAAAGCATCATTGCAGAGGCGATTAAGTCAGGAACGTTATCACAGAAAAGAGCTTTCCCTGGAGTAGAGGAGCAAGAAATGGTTTTACAATTGAATCAAAGCATCCCGAGGCATTGCGTCAGAGGAGCTCCAAGGTAGGAGGTTGGAAACTACCATCCCCTCAGCTAATCAGCACAATAGACAGAATAATCAACTCGCCGCAATCCTGGTGCAGGGGTTACCTTATCCTCGTAAGAACCTCCCAGTGTTGATTTGTACTATTTAAAGTAACCTTCCGTTCCGAATCCTCCTCGCCTGTTTTAACCTGCCATCTTGGGACCTCTCTCGGCGACATTCCCTCTGTACCTGTATTATACTGATTTTCCTCACTAGTACAGATATTCCGCACCGTCCCAGATGTGAACCAGGCGCTGACCCTCTTCTCATGCCGTGTGCTAATGCAACGACTGTCGGGTTGGAGCGGAGTCTGGCCAGCACTGATAAGGGGATCCAATATTGCCTATAATACATTATTTATATGTAAACTCGTGGGATTCGAACGCCTAACCACGCTCTTCTCCCATACTGGTCCCACCGTTTCAATTCTGTTGGCCTTCAGCACACATAAGCTACCTCCCAAACCAATTTCCATTTTGACTGCAGTACCAGTTAGAGCATCAGCCTCAACAAATTAAACTGGTAGTATGATGTAGTGTACGTATTTTGTTAAACTCTAAACCCGACAAGATAATCCCATCAGTATAGTAAACCTCCGGGTTCCAAAATCAGCATGACTGTCAAAAGCAGTGGAGGGGATTAGATAAACGGGAAGGCATTCAACAACACCCTTATCATGATTCAGTGTCATCATCAGTATAACCAAAACCAAGCTATTCGACAAAAGGACCCATAATGCAAGTGGCAGTTCTGATTTTGGAGGAGAAAAATGTTTTTCCAGCCATAAGTGATCATACGTTTTCTGCCTCGTGTGTCCGCTAGACTCCGACACAAAAATGTCAAAACAAGGTGAAATGTGGATTTCACCAGGTTAGAATAGCTGCGGATAGCACCACGATGGACGCACTAGTTAATACACATCACATGCGATGGCCTGAATTAAGTTTATTATTATCCTAGGTAATTTACTAAAATACTTCTATACTTACATATTTACTTTACTACTACGGCTTACTTACTTGAATTACTTATCCTGTTATCTTAGTCATCTTATCCATTTGTTTTCTGAGCGGAATCAATGAAAAATATACATTTTCACAACCTTTTCTTCCATTGTAGTATAGTATAGGTGTATAGGAAAGAGCTAAGGAGTCAGCGGTCACATTAAATTAGCACCCGACCTCCAGGCCGAGCGAGTAATCCATAGACAACACTAAACCAGATGTTTCTTCCCACGTAAGGGAACACCTGACGAGACTACCCAGAGTGAGTATACGGTGCTACTTCAACTACAGTCATTCATTATTGAAGACGTACAGCGGTTTTGGAAATGAACCTGCACCACGCAAGGAGTCTGACTGATAGTGGCGAAGTGCCCAACGTGTTATTTTCGTTTTTAATCATATCATAGTTCCTAAAAAGGACAAATAGTTTCTGCTCATGAAGGAATGCTAGAGCGGATGTTTTTCAAGATAGTGTTATCATGCTTGCCTCTTTTACCGCAGATGATGACCCCTAAATAAATTATTACTTGAGAATTCATTGTTTCTGTCTCTACTTTGTTACGAGGCAGCGTCATATTTATCTTACGCATCCTCACTTTTGTTCGACTCTAGTTTTCAAGACTAAGTATCGCGAGACCGTTAGCGTTAGCAGGTGGTGAAACATAAAGCTCCCTAAATACGCTATTAATATCCTCACTTTCGACCATGCTCACATCAAGTTCACCGTTCCAGAACCAATTAGGAATTATGGTAGTTGTTAAGGTTTCACAGACAGATATATACTCGCTCCCACTTGCCTAACCTTCTCCCATGTTTCTCACTCTCATGTTGCTTGTCACAGTTTCGAGTTCGTGACTCTTGAAAATGCTCTTGAAACGGGCCGCAACTTCTTTAAAGAAACGGTTTCCCAAGTTCACGGCCTTGTCACCCCCTTTTGGCTGCACTTTCAACTCCTTTGAAACTTCCCACTCCAAGTCTAACAACAACCTGTTAAAACCCAACATTTTATTTGGGTTAAATAATAAGACATACGAATTCATTCTGCATGAAAAATTGTGGAGGGGGGGGGGGGGGGGGGTTCGTTGGGTTTCACGTTTGCGCGGTTTACACCTGCAGGCTCCACGTCATCTGATCTTAATGTTACACTGATGGACACTCTAAGTTACACTGTCGGAAATCAACTGTTAAACGACGAATGTTCGAGCTGTACATTCGACCAGTCTCGTAACTGTGATTTAGCTCGCAGTAACCCCCCCCCCCCCCCCCCGCCCCGAGTTCAATCCGATAAACTTGTGTGGCTTCCGTAAGTAAATGTTTAATCGAATTATTGGTCTTTGAATAATTTAGCAGCTCCCTATGAATATTTATTCCTGTCCCGTGGAATGACGTCACTCCCAATCTCATATCATCGTAAACCAGTGCAAAAATACATTGAACTGATTGATAAATCATAGATATCGCATAATATTGTTCACAAGTTTTGTACTTCGCATAACCCTATCAATATCTAAATTTATCGTGAAACGGAATATAGATTTTTAAACTACCTTTTCACCTACGTCAGCTGTTAAATATGTTTGTTGAAACAGGAAGGATTCAAAGGGTTAATAAGATGAGAAGATCTCCAAAAGTTTTGTCCACAAACGAATCCCCCCCAGCTTTGAACTCTGAATAACAACATTAGTTTTCTTAATACCGACGTATATGAATCAGTGTACTGAAGATACACGCCTCAATCACTACAGAACATTCTTTTAAACTATCTGAAATAATCGGGGGACTATGAGGGACTCAAACTCCTTGATTTCTGCGATTTTTATGGAAACCGGTGGAATGGAATTATAGTTACGGAGTGTCAGAAGTTTCGTGTTTGCACTGCGCAGTAAACTGTTTAGGACGGATTTCGATAAAATTTATATGGGGCCATCCATGGTACGTTTAGATTGTAATGATATGATATGGTGGTTACAACGCATTGCGCACAGGCATACTGACATGGAAACAGATTTGTTCCTCGATGCCAGTAACGCTAAACGCGAGAGGAACTTTCGATTTTGGAAGACACATTGTTTTTTACCCTGACATTAACCCTATTGTATATTTGGACAACATTATATTCAATATTACAAAGATAGTTTTGTCATTTACCATGATAGAGACCAGCTAATAGTTTTATGCTCACTGAGTTGGACGCGAACAGGAACAAAGCATAGTCTATAATTTCATGATCAATTGCTTAATGTTAACGCAATGTAACGAATGAGGGAAAAGTGCAGGGCAACTCTTTTTGATGCCATACTACTTTCAATATTTGTACCATGGAAATTCATTCATTTATCTCACTCTCGAGCTATTAACTGCAAATAGTTTCTCATGTCCCTAGTCACGCTTTAAACAACTATACTCAACGATACAACAGGAAACCCCGTTGTACTGACTACAACGGGCTCTAGAGCGGGTAGCCATAGAAAAATGTGCACATGATAATGGCAGTTTCTCAAATCTCTCATAGCGATTAAGTTGTCTGAAGATGAATTTCACTGCTATCTAGGAACCCGTCGTGAAATCTTCAACTCCGCTTCTAACAAAGCATTACCCCAGCTACTCCATTCTCAAGACTGGACTCACATTTTCGCGATCTTATTATGAATCACATGGTCAGCAGTATTAAATTTCAGCCCCGTGCCTCGTAAGAAAGAAATTAGCTTCTAGGCTCTGCTGATTTGGGAGGGTCCCCACCTCGTAGAAATTACCCATGTATCACTATCATATAGCATTATTCCACTGAAAAAAAAAGTGTCGAATATTCTGGATTGGCGATTGTTGCTTTTTAATCTCCTTTTTCCGGTATAAAATACGAACGGCCAATCCCGCAGAAATCGTTCTGGTACCGTTGGAATCATTGCAAAAACTTATACCTACTGAACCAAATCGATTTATACGGAATCGGAGGCAAAAATTCGTAAACGTACCAAGATCTGACTTAGTTACCACATGTGCGGATGACGGTTGCGAAGGAGTGCCACGTTGAGGATGAAGGAGAGGAGCATCGGAAAATCAAGGTGGCCTACACTGTCCGCCATGATGCGAGGAATCCAAAAATACCAACCCGAGAAAAACGTTTAAATAGTTTAGACGAAGAAGACGTATAGACAACCATCTTTCGCGTTTCATATAATAGGATTTAAATAATAGGATAATTATGCTTCTTGGTAACCTGGAACTTCATTCGTTTGTTGAATATAAACCCAAAAAGAATGTTGTTTTATTTTGTAGTATTTAATCATAGTTTGTAACTGTCATACTCAAATGAACTTCGTAACATCACCATGATTTCTACAATAATAGGTTTATCTATCTATCTATCATTGTTCATGATGACACTGACACTAGTAACTGTCCCACGGTAACCATATTATGTTTGGCGCAACGCTGGGGCAATCATGTACGCAACTAATGTGTCCAGAACTATGGAAAAGACAGCCTAAAGAATTCCAGAGAGAATTTATTCCGATAAACGAATTATCTTGAACCTCTCAGTCGAGAAAACAATCGAGTCCGAAAATCGTGTTTTTCGTTGGGGTTCAAGCGACGGAAGGAGGATTCCCTTCAAATCGACTCCATTACTTCTCTGTGCGAGACTTTGGCGTTAATGTGGAAGTTTAACTTCGCAAGAAGACACCGACCAGTTCCTTGAGCCTTTGATCGCAAGGGGCTGTGGGTGGCATGAGAAAATCAGACGGTGGAGCAAAACTTCCCTTCGCGCCCACCACTTTGGGAGCTTCCAACCTTCACTTTTGAGTGACGGCTCTCACTGACGAGGTTGAGGGATATTGACTTGCTTTTGCAGATGTTCCCACTGATAGACAGGATAAATAATACAAGAGAGGTTGGAGTTGGCGCTGAAAAAAAAAAAAAAAAATCTGTTCCTGAGTTATTTATTGATACAGCAACGTGACTCATAAAAATTATAACCTACTCTGCGTACCATCCATCTCGCAAAAGGTGCGTAACACAAAATACCTAATGAAGAACCACCTGTGATTATCATGATTCTGTCAATTATCGTGATCGACTCAGTTTTGGCCTGTTATAAAAGAAACTTCACGAAACTAATATCGTGTGTAGTGCGACCTTTGCCTAACCTTACGTTTGAAAATTTTGGCAAAACTGATATTTACCCTACTTTTGTAGTGAATTTCCTGGCCCTTGTGATAGAGTGTGACAGTCCTCGAAAGTCCCTCTCCTAGACCAGGGAGACTATCAGCGGTTAAGAAGGGATATCGATTAGGCTTCCGCTCACCGATCACGTCTCAACCGGACCAAAAAACTACTCGAGAACAGCCGCACTGTTACACTCCTCCCCACATGACATACTTCTGGGTAGCAGAACTATGAGAGGGAAAAGGGGGAATGAAAAGTAGTATGAAGTTCTGGTTCAGGAAAGGACATCTGAACAACTTCAGGGTGACTAACCTCCTTCGTAATGGTACTACCTCAGTAATATTTACCTACTGGTGGAGAACAAAGCTCCTACATACGAGTATTGGCGGAAAATATTTTCAGAGGTTGTTGTCTAGTGAATTGTGCTCATCTGGGCAACCTCCATCGTTAGGATGGAAGAACTATTGATACTTGTCAATTGGGACACGGCATCAGTCGCCTTCATATGAGCTCAGTATATTTTAATTAATACTGACACTAAAGGTGGGAAAGGGGGTGGGGAAGCCAACAGATGTATGCGTTATCAAAGGGACAGGTTGTTTAGTAAAGGAATCCTTCTGGGGAACCTGTGGGCTTATCCTTCTGGTAAGCTCACAAAAAGTGGATGGAGTATGGTGAATTGCTCAGCGCATACTACCAAACCACGCTCTGCTACCATGTGACATAGTGTGACAGTGGGGGTGGACCCTCGAGAGTCCCACTCCTAGACCAGCGAGATTATCACCGGTTAAGAAGGGATATCGATCCCGTCTCCACCGGACCAAAAAACTACTCGAGAACAGCCGCACTGTTAAACCCTTTTGTGGCTGTATCCATGTATCCATAGTACATTATAATACAAACGTCGTTATGTTCGCGGTTTTCTAGTCGCCACACCTGTCCGAGGATTTTTCGGCTCACCGTTTTCGTACGAGTGCCCCCAAACCAAATCATTTGATTTCTAGCTTCGGATTCATGCTTGCACGTTGTTTGAGCTTCCTCTTCCTTGTCTGGTCCGGCTAAACAAATTCTCAGTGCTCGTGACGTTCACGTGGTTTCAAGTTGGTTTTGCGTCGCGCAAGCTCACTGGCCGGTTCACAAACCGGTTTGACAGTGCGCAAGTCACCCGTAAAACTCACAGCAAATAAACCTAATACGGTCATTAAATTATAAAAACCTGTAACTATGTACAGCTCAACAGCCAAATAAAAGAAGATTATTCCACCTACTATGGAGTTCATTACTGCGTTACGACCAATTATTCATAAATGTCTTCATGCTACTTAGCGAGTCATATAGAATAATATTTTCTCTTGTTGGGGCTCACTGAATAAATAAAAAATGTAAAATAATGTAAACAGTCATTTCAGGCTGGGGCTTTACCTCCAGCTGCCCTGTCGGCTTCGCAGACGTGATCGGCTTGTCCTCTCAGGATGATCAGGATTTGATTAGTCAAAAGGCTACCTTCTATTGTCTCCCTAGGTTGCAACGAGGGGCGTTGGGATTCGAACCGAGGGACCGCGGTCGCAGTCCCAATTCCAATCCCAACCACCAAGTGACCCAGCGTTAATGCGCTTGGCCGCCGGCACACGGGCTCACCCTGACTAACTGTAGTATTGTACGGCTTCGAGGATTACAGCAGGTTCTGCTGTAAAGACAGACGCGGAGGCGAATACTGAAACTCGCGCTAACGTGGTATTTTTTCATACGTTTTGGATCCGTCCATGAACATATTTATAGATAGCATCAAAGCAGCGCTCACCAAATATTCCGTCATTGACATGGGTAGTGCAATAGTCAGTGGGATGTGAATAGGGAATGTTTCCATTAATAAACAATAATATTAAGTTTAATTGCTAACTCAGTTACCTCGTAGATGTAACCATTTTCAAACGCACTGGGGATAAGGAATGAATCGGTACCACATTTTATACAAACAGGATTTATTTTTCTCGTCCTCGAACTAACTGATTCCGCTGTCCCCTTTTGAAATGGAAGAGGATCGGCCTTTCTCATGGAAAAGGTTGTGAGAAATGTGTCGCATCAATGTTGAGTAATGGATTGCAGAGGGGCCTCAAAACCCCTTATCCCACTTCCCCACCGACCGACAACCATCACTCTCTCACTCCCTCCTTCAGAAAACGTGAGATTGAGATATCCTTGAATTATAGCACCCTTCCAACTCCCCATCCCGGCCATCACCAGCAAATCCTAACCCTATCCCGTCGATTGATTGCCTTCGCATTCATCCGCTCCTGCTCCCGTCTCCGTCAACCACTTACCCGTCTCTCAGTTACCTATTACCTACGTTACATGAAGTTTTTACTGCCTTCCGAGCAAATATCCCACGTCTGCGGAAATCGTCGCAGCGCTCAGTTTTCTGAAATGGGATGGCTACGCGTCCTTGACACAGCTTCCGTCGGATCCGTCACAACGCGACAGAAGACACATTTCACTGTTTAGTTTCTTTCCGTATGTTCAAGTAAACAATTGACCAACTCTGTTAATAGATGGGTGAGTCACATCCGGAAATCCGGAAATTCAGATACAGTACAAGCACATGCGTCGCTTTATCGGTTCTTATATAGTGTCCGTGTTCGCGTTGGCCATTGAATTGACAGACGCATATCCGTTCCACGTGAACCACGGGGTTTCAAGTCCGATGGACACACTTTTCGTTCAACAGTATGCAGTACCTCCAATCCACATGGATTCCACCACAACTATCAAACCCGAGCAAAAGCAGACGCTGTTGCCTCAGATAACGTTTTCTAAATTGATAGACCTTGTTTACTTGCATTGTAGGCAATAATTAATTCCTATCCGATTGTTCCGATCGTTCTGAAATAAATAGGGGACCATTTAGGGCCCAACCCACATGGTACCTGAAAATTTCACCAGAAAATCATGTTCGGATTGAGGAAGCCTTGCTTGTGGTAAGGATTTTGCTACAGTCACCGAACCAACTTTGTCCAGAAAGCTCTAAAACTTTGTAAAAGTGAGTGGAAATTTTGATTTTGGAGACAAAAACAAGTTTTCCTCTCAAAGATGAAAACAAACGTTCTGCTAGACTAGAAAGCAATTTGAAATTCACCAAAATGTTTGCAATACAAAAATAATTAATAGTAGATATTCTAATAAACATCGACGATGTCAACGAATGTCCGATGGAACCCACAATAGTTACTAACTCATCTTAACCTTTAGTTTCAAATTATAGAAAAGTGTTAAATACATGGATGAATGGATGAATACTCCTCAGTGGGTTTTAATGTTTGAGTATACAGTGTTTGAGCATACGTCTAGGTCTCCCATTGCTCCAATCGCAATAACATTGTAAGGGGAACTTCGAGTATCTATACTAATATATGCATATTTCCAAGTATTTACAGATATTAGACGTTCGGTAGATCGGTGACCAGTAGGTCAACCGACCTACTGGTTCAGGCTAAAAACCGTTATGTTCTTCAATATCAGATGAATTGCCACAACGATGAAGAAGGGAGTTACCTAATACAACAAAACCAAAACACATCGCTGATTGGATTCAGTTTGATAGCGTATGACCGCACTGGAGGTTGCCTATGGCCGGTCGGGGCGTTAGTTAGTGGTCAGACGTCGCCCCTGGGGTGGTCCCTTTGGTTCAGATAGTCGAACATTGAGGATGGTGAGTAGTGGTGGGGAGGGGAGGGGAATTCGGTGTTGGAGTTAATATCTCCTCTGGGATTGTACAACCCACGATTGTTCTTGGTGTATAATATTATTCCTGAGGATAATATCATCTTCTTTGGAAACGTAATATAGAATCCACTGTTCAAAATGAGATGCCTCGCTCTCGCGGCATTTCATAGAGCCTGTGTGAGAAAGAAAGAATTTTTTAGGCCGAAAATAAAGGTAGATATGGGTGGTACGGCGGACGGACATTGCATTTTTGGAATCCACGCACTTTGAAACGTACCTAGTAAAAGAAAAATTTTGCGGGGTTGTTTCAGCATTTTTTTTCTGAGCGAATACAAGGTGTATTATTCAAGATTAATAAACCAAAAGAGACATACCTAATATACCTAACTTCAGATGCCTCGCCTCCAGCTGTACCTACTCCTCTTTCCCGAAGAGGCTCCATGTCAGATTTCAGCGTCGAATGTTGAACTGGGAAGAAATTAGCCTCATCGCTCATTCACTTGCGCAACCCAGTTATGTAAAGCTTTTCGGTATGTTTGTCATCCCACGGGCTTGCGCCATCCTAATATGCCAGATTATAGCAAGCCTACTATAACCAGGCTTGCATTGCAAAGCCCATTATTCCGTCTCCTGAAGTTATCGGTAAGTCATTATTACATCGAGAGGATCGATATCCTATATAACTCCGATTCCTACTTTTATATCCACTACTAGTTCTTACTCTCCGAAACGACCCGTATTTTCTCACCTTACGACGAAGCGCTAATAACAAAACTGAGGTAGGCGCTGCTATAAAAGTTTTTCCAATGGCTGCGACGGGATACCCAGTTTCCTCCCACTTCTATAAAAGTAGATGGCGATAAATTACTATTAGTACCCACCCTTCCAAGCCGCTGGGAGCCATCCCGTTTCCCTGAAAGCACATCGAGGTCACATAAAACTGATACTCCATAATATTCTCCCGTTTTTATTTCAATACCTTCTCTTCGAACGATCATCCGATCGTAGTTTGGTTCTTTTTGAAAGTGATGGAATTGAAATAAAGTGATACTCGTGTTTGTTATGTACTGTTGGTTTTATTCGCCCCCGCACTAGTAAAGATCCCCCTTCACACCAGCCGGCACATCATGAATTTATTATACCAACATCAGATCTACTTGTTATTTCCAATTATACCTAAATTTTTATAGATATCAATTGAAGAGTCTTAAAAAAGTAGGGAAAGTGAAGTTCTGTAAACATGGAGACGAGAATATTTGTTTTCCTCACGAAATCTTCACTCTCATCTTGTGTTATAGGTCACGTGAAGGGAATCATCTATATTCAACTTTTTTTTAATAAACTCCAAAAATTAATGTGTAAAACTTGACAAGAATAAATTTTCTGAAAAGATAACTGGCTTATGCTTAAAGGAATTTTCATTTGGGTATTTGAGGTTGCTGAATCCGAATCAAGGTAAAATAAAGTGATTAACCCCTATCGTCCTCCGCTGCAGCCCTTTTAAACTCGCAAGGCTCCTTTCGTCTTCCCAGGGTGTCACGTGTTTTGCACTGTTTTCCACATCTCACTTTCTCGATTTTACCTCGAATGCACTCTATTTCCCTCTCTGTTCACGCTCCAAATCCTTGGTAAATTTCACAATCACTTCGCCTTTGACTAACCGCACTGTAAACATAACATTACTGTAATCTGCTCTACTCAGGGCTGCCTTTCATTATATTGGAGCCGATCCCAATGAGGGACTGGCAACAATGTTCATCCATTCTCCTCAATACAATGGTTTTCGGTGGTAGGTAATCACGTTCTTGGAATTCACTAGCCATTGCCTAATCGACCTGCTGTCATCCGTATAATGAGACTTTCGTTATTCACAGTGTATTACTTTATCAGTATTCTCATGAACAATCCGATCCAAATCGCAGTGAATCGCGCCCAATCATGGAATATGCTAGCCCAGTATGGTCCCCGTTTTATGGGGTGCACAAGGACAGGCTGGAGATGGTCCAACGCAAACTCCTTCGTTATGTCGCCTTTAAGTTGGGGATACCGGCCGATAGTGTGGATTACGCGCGGCTGTCGGCGGACATGCTTACCTAGTTTACCAAAGATTGATGTGTTGATCAAATCTGAAACGCTAGAGTGTAGTTGATATTTGCATCTCGTGGTATTCGACTGGTATACCCAAGTTGCTTAAAACTGTTCTGTTTGATAACAGATATACTTAATAACAAGTGATGGGACGTTGAACCAGGAAATGCGGGTATGTAAAAAATTGCAGAGAAATTAAAATACGGAGCGAGATATTAAAAAGAATTAAATCTCCGTGTTGGAACGAAAGTTGTTCTCGTACTAGAAGGGTTCTTATATGGGCCATTCTCATCACCAAAAGGGGCAGAAGTGCTTTCCATGCCATTTGTTGCAATCCATCAATGATTTTGAAGCTGAAAACCGTTTTATATCGTTCCAATAAACATTATCTGAATTTTTCTAAATACATTCTACGATAAACAATTCCCTTCATGTGTAAAATAAGTTAAATAAGGCGATTTGTCATTGACCTGTCCTGTCCAGGCGCGACCTTCCCAACTTTGACTTAGTTTTGAAGGTCTTTCCCATGATAAATACTTCCTCAGATTGATGAACGATGGTTGACATAATTTTAGAGCCAATGGGTTATATTATTTGGGGAAAAACAGGAGTGTCCAGAGCTGAGCCATCACCGCCCTGTCCGGTATGGGTTTTTGAATTTTCGTGGTCACAGCAAGTTTCCCGCGATTTCTTTTTCCCGCCAATGTTTTCCTGCCCTTTTCTACTACCAAAATCACCTACTACCAATTTGATTCAATTGGCCCGCCGACGCGAGCGCGTGCAGATATCAGCCGGAACGTTGTTCGTCGTGCAACCACCGTAAAAGACCTGTCCACTGTTTCTAAGAGAGTATTCGAAAAATAATTTGTATGTTTATTATACCTTGGGGACTAAACGGACCAGTTTCAATTTATATGCATAACTTTGGAAAAAGCAAGACCCAGCGGCCAATATTTTAGAAAAACCCATGTTTCGTCTCTCCGGTAAAGTCAGGGACAGGGCTTTGATGTTCTTCTACATTTCCCAGCTTCTGTGGCGTTCTGGTTGCCGAACGCAGTGAGGCTATCTTTGACTCTATCTGCATTTGTTCGTCTGTTTGTTGTTAGTTTCTCTGTTGGTTTTCGACATGCTACAGGCCGCAATTTTGAGTCAATCGACTTGACATTTTGGGGTAGACTCCTTGGTAGCTGGGGGAGAGCTGTAGGTATACATTTTGACATTGGAATAGGGTCTCTTGACGAGAAAGTTGAAGATTGGCATGCTAGACTCTTTGAATCGTCTGTGAAGTCTTTGAAAACTTCAAATTGCACGTTCTCCGTCTGTTTCGATAGGGTTTGGCTTGCTTAATCTAATGCCATTGCCCTTTCTTTCAACCGTAATTAATTATTTCGCTAAAATGCGCTGGGAAAACGTCTTGAAGTTTTTTCTGCTTCCAGAATAGTTATATAACTGAAACGGAATTGTTTTTTTTTCTGGACAGATGGCTCCAAAGAAAAAGAAAATCAGTGCCGAAGAGCGAAAAATTCAGAAGAGTAATGCGGAAAAACTTAGATAGAGTAATTAATGAGACTTATTATTAGTAAGTCAGTTCTAGTCGAATTCTAGCTAAATATTCATCCAAATTGAAAGATCCCGTTCACTAGCGAATGAATATTTCTTTGAGTTCCTACGATACGTTTGAATGCGTTTGAATGCTTTCTTAACTTTTGTAAACATCTAGGATAATAAAATTGGAGAAAAGTTTGTTAGGTACCCAGTGACTTAGGTGTCAAAAATTCTATCTCCGTTTAACGTAATATACCATTATTCCTACAAAGAACAAGTACGCTACTATTTGTGATCACTCAAAGTTATATTTGGATTCCTACCTAATTCAGTAGGTACTGAAGAATAGCTTGCGTAAACAATTACCAACAATTCTATTGTCATAATGTAATTTGCGGAGGTAAGTATCCTATTTAAGGGGAAAAAAGGACATATTATTTACCTGAAATTTGTGATAACTTTTTACATTTATATTTTGATAAATATCGTATTAAAATCGTTCAGAGAAAACCAGCAATATATTTTCTTCTTACCAAATCCACCACAGATCCATTAGACAAGGCCATGATGCGAAGACAATGCGGGTGGTATGAAACATCCTTTCCTGATGCCCTGTCGTGGCATCATTGCCCTGTCCTGTGTATGTTATTTATTTATTTTCTCGATCATTAAAGCCTGTATTGTACGGATCGGAATAGAAGTTGAATTTATGGGTATGATAGAGCATCCGTGATTTTTTTCACTTCGATTGGAGCACTTTTACTTTTTTTTCAACTCGAAATCAAAACTGCCCCTTTCATCACTCATCATAGTCACAGTCTATGTGGACGACGGACTGATTGCTGAAACCAGAAGCGTTGTCAGCTTCATCCGTCGCGTCGGCCGTTTCAAAACGGAAGTTTGAAATTACTCCTACCTCTGTCTTGAAATTGCTCGTATGATACTCGTAGATGGTTCACTTTTCATTTCACAACGAATCTCTATTAATTGAGTGTGTAGCCATCAAGCTGGCGATAAATCCTGAATTCTACAACCGACGCGACCGCAACGTTCGCTACCCCTCCGTTCTTGAAAAATATGGCGAGGGTTGTTTTGGGCCCAACATAGCCAGCGAACAAAGAATCTCAGACAATTTGACTAAAGCATTACCTAGAACTGTCGTTCATTTGAGAGATCAGCTTACAAAGCATGGCGAAGTGGTTCGGCTGCCAACGAAAAGGAGAATGGCCGATTTAGTCGGCACGTACACGCTTATATTCGTCGTACGATTTCACTGAACCAGTTAGATCTTACGATAGATCGCTACTTGTATGCCCGGCCTAACATTACTTCAATGTCAAGGAAATTTTAATAATTGAATTCATATAAAATGTACGTATGCCTTATACATAATGCATGCCGGTAGACAGTTACATGTCAAAAAGTGTAATAAGTACATGTTGTAAATAATGAATTTCTGAATTTGACTTGCAGACCCTCTGGAATACCTCACCAGTGGATTGGCTTCCTTCTGTCGTTTTCTGAAACGTTTTTCACTGTGAATTAGATTCAGGCAGGTGAAAAAGCCCGCATTTTCTTTCCGTCTCTTGATGCTGAGGGAAAACCGGCGGTATACTTCCAGTTGACCCCAAACCTCCGTCCCTCACCCATTCTCAAGGGTGAAGTTGGCTCGGCCAATGTCCCTTTACGCCACCCGCCTTCCCACTTTACCCTTTGCCACATGCATATTCAATGTACCACCTCCGTCCCTCACCAACCAACCCGGGCCTCCTTATTGCAGCTGTCCCGGCCCTTCGAAATGAGGTGACGGACACGGCTTGTACCGGGCAGGTCCTTCGAGGTATTTTTACAGCCAGCGAGTTTCCGGCTTAGGGATATTGCTTCTTCCACCAAAGGAAAACCCTCTTAGTTAACTTCTTACTAGCGCTTTGTGCAAAAGGATCGCCTATCTCTCTGCTTTGAATGTCACGTTGTTTCATGTTGTACCTAATTTATTCCTCTCTTTTACAGGTACGTGAACCAGATTTCAGCTTATCCTCCTCGTGGAATAAGTAAGTTCCATGCATGCAACCTATTCCAAAGGTCCAAAGCAAAAAAACCTTTAGGACATTACCGTAAAACGAAGTGATAGTGTACATTTTTTTTAGGTATTTAAAAATGAAAAAAGAAAAATTGATTGAAATGTTTGTATATTTAACTGCAATTTTTGTTTATTATTTTCAGTATTGAACCTTTGGAATCGAGTATAACTTAAATCACTCGCGGCGGAATAGTGGAAATCCATAGCAAAAAAACTACAGGATAAAAATAAAATAGTCTATTTCCACGTAAAATAACAAAAACTGTAGACCGGTTTCGGTTGTTACACCATCGTCAGTACACTATAGAATTCTATAGTGTACTGACGATGGTGTAACAACCGAAACCGGTCTACAGTTTTTGTTATTTTACGTGGAAATAGACTATTTTATTTTTATCCTGTAGTTTTTTGGAATCGAGCATGAAAAAAAAAAAAAAAAAATTTAACCCTCCCTCAAAATTTGATGGTTTCCGTTTAAAGGTATGTGGAATCCGAAAATGCAATAAACAAATTTCTGTCCGTACGCCGTACTTCGCACTTTCCTTACTTACCATAAACCAACATTGATGAAATTTGGTTTGTAGGTCCGATTTGTGGTCTAGTTCGTCCGCGAAGCTCGGCGTTAATGTCTGCCATCTCTAAGTGGCGAAAAATAGGGGTTAAAATCTCCAGGACGCCGTTACCTCCCACTTCTTGAACTTGGGAGTTTTTTGAGACCGCCTGGAGCATTGTACGTTCAGCCGTTCGTTCACAAGTAAGGCCGCGAAGTTTGCTCGACAGGCTTCGTCAACAGGAGAGTGATTCAAATTGTATACATTCAGCTCAGCTATCATTTCTAGGGAGCAATCCCATATAACCACGGATGGCTGTAAGAAGTCGAGTTGGTTGTTCTGTGATATTGTTCCATTTGAAAAATGAAGGCTCTTTTGGATTTTGTAGATGGGTACTTTTGCACCATGAACAAACGTAGAATTATGTGGGATTACTTGGATTGAGAATGACCAGACGCCTGACTTTCACTCTGACTGCACTATACATTTCCAACGAACTGAAATCAACTTCACAAACACTTGGACTTTTTATAAGACAACTTAAATTACGTAAGAGCAACTTTCGTCGAGAGAACACCATATTTCGCTTGACAACTCAACTCGGAATAATCTCCTCGTTTTCTTGGTCTCCGTGGAAACACGAAAATCGCCTTCGTTTTAGGTCAAAACTATATTCTCTGATTCTGCCCATCCCACAAGTATAATAGGTTAAATTATCACAACCGTAAATTATTACACAACGGTTTATAATACTATCTACGCCGAAGGGGCATCTATACAGGTAAATTAGTACACAACGGTTTATTATTTACCTTATGCTTCATGAATAATTACAAATAATTAATGATTGGATTATTGAATCCCGCGCATTTGTATGAAACTTGAATTCCCGGGCCAGCTCCAGTACTCCATTAACAGCTTTCCTGGAGGGAGCTCGAGGGTATTGACCACAGAAAACTGTGATCTACGCAGAAGGGGGAACTGTGATCTATACAGGTAAATAATAAACCGTTGTGTAATAGTTTGCAGTGTTTTTATGCAACATCACTGGACGTATCACCATTCTACAATTTTTTTCGAAGTATTCGGGTATATACGCGTGTGTGGTGTGTGTGTGTGTGTGTGTTCGCGTGCGTGTGTGTGTGCGCGCGCGCGCACTTTCATTTGATATCTTCGACGGCATATGGGATGTATTTTAGCAGTCATGTTGATAAGGAGTTGACTTTTTCAGTTTCATTCAATCATTACGTTTCACTTGTTGTTGTTGATTTAAAAGTAATACTTCTACCTATTAGTAGGAATAGAAAGATACAGTGTGCCTAGCTTAGCCTGTAATGGGCAATGCGCAATCTCGGTTTCGGAGGAAGGGACCGATTGTTTTCCGTAGGACATCTGATCCGTCGACCGATCAAAACTGCCCGTTGGCTTCGGCGGGCATTCGAAGACTTCCGATGAATTGATATACAAACGTTGGAAGTTGCAGTTAATCCTTGTTCAAAAAGACCTAGCTTGCCTTCGGCATTGAAGAACTTCATATTTTTCATCTTCAGAAGAAGTTTTTTTACGAATGAAGTAGGTAGGTAAGCAGTAATAATTTGTCGGGGAAGAATGTCTGTGTGGGAAATGTGAATCCAAACTCAACTATTTTACGAATTCAACAAGTTTACAGGCAAAAGAACGTATAGAAGCCTGTTTCATAAAGCAATAAGTGACAAGATCTACAAGTCAATTATTGTCGAAAACGTGATGAATTGTGTTTCACAAAGCTACAAGTGTAGGAATTAAATCACTCACGACGAAGTTGTGGAAACCCATTTTAATAAAAACGGAGTTATAATATAACAAAGTCTATTTCCACGAAAACAATGAGTACAAAGTTAAATCGATTTCGACGGTTAGGCCATCATCAGTAACAAACATGAACTGAAGGTACATTGCAAAAGCACAGCTTATATAGTCACAGAACTTGAATCCTATAGGTCGAGAAAGTGAAAGGTATTATCCAATTTTTACAATTTCCAAGGTATTTTCCAATTTTTAGCACATTTTTATGAAATTAATTCCCGGGCCGGCTCCATCACTCGATTTAGGGCTTTCCTGGGAGAGCTCTAGGATTCGTATTGACCACAAAAAACAGTGATCTCAGGAACAACCATTGTCCAACAATTTGCAGTTGGTGTTGGAGGAGCAGGAGGGGGGGGGGGTCATTCCAGTCATATGTGTATTGCTGTGGGATAAAGAAGAATCCACTTTAAACTAATTTGCGAAAACTGATAATCGTTCGTTTGCATCTTTGAGACGCCTCAAATGTTGATACGTTGAGTCGTTTCGTGGTCGGTCTGCAACGCTGTGAAGTGAGCAGTGCAGAAATGGCTGAGAAGGATCTGAAACCACCTTGAAAACACTTGAGGACTTCCAAAGACTGGACTCGCATCTTCTCGTCCTTTGGGAGCCCTTCCTTGGTAAAGGAACGAAATACGGGAGGGGAAGAGTGGCGGAACTCCTGCAAAATTCATGAAGGGTTAAGGGGTCAGTGATCATCAGGTATAAGAGATTCCCTTTGGCCAATGTAATCACTTTCGACCCCCCATCCCCCACCTTCGCCTTCCCATCAAATAGAGTGTGCAATTTTCCGCGTGACGGTTTTTGTCATGTTGACTACAGTATACGAAAAAGGGATCACACAAGTTAGCTGACTGTTTAGTCTTAGGGGTTCAGATAGAAAGTACGCATGTCTCGAATCGATCGGTAAACTAGTTGCTTGATAAGTCGCACAGAAGATTGTTCAAGTTGAATGTGCGATGCAGCTTATCCTCACTATGAGAACAGTACCTATCAATTCCTCGCACTACTCAAACGAATCCCTTCCGGTAAAACCTCTCCTTGTCAGAATTTCTCAGAGGTTTTCTAGATAGTAGTCTCAAATTATTTGAAACTGATTTCCCAAACTAAAGATCCCAGCTAGAGCAATTTTAGGGGTCTTCGGTCAACGAAAATGAGTGTGCATTTATACTAGCGATTATTGGAGATCACCTGCTTGTAAGAGGGGAACTACAGCGCCCTGATCAATTAGAGTTCATGCAGGCTTGCGAGCAGAAGTCCAAGGATGCGTCTGGAGCTCGATACAGAGTTCAGTTTACCCGTGAAACGAGTAGAATTTGAGCGACAAGTCAACGAAAAAACGCTTGTAAACGCAGCATTTGCCCGTGAGCTAAGGTCGCGTTAGATTGGTTGATTGGGAAAGATAACTACTGCTACCTATTCGTATTCATGTGTCAATGGTTGGCATCCACAGGGCTTCGCTGATTTCGAGTCATATGGGCTGTGATTACTGTCTATTAATGAGCACTTTCCCACCCGTTTTTCATCTTAACATGAAAGAACTGATAATTAGCTAACGGGAGTTTTGAATGCTGAATGCGACAAAAGGGCGAAATTCCGACTCGTGGACGTACCCACTTAACATACACGTACATCTTTCAAAGTTTCAGCTCAACACTACAATTTCCATCATCCAGAGAATATTGTGTGCTTTCATGGTGAGCTTATTAGGATTTCATTATAGTTAAGGGCGTTCCAGTTTGTATAACCACAAAAAAATCACACATCGTCAATTCGAGTAGGCAGTATAGCTTCCTCACTTGAATCACATGAACGTATAGAATAGTTGGGTTGGCTCGATTTGATAAGGAACCATCTGTGATCCAACCCGCGTGCACCCTCAAAATTTCAGTTATCTACGACTATTTTCTATTTTTCGAGTAGTTAGAAGCTTTACAACAAAACGGTCAGCATTTCAGGTTCGCGCATGCGCAGACGAAAGTTACAGTACGATTCCAATGAAACCCATACGGAACTATCAAGTATTATTCCTGATAGACCCTCCAAATCTGAGCTCATTTCAACGATATAAAACCCAAAGGCGCCCAGCGTAACAGGAGGAGAGGTTTGTTTACAAGTGAACTGAGAGTTAAATGAGAGACCAAAGTTCAAAGTTTGGATTCCAATATGTTTGGAAGGGTCCCTGGCCTACCTCAGTTGCCTACCTGACCTCATTCAAGTGCGTTGTCGTGAGTAGTGATTCCGACAAAAAAAGACTGAAAGTGTTTCTTCACTCACATCGTTTTTTCAACCGGTAAGTAAAATAAAATGTTTTGCTTGTTAAATTTTTTCTTAATCTTCTAGAATTATCTTCAGATATGAATAACAAATGGTTGTGGATACTTTCGGCATTTAGAGCACTCCCTGTCTGTCTGCTGTACCCTTCAAATGCTGGGTGTTACGTTATCGTAACGCTAGGCGCCTCACCAGCTACAATGTGATACAATCTGTTTTAGGTACTGAATGGAAGGGTTAATCGACCATGAGTTATTCGGCGATGTGCAACTGCAAGAAGGCCTAACTGTGGCCGAAGCAGTCGACCTCCTTCTGTCCAACGAAGAAGGAGAAGTGTTCATCGAGCCACCAGACCCCAGCGCCCTTACAGATGAAGATTCAGGCGATGAAGTTGAAGGGGCTATACTTGATTATCTTTCTGGTCGCCAGCTAGTAGCTCCCGCGGAAGTGTGCCTACCAGGTAATATTAGAATTACAGGGATGCAGGATAGTAGGATTGTTTCATCGCCCCTTCAAAATTTAACTCATCCAAAAAAGTGGGCGTCAAAAAGACTCAAGGAAAAACTTAGAAAAAACAGGCTCAAAGCACTACAGAGGCGACAAAAGAAGATGTCCTACAAAAAAATCTCCTTTCCATCAGAACTGATTGATGTACAAAATGGATGGCTCAACGATTGCGATTTGGAAGAACCAAAATCTTCTGATTTTCCTATTCCAAACTATGATTCGTACAATAATTTGACTATTGTGGAAACATTCGAGCTTTTTGTAACTAACGAAATAATACAGTTCCTCACTCAACAAACACAGATATACTCACAGTTCCGAAATCTGCCAGATCCTAATATTACAAGTAACGAGATAAAGTGCCTTATAGGGATTTTATTTTTGAGTGGGTACAACGTTCTGCCTTCAAAGAGACATTATTGGGACTATTTAAACGATATGAAAAATGAAGCAGTTGAAAACGCCATGAGGCGTAATAGATTTCTAGAGATCTGTCGTTTTATCCATTGTTCTGACAATTCGAATGTTGATGAAAATGACAAAGCTTTTAAAATCAGGCCACTAATGAATAAACTCAAAGACAACTTTCTTTTGCATTTTGTACCACAACAAAATTTGAGTTTCGATGAATCCATGATTCGGTACTTTGGCCCTCACAGTTGTAAGCAATTCATTCGGGGGAAACCTATCAGGTTCGGGTATAAAATGTGGTGCCTAAATACGTCTGATGGGTACTTGATTAATTTTGACCTTTATCAGGGAAAAAATCCGACGGGTGACCCCAATATTGAAAACATTTTCGGAAAGTGTTCTTCCCCCCTGATCATGATGATAGAGGAGCTACCAAACAAGTCCTTGAGATACAGATTTCATATGGATAATCTATTTACTGGGAGTAACCTATTTGAATATATGAAAGATTGTGGATATTCGGCAGTTGGTACAATAAGAGATAACAGGATTCCACCAGAGTGTCCTCTTACTGAGAAGAAAATGTTTGCGAAGAAAGAAAGAGGAAGTCATGAGACAGCAATCCATAAGGAGGATGGTTTGCTCTACTGTCGTTGGTATGATAATGCAGTTGTCACCACTCTTTCGACTGATGTTGGTGCAGTTGGTGGGAAACCAGTGCAGCGTTACTCTCGAATCAGGAAAAGAAGAATTCCAGTGTTTCAGCCCAAAGTTATTGGGTGTTACAATCAAAGTATGGGGGGAACAGACCAGATGGACCAAAATATTGCTTGCTACCGCTGTAGCATCCATGGAAACAAATGGTGGTGGTCGATTTTTACATGGTTATTGGACGCAGCACGCAATAACAGTTATTTACTGTACAGAAAACAGCTACAATTCACGAGGGAATTATCACAAGCATATATGGCTACGTATGGGCAACCAAGAAAAGGTTCAGGTCGACCACCGCTGTCAAAGGACGCCTCGGGAAAATGCCGAATTTCTGACGATATAAGGTATACCGGAAATCATTTAGTGACACATTCGGAGGGGAAGAAGCGGCGTAGATGTATTGGGGATAAATGCAAAGCCAGCGTGATTGCAGTGTGTGACACTTGCAAAGTCGGACTGTGTATCGATTGTTTCAGAGGGTTTCATACAAAAAAATAATAACCATCCACAGCTTGATATATTCTCAATTCGATTTTTCTTGTTCCATTTTTGCACTTTAATTTAATAAATCGTTGTGAAGTTTTTGACGATGCATATCTTTATTATTTTAACCACTATTCATTCAAATATTGTGTAACTGGTGAATTCTAAGAAATCACCCATGAGTATCGGTGAGGCGCCTAGCGTTACGATATGGTAACGCTCAAAATTTCTAAGAAATCACCCATGAGTATTGGTGAGGCGCCTAGCGTTACGATATGGTAACGCTCAAAATTTCGAACACTGGTGATAATTATTACTAAATACCAACTGTTCCTATCAATATGAGCGTAAGAGGTTCTAAAAATGTAACTTTTGTCAATATCGGCTACGAAAAATTAATTCGGGAGCCTTTGGGTTATTAAGGTAGTTATGGGCGTTTCATGTATTTCACATTTGCGCATGCGCAGGCGGGGCGATTTCCATGATTTTTGAACGGGATCATTTGCGATCCAACCTGCGCGCGCACTCAACATTTCAGCTCTCTGCAACTATTTTTCGTGTAGTTAGAAGCGTTACAAGGTAATGGTCAACATTTCATGTTCGTGCATGCGCAGACGAAAGTTACCGTACGATTCTGATTAGATTCATATGGAACTATCAAAGTCATTTCTGATCGACCCTCCAAATTTGAACTCATTTCAGCGATATTTAAGGTAGTTATGGGCATTTCAAGTATTTCACGTTTGCGGTTGCGCAGATGAAAGTTACAGTACTTTTTCAATGATTTTTGTATGGGACCATCTGTGACCCGAACCGCACCTACCCACCAAATGTCAGTCGATTTCGACCATTATTTCGGGTAGTTCGTTACAAGGAATTACCACACACAGACAGACTGACACGGAACCAAAAATGTTCCTTGATGCCTGAAACGCAAAATAGTAGTGGAAACTTAAATTTTGGAGGACACACATTTTGGTTTATTATTTTCAATAATGAACCATTGGAATCGAGCATGAAGTAAAAATTCTAACCTCCCCTCAAAATTTGATGGTTTACGTTTCAAGGTATGTAGAATCCGAAAATGCAATACAAACATTTCTATCTGTCGCCGTACGCCGTACTGGCCACTTTTCTTAGTTACCATGATAAAAAAAAATTGATGAAATTCGTGTTATAGGTTCCGTTCGGGGTCTAGTTGGTCCTCGAAGCTCGGAGTTACTGTCAGTCATCTCTAAGGGGTTCAAAATAGGGGTTGACATTTTCAGAATGCCGTAGCTCGAAAACTTACGATTGAAGGGGGGGGGGGGGGGGTTTACGTTATTAAATTTTTCTTCAGCTAAACAATTTTTTGAGTCCACCCGGAGCATTGTACGTCCAGCCGTTCATGTGCACCAAAAAGCTTCGTCAACACGATCGTGAATCAAACGGTATAAATCTGGCCGGGATATCATCACTAGGGAGCACCTGATTATAATCAAGGATGGCTGTATGGTCGAGTTGGTTGTTCTGCGATATTATTTCAGTTGATAAGTGATGGACTATTGGATTTTGTTGATAGGTACTTGTGAAACTTGAACAAACGTTGAAGTATTATTGATGGGTAAAATGATTAAACAATGGCAGATTATTACACAACGGCAAATTGTTACACAACGGTAAATTATTACATAACGGTAAATTATTACACAACGGTAAATTATTACATAGCGGTAAATTATTACACAACGGTTCATCTACCTAGAAGGGGCTGGATTTTGTTGATCGGTACTTTTGCAACTGGAACAAACGTTGAAGTATTATTTATGGGTAAATTATTACACAATGTTAAATTATTAAACAACGGCAAGTTATTACACAACGGTAAATTATTACATAGGGTAAAATATCACAGAACGGTAAATTATTACATAACGGTAACTTATTACCTACACAACGGTTCATCTACCAAGAAGGGGCTGGATTTTGTTGATCGGTACTTTGCAACTTGACCAACCATTGAAGTATTATTGATGGGCAAGTTATTACACAACGGTTCATTGTAATTTACCAGAGGGTAGGTACTGACCACAGAAAACCGTGATCTACGCAGAAGGGGCATCTATTTCACTCCACATCAACAATTTTCCTTCAGAACTTCATTATTTGGGTTTCTTGTTGCCATTTCAGTTACTGTTTGTCATCGACAGAATTATTTTAGCAACATTTAACTCGTGATTTAGGTAGTTACCTAGTAACGAGTACGGGGTTAGGTACTAACCTACGGCGGATATGCGATCTACATAATATGTATAGACTAGTACATATTATATAGACGGGTTATCTATACAGAGAGCTGTGATCTGTAACAGAAGGGTACTCTGTACAAAATAATGAACCGTTGTGCAGGGATTTGCAGCGTTTGTTTTTATTCAGTTGCGAATCCAAGCCTTCCCTACCTTCGGTAGTGAGGAAGCAAAATAGCGAAATGTATTTTCATGGTTTATTGATAAAAATATTGATGGTTTTATATAATTTGCAAGATCGGAAACACCAGGAGATTGGTAACCCCAGGCCTTTCTCGGCTTAGCCTGAAAAATTCCAATTTATTTTTAAATATGCTAATCTGATAATGAATTCACGTAGGTAGGTATCTTCCACAATGACAGATTATTCTTTCATGCTGAACCGTGGAAATCCATTAAATGGATCTTTTGTTCAACAACCGTTGACGTTATTTATTTTTGTTCTCTTGAGGGAATATTTGGCTGTGATCGCGAGCCAATCCTTTTGAATAGCTGTACTCTCGTACAAGCGTACGTTCCGTTACAGAAATATTCATTACCTCCCCCTTTTAGCGAACGTTTATTCCTCGTCCACAATTTTCTCATCTGCTCAATGGTCCATTGAGCGACTCGGTAAAATACTGAATACCTCTCTCCATAACTTCAATTACTAAGTACCTCTTTTGTCGTTAAAGGCGTTTGATGTGAGCACATTGTACACTACAGTAATTATGTTAACGTTTGTAAGTGGGTACATACCATTTCTTTTACGTCACCCGAAAAAAACTTCAGCCATGTGTGGCACTTAGCTGCCTCGTATCCGTAGTATAGTCGATTATCTTTTTGGTGCTTAGGGTGATTTGAACGTGGATTTCACGGTTGCGCATGCGAAGACGAATGTTGGAATCCGATTTTGATGAAACAGACGATGCCATCTAGGGCTCACTTGGTTATCCGCTTAAACGCGTTTGAATATGATGGGTTTGTGTTCATTTTACCGAACTCTCTCATCCTTGTATCATTAGCAGTTATTTTAAAAAACCAGTCCGATGATAGTCGGAATGTAACATACATCGCACCATCGTGTAAAATTATTTTCAACTCGAGAATAGGTATGCTAATCAATAGCTAATATCAATACCTAATATACAATGAACAAAGATGCGCACCTAGGATACAATTTCCAGTGAGTTCCAATTCATTTCAAATAGTTGAAATTACCATATATGCATTGTTGGGAACCGATATGCTTCAATCATGGAAATGGGAGACCGGGCTATGGCTATTGGATGATATTGCAAGCGGTCAACAATTCATGTATATCATCGGTACCTAGTACATACCTGTGCAAAGTGTATGTAGTTTGTTAGTTGATTCCTAATGTGAATTGTTACTTAGGAGAAGGATAGCAGCATACTAACTTGAGAATGTGAGTAGGATGTCGGAGAAAAGGCGTTTTGACGAGGTGAAATTTTCATTTGATCGGAGATCGATTCTGATTTAAACAAATCTCGCTTGTGAAATAGTCGTAGTTGATTTTGTCTCGTTTTCTGAAAAAGTTTTAAAGCAGCAGACCAACATAAAATACGTGGTGACGCAACATGGAGCGGAGAATGGGTTTTTAAGAGAACGGAAAATGAGGTGGCGTAAGATTTACGATTCCTCTCTTTCTAAGAGGGAGGTCGTTATTGTTTTTTCGCACCTTCTTTTCGAACAGGATAGTTATGGGAATATGGAATCGGGCGAGGGGAGGCACATCCTACCAGTAACAACAACTTGCGCTACTTGGAGGAAGTTACGACATGGTTTACTGCGGGGTATTTTCGCACTCCAATCTGCAGCGTAACACGTAGGTTTTTTCGAGCTTCTGTCGGTGGGCGGCTCGTAAAAAATATGTCTTTCCTATTTCCACCCAGTCGCAGGATGGCGACGAAGAAACGTATTGAAAGCTTTCATTTTCCCTATAAACCCGGTAAAAGTGATGAGGTTTGCAACTACTGTATATCGGTCTTAGTTGTAGGTATTTTAAATTTTGTTACTACATAATATTATGAAACTGAGGGCATTTATTATGATTATGTACGTATTATAACTTATTGCTTTTATTTGTAGGTATGTTCTCAGGCTCGTACCTGTCACATAGTTTTACGTTTTCCCGAAGTGGAGGATGGTTTTGTGCCACAGGACATTCATTCACGTTTCCTTACCATTTGAAAGGAATACCAGTAGAAATACCTTAGCAGTAGAAAGAAATACGCCAGGCTAAAAGTCGAACTGTGGGAACTTGTCATCACGTCTGAGATATCATCGTTTTGTCATCAATCCGGCGTCCGTATGAATTGAGTATTGAAAAATCAGCTACCTCAAATCCAGAGAGAGAGAGAGAGAGAGAGAGAGAGAGAGAGAGAGAGAGAGAGAGAGAGAGAGAGAGAGAGAGAGAGAGAGAGAGAGAGAGAGAGAGAGAGAGAGAGAGAGAGAGAGAGAGAGAGAGAGAGATTGATGGGTTTATTTATTAACTTGCGCAAAAATAGGGCCCAAAGGCCCTCTCTGCCTTTTTGGCAAGAATGAATTACAACTTGTTATAATCAAAAGCAAATATCAGTCTTCAAAAAGTCGCTATAGACATAATATATAAAACATAAAATTTATCTTCACGCATATATATATATATATACAAAAGCATATGAGATTGTCTAGTGGTTTCGTAGGTAGAGCTAAGCTATGTACAGTACATAATGGTAAGAGTATCAGCTTAGTATAAACATAGAAATTTATTTTTAAATTGTGATTTGAATTGATCAATCGAAAGATTCGAATGATACAAATCTGCATATTTATTGTGTATCTTTACAGCTTTGATAACAAATGACTCGGCATACGTAACCGTTCTATGAGAAGGCAATTGCATCAACTTATTGGCAGATCTAGTATTTTTATCATGTATGTCACTCATGAAACTAAATTTTTCGTACAAATAATTAGGCATTTTTGTCTTTAAAATTTTATACAAAAGTACACCTATTCTATAATCCCTCCATTCTTTGATTTTTAACATTTTTGTTTCCTTATAATATGGTGTTATATGCTCACAAATTGGAACGTTTAGCGCGTAGCGCATACACGCATTCTGAGCACGTTGTAGCTTACAGTACATTTCATCGGACATATCAGAATACGGAATACTACAGTAGTCAAGTATTGGAAATAGTAAGGCTTGTACTAGTCTTATTTTAACGTCTTTAGGCAAATGGAATGCTAATCTACGAAACTGGTACAGCCCCTTGTATACTTTATTACATACTGAAGCTACTTGTCGCTTCCAGGACATCACATTATCAAATTCAACACCGAGGTTTCTTACTTCTTGTATGAAATTGAGGGACGTGGATACAATTTTCACGGAGGGTAGAGTTTTAAAATCAATTTGATTCAGTATTCGAGCATTTCCCAGCAACATTAGCTTGCTTTTTAATGGATTTATCTTTAATCCATGCACAGAACACCAGTTATTCAGTGATTCAAGATCATTATTGAGCTTTTGAATAGCATTGCCTAATTCTAATCTGTCTGCCTCCAGAAATAACTGCAAGTCATCGGCATATAAAACATATTTCGTATTCTGTAAGCTCGTTGAAATTCGATTAATAAATATAATAAAGAATAGGGCTGACAAAATTGAACCCTCAGGAACGCCGACGACAACTTCACACCATTCAGATTCTTCACCAGTTGGTGTTTTCACCTTTTGTTTTCGCCCTGATAAGTATGACTCAAACAATTTTATCAAGTTTTCGGACAGTCCGACAGAATAAAGAACAGCGATTAGTAAATCATGACGCACCGAACTAAAGGCACGAGCAAAATCGATTAAACACAAAATCGTTAACTTGCGCTCATCCATGGATTTGCGGATTTCATCAGTTACTCTTACCAATGCCGTCTCAGTACTATTTCCGGCTCTAAAGCCGGATTGATATTCATTGAGTATGTTATTTGAATTTACATGATCTACAAGCAGCTCATATAAACAGCGATCAAAAACCTTTCCGATTACACAGAGATTGTTAATACCCCTAAAATCACCGGCAGTTTTAGGTATATCTACCTTATTTAAGGGTAATACCAGCGATTTCTTCCACTGATCAGGGTAAGAACAAGTAAGTAGCGCGTAATTAAATATATTACTTAATACTGGGCAAATAATATCAGGAATTAATTTTAACAAATCAACGGGAATACCATCGTTACCAACAGCACCAGAAGTGATCTTAAACAACGATTTTCTGATAGAATCCTCAGGTATTTGTGTAACTGTAAGTCTCTGTGCAATCGGTATCACTGATTCTTTGTAGAAAGTTATTACTGCTGGATCATAAAAGTTATTATCAAATCTACAAAAGTGACTATTTAGAGTATTCAGATCAACACCAATATTCGTTGTAGACTTTTTATTGCTAATTACACCTTGGCTACGAAGAATTTTCCAATAAGCGTTACTTCCAAGTTTTTGCTTGACAAGTTCACGATAATGCTTATTTTTGGCATTACGAAGTTGTTGCTGAGTCTTATTTCTAAGTTTTTTGTAAGCCAAACGGTCAATATCGGTCTTGGTTCTTAGGTATTTTTTTAATGCTTGATCTCGCCTATCCATCATGTCTCTCAACTCGCCATCAATCCATGGCGCAGGAGCCCTGCTGACTTTTATTTTTCTTAGAGGCATATGCTTGTTCATCAACAAAGTTAAATTTTCAGTTAGAAGGTCAACCTTTGCATTTAAGTCACTCAACTCGTTTACTTTCCCCCATTCCAAAGATTTAGCATCTTCAGCCAATTTTTCTTTATCAATAAATTTTTTACACCGTATCATTTTAGTAGAAGTTTTACCTGCTTGAAACTTGATTGATAACGTGCAATATATCAAATCATGTCTAGATATACCTGGTACATTGCACTGGCCAAAATTAGTGATGACATCTAAATTATTAACGATGATATGATCAATTTGGGTTCTAGCAGGAGGAAATAGCGACACATGGGTGGGTTGGAGAGGGAGTATGCTCATATTATATGCTGACAGGCATCCATAAAACTGTTTCTTATCATGGGATTCATTTAGAATGTCAATATTAAAGTCGCCTATCATAACTGCAAATGAATATCGACTAATAACTTCCGAGATGTCTGCAAAAATACTATCAATGTTACTCATTTTCGGTGGTCGATATACTACTCCAAGTAAAAATTTAGAAGAATTACTACCTACTTCAACAAACAAGAATTCAGGCGAGTTCACTCTACCAGACGAGGAATAAACAACATTAAAATCCAAAGTCTTTCTTATGAAAAGCGCTATGCCACCCCTACCTTTATCAAGCCGATCCACTCTTATTAACTCAAAATCTTCAAAATTAAAAGCAGATGAACTTATGGGGGGCTTCAAAAAAGTCTCTGAGACAGCAATTGCATGAACTCCAGAATTTCCAAATACTTCCCGGAATTCATCCCAGTGTTCATATAGTGATTCGGAATTTACATGGGCCAAATTAAACTTATGTTTATCAAGAGAAAAATTATCTTTCAAATATTTGTTAACAGATGTCATATAAGAAATTTAAAAATTAAAGTTTAAATAAAATTCTCACTCGAATTACTAAATAAAAATAAAGCAATAAAGTTACTTTGATCTTGATAACATAATTAATAACTGATTCATTACTGGGGTAGATTGATGAGTTGTCGAAGCGCTTCGTGAGACTTAATCATTATTCTATCAGATTCCTCACTCTTTTTGACGAAAATCCTTCCGTTGCGAACCCACACAAATCTGAGCTTATTTATTTTCTTGGCTTCTTTACACGCATTGAGCAGTTTACGGTTTTCATAGGTAAGGCAACCATTGACGTAAATACGGGATGCTTCACCGAGAAGGAAACCAACATCTCGATTAGACAGGTCTTTCTTCTTCCAAGCCGCCTCATAGAAGGCCTTTCGATCCAGATGACGAACGAATGAGACGACAATTATCCCAGGGTCACGACTATTGTTACGTTGTTTAATACGGTAACAGTCGTTTATCATCATGTCATTGATTGGGAACTGTATGGCGTCGCCAACTTTCTTCAGAACATCTATAATGTTCTCATCCTGTACACACGGGCACCCACTTATTTCAATAATATTTTCAAGTGCTTTTTGTTGCATAATATTAATGGTGTCCGCTAGTTCAGCAACTCTCTTATCAGAGCCCTTTTTCCAATCATTAAACTCTTCCACCTTGGAATGAAGTGCAGCCAACGACGCGCCGAATCCTGTCACTTGTTTATTTATTTCATCAATGTCATCAGAATACTTCTGTAATTGTACTTTAAAGTCGTTGATCTCTGCGGACTGTCGCTCTATGTCATTCGAAAGAGTCCTATTTGAACATTCGACTTGGTCCTTTATTTCCTCGATTAATTGTAGTAGAACTGAGTACTTATCTGAATCGGTGTTTGCTTCATGAAGGCGGGAACGGCGTTTGTCCTTTAGGCATTTATCACACGTGAAGGCTTTCTTTTCCTGAACCATAAATTGGTAATCATCCTTGGTGAGATTAACGCACTTGATATGCGAAACAAGCGAACATTTTGCACAAGCAACTCTGAATGCATTGTGGGCGAAACCACTATTACACACACTGCACTTAGACATTTTCAGGAGAGCTGTTAAAAACACGTCCACTCACGACAAAGGCTGAAGACTGACTGAGAGAGAGAGAGAGAGAGAGAGAGAGAGAGCGAGAGCGAGAGAGAGAGAGAGAGAGAGAGAGAGAGAGAGAGAGAGAGAGAGAGAGAGAGAGAGAGAGAGAGAGAGAGAGAGAGAGAGAGAGAGAGAGAGAGAGAGAGAGAGAGAGAGAGAGAGAGAGAGAGAGAGCGATTGATTGATTGATTGATAACGTTTTATTTACAAGATCTCGCAAGGTTTGGTCGCAAGCGACCATTCTTCCACCTAACGAGACTTACACCTAAGTACAAACAATTTTATTAGTCTACGTATTAAGTTTAAAATATGGTTGAATAGGAATAAACAAGTGAACATAATTGCGTGAAAGGCTATAGGATAATGATACATTTAATAATGGTAATATAACTTCTAAAAGTGCGGTGCTAAAATGATTGTGGTTCTAATATTTTGAAAATAATACCTCCTTCAACTTGCTTTTAAATGTTAAATAATTCCTTGTCTTCTTCAATTCGGAACTCAAACCATTATAAAATAAAATACATTTACAAAGAAAAGAATTGTGAAAAACTGTAGTTCTCCATGCAGGCAAACGATAGGTAGTGTCTTTATTTCGGGTATTCGAACTGTGTATGGTAGAAAATGTAATGAAATTACTAGCCAAATACATGGGTTTTTGTAAACTCACTATTCGATGCATGCTAGTTAGAATGCTAAACTGAATTAACTCTTCTATTTTTAAAATATTTAGTTTTTTAAATTTATCGTGAATCCTGTCGTCAAATTTCAGGTTCATGATTGTTAAAAACGTGTATACTTTGATAGAAAGCTCAATATGTATTTTATACAAAATCACAAAAAGGAATGAAGTTTCCTAAACTACAGAATGCTTGAACGTTTATAAACTGTTTGAAACCAAGACCACTTGTTGGTCTTGTCAACGATTAACATCAACATCCACCTTCTTTCATCTTCTCTTTTATTCCAATGTTTTTGAGAATTTCTTCATTACGAAATTTAGATAAGGGCTTGGTGAGGATGTCTGATTTATTGTCCTTCGTTGGCACATATTCCACTCTTAGCTTTCGATCATTTATCAGATCTCTTAGGAAGTGATATTTGATGTCGATGTGGCGTGAATGAGATGTGACGCTGTTCCCTTTTGCAAAGTTGAGTGCCGATTGGTTGTCACAAAATATTAGTGGTTCAGATGGCATGTTACACTCAATTTCATGTAAAACTTGCAGTAGCCACAACATTTCCACGCTGCACGATACGATGCCAACAAATTCTGATTCCATCGTGGAGAGAGCGACTGAAGTTTGTTTGTTTGATTTCCAGATGATCGCAGTGTTGTTCAACTCGATAAGGAGACCTGTAGTCGATCTTCTGTCATCTTTGTCTCCTGCCCAATCTGCATCTGAATACCCTCTCACATTCACCACATTCCCTCCCAAATCTTTAGTTATCTGGAATTCGTAATTTATTGTGCCTTTCAAGTAGCGCAACACCCGTTTAGCAGCTTGCCAATGAATTTTGCCTGGATTCGACGAAAATTGTCCTAATTTAGAAACAGCAAACGCTAGATCAGGACGTGTTGCTTGAGACAAATACATCAGTTTTCCTATTAATCGTCTGTAAGGAACATCTTTCATTTCGTCTTCCTCTTCTTTTGTCCTCGGGCAGTCGGCTTTACTAAGACATTGGTTAGGTTCTAAGGGAGTTCTCACTGGTTTACAATCTGACGTTCCAAATTCACTCAGAATCTCCTTTATATACTTGGTTTGATTTAAGGCCAGAGAACCATTACCTGCTTTCTTTATTTCAATGCCTAGGATATAATGAAGAGGTCCCATGTCTTTTATATCGAAGTAATTTCTCAAAGTTTTCTTAGTTTCCTCCATAGCTTTTTGACTCGAAGTTATGAGGATCAAATCATCTACGTACACAGATATTATTCTGAAATCGCCATCTTTCTTTTGATAATATATGCACGGTTCTGCTTTGCATCTTTTCATTCCTCCACTTAGTAACCTTTTATCTAACGTTTCGTACCAAGAACGACCTGACTGTTTTAATCCATAGAGGCTTTTGATCAACTTGAAGACCTTCCCTCTTGAATTAGGCTCACATACTCCTTCGGGGATCTTCATATAAATATCTTCCCTCAACTCCCCATTTAAATATGCCGTTTTGACGTCCATTTGGTGAACTAGCCAGTTGTTCTCCACTGCCAATTTCAACAAAACTCTCACTGATGGAAGACTGATTACAGGACTATACGTTTCATCATAATCAACGCCTGGTTTTTGTGTGAAACCTTGGGCTACAAGTCTAGCCTTGTACCTTTCAAGGTTCCCGTCTGCCAAGTATTTCTTTCGGAACACCCATTTACATCCAACCGGTGTTTTACCTGGTGGTAAATCAGTCAATTCCCAGACCTTCATCGCCGTTAAAGAAGATAATTCTTCTTCAATTGCTCTTACCCAAAGATCTCGGTCTGTTCCTTGCATTGCCTGCTTATATGTTTTAGGATCCGGATTCTGTGTGGTGCTCAAACATGCATGTTGACATTGAGGTTTCTTGACTGTACCTCTGTCTCTTAACTTCATATGATGCCTGGGATGTTTTTCGTTTTCGTTTTCTTCCACCTCTTCTTCACTATCACTATTCAAATTTCCATCGTCAACGTCTTGATCAATGTTTCCGTTATTTTCTCCGTCATTCATTTCTTCCAAGGATGGGATTTCATCCCAACGTTCATCTGCTTCATCTTCCTCCCCAATACGTTGTTTTTCTACATTATTTGTTTCGTCCCTTGACGGTGATTCCTCTTTCATTGAGGGTCGTTCTACTTCCTCTATTATGATTTCTTCCAACACATCAGTTTGTCTCTTCCGTTCAGAAATTCTATTTTGTTTTCTTGCATCTCCTATTATTTTATTTTCCTCTTTATCAATTTCCATATCTGAATAATCAATTCTTGTCCATTCACTGTACGGGTACTTGTTTTCCTCAAAAGTTACATCCCTACTCATCAGAATCTTCTTTCCTTCAAGATCCCACAATCTATAACCTTTAGAAACTCCAGCGTAACCAATCATTATGCATTCTGTAGTCTTACTATCCAGTTTTCTTCTAAGCACATTAGGAATATGAGCATGGGCCTTACACCCGAAAGGTCTAAGATGTTGTACATTTAGTTTTCTACCCGTCCACCTCTCCTCCGGAATTCGACAATCTTCCGATGAGGGGCATCGGTTACGTACGTACGTTGCTGTGCTCACAGCTTCAGCCCAGAAACTCTTAGGTAAATTCGCAGCAATCAACATGGATCTCGAAAGGTCAAGGACTGTTCTATTGTACCGTTCAGCAATTCCATTCTGCTGGGGACTATAGGGTATGGTCAATTGATGTATAATACCATTTTCTTTAAGAAAATTGTCAAAATTTTTATTAACATATTCTTTCCCGTTGTCGCTCCTTAAACATTTAATTAACTTCCCAGTTTGTTTTTCTGCCATAATTTTGAATTTCTTGAAATAGTTGAACGCCTCATCTTTGCTTTTCATGAAAAACACACAAACTCTTCTCGAAAAATCATCAATGAATGTGATAAAATATTTATATCTCGAATTGGATTCCACAGGCATAGGCCCACAAACATCTGTATGGATCAATTCCAGCAACTCTTTGGTTTCATAGCTACTTGATTTCGGGAATGGCTTTCGCGATGATTTTCCTTTAATGCAAGGTTCACAAACATCCTGCATTTTCAAAACTGTGCCATCCAAGCCTTTCACCATTTCTTTCTTGTACATTATTTTAATTGAATCTGTATTTACATGGCAAAATCGTTCGTGCCAGTTTTTCTCATTTACTTGCCCTACATTGGCCTTTTCTTTCAAAACAATATTTTTAAGTGCATACATGTTTGATTCACCACGTTTAGCATGTATGATTAATTCATGTCCATCATAAACTTTACATGCTCCTTTCTTGATTACAATGTTATAACCATTCATTTCAATTTTAGCTATAGAAAGGAGTCTAAAGCAGAAATTAGGAACATGAAGAACTTCCTTAAGATTGAGAGTGAATTTACCATGTGCAGTTGTAGATATTATAGAGACCGTCCCTATTCCAACAATTTTACATTCCACGTTTGATGCAAGTGTGACCACTTTAGCACAATCCAAAGCTTGGTAATAACTGAAGTCTTCTTTGTATGGGGAGAAGTGACTACTGGCCCCACTGTCAATCAACCATTCGTCAGTTCGAGGAACGTTTGCCACATTGAGACAAACTGCATTTAACGATTTTTGGGGGTCTTCATATTTTGTTTGATTTCCAGATGATCGCAGTGTTGTTCAACTCGATAAGGAGACCTGTAGTCGATCTTCTGTCATCTGTCATGAATAAATTGTTGGAATCTAATAACAGAATTCAATAATCTTTGAATTTTTTGATGACTTTCATAGTCCATGTCACACATTGCAGAGAGACTATACAGCAGGTGCGGCATAATCATTGCTTGAAATAGACATTTTTTAATATTAAGTGACCTGTATGTTAATAATTTATTGAAGGCATATAATTGGGATCGAGATTTTCGACATATGACATCTGTTTGGTTGCTCCACGAAAGATTGTTTTGCAAAATAATGCCGAAGCATTTTATGGCATCCTTATATTCCAAAGATTCGCCAGTGATGACAAGCTTAGGCACATCCACTACGGGTAAATTGGCCAGCAGCCGGGAGTGTCCAAAGATTACACAGGAGCTCTTTCGTGGATTAACAACCAAGCCATGTCTCGCGAACCAATTACTTAAATTGTCAAGATCTCTGTTAACAAGTGCCACCTTTGAGGAAATTTGATCAATTTTGGTTGAGATAATAAGTTTAAATCGTCGGCATAGAGACTCCTTTGGCAAGTTAAAATAGCATCAGAAATGCGATTCAAATACAGGGCAAAGATTATACTTGACAGCGTGGTACCTTGTGGAGTACCTCTGTTGAGAATAGACCATTTTGGCATGTTGAGATTCGTGGTTCTTACACATTGCTTCCTATTTGATAGGTACGATTCGAACCATGAAATTACCAAATCGCTGCAGCCAATAGATTTTAAAATAGACAGAAAAAGGGAATGTTCTAGACTTTTAAAGGCGTGACTAAGATCTAAGCTTACAAACAGGGTTAACTCGCTGTTATCCATATTCTTTCGAATGTCGTCAGTTATTTTGATCAAGGCCGTTTGCGTACTATAATGCTTTCTATACCCTGACTGATATTCATCCAATATGGAGTTATCTTCGATGAATGTTGAAAACTTTGCATACACTACCTTATCAAAGATTTTGGCCAGTACGCTTATTAGGGTTATCGGTCTGAAGTCGCAGAAATTTGAAGCGGAAGTTTTTTTGTTGAGGGGCAGAACATAAGCACTTTTCCACTCATTTGGGTAAATACCTTTTACAATGGAGAAATTGAAAATGTGGACCAGAGTAGTAACAATTTGTTCAGCTATTAATTTGATTAGTATACAGGATATATTGTCTGGACCCATTGCTTTGGAGGAAATACTTTTTATTGCTGTTTTAACTTCGTCAGACGTTACTGGGGTGAAATTAAATTTGACAGCACTATCATTCTTATGTTGTTGATTGTAATATTCAATGAGCTGCGAGTCAACATTATGATCGGAGCCCAGGTGACAGAAGTAATCGTTGAGACCATTCAGATCAACCTCCGGTTCATAACTGTTTGACTGGTTTAAATTTCCTATACCCTGTTCGTTAAAAATTTTAAATAGCTCTTTTGAATTTTTGGCATTTCTCACTTGATTTTTATCACATTGATAAACGGCATTTCGGACTACATTTTTTACTTTATTCCTCATCGTTTTATATGACGAACGAGCACTTACATCATTGGCATGGTTTCTGGAAATACGGTGAAGTTTATTTCTTTTTTTCTTCATTTCCTTAATTTCGGGTGTTAGCCATGGAGCTGGTTTCTTTGTCACTCGGACTTCAACTAGTGGAAAATGCTTTTCCATGAGCTCTTGTAAGAAACCAGTAAGAAGAGACACTTTACTATTTAAATCATCAGCTTGAAGAACACAAGGGAAATCCTGGTTGTTTACATCGTTTTCAATGGCTTTCAAGTCATATTTTTTGAAATTACGAATTTTAATTATTTTGTTTATTTTTTGTCGAGAACAAAATGGAAGGCACCCGTAAATGGTATCATGACTAGATATCCCCGATGACGGGAATTGCCCAAACTTGTGAACACTGCTCGCATTTTTGGTGATTATTAAATCGAGCGTAGAGTGAATGTCGTTTCTGTGAAAAGTGGGCTCAGAAGGAAGTATTTCGAAGTTGATATTATTAACGAGATTAAGCAACTGATTTTTGTATTGTGAGTGGGCAGATGGGTTCATATTAACATTGAAGTCTCCTATAAGAATGATGTTCTCGTATGAAGTTGCAAATTTTTCGACCTCTAGAAAGAAATCGTTCAGACCTGAGGCTTTAGGAGGTCGGTAGACTACGGCTATTAATATTTTATTGAATTTGTTAGAAATTTCAACTATCATAAATTCTATGCTTTTTGAATATCCTCCGTTTGACTGCCCGAGTATTCTGCAGCTGAGGCCCACACGAGCAAATAGCGCTACTCCACCACCTTCCTTCCATAGTCGATCGTTACGGAACATTTTATAATTGTGTAAATTGAAGACTGACGAAGGCAACTCTGGTTTTAGAAAGGTTTCCGAAAGGGTTACAACATCAAATATTTCGTTATCGTAACACGATAAAAAATCTTGTTTGTGAGCAACTAAGGATTCTACGTTAGTGTGCGAGATTTTTAAATGTTTTTTACACTCATTGAAGTGTGTTCCAGAAAAATCATGAAAAAAGTTACTTTCTGAGACATTTAGAAAAAAAAAATTAAGTTAAATTAATAGGGGATACATCATAGGTTAATTCTAATTTACAGATTCTTAAGATTATTAATGTCATTCGCATTTTTTAAGACAATTGGTTTGGATTTTTCGTCCTTTCTGATCAGATGTTTCCGGTTGCTGAACCATAGGAATTTGTAGTTTTTTTCTCTCTTCAACTCTTTAGCGTCTCGCAGAAGTTTGCGGTGATGGTATGTAAGCCCGTTGTTTATGTAGATGGACGTTTTCTCCCCATTCATGAACCCGACATCTCGAGTTGACAGTGGGGATTTCCTGGCCTTGAATTTAGCTAGGATTAGCTGTTTGAGACGATTACGGGTAAGATCAACAATGATGACAGGTGGCGCGGAGACTCCGAGTTGCCCCTTCGTGCGATAACACTTGTCAATCTCGATTTCAGGAATGTCAACCTCGATTGCCTGTCCGACCTTTTGAACTATCTCATAAACGTCTTCATTTTGTTGTACTGGGAAGCCTCTTATTTCGATCTCGTTATCAAGCAGAGATTGTTCAAGCTCGTGATATTTGTCCTCGAGATGAGCTATTTGTTGATCACGAGCCACGTTGCTTTCAACGATGGAGTTTATAGCAGCTGAGAGGTTATCCAACTTACTATTAATTACTTTTATAGCTTCCGTATTTTCACTAACAATGGAAGAGTAGATGTTGAGGGCATCGGTGAAATTCTTGTTGGAGTCAACAAGTGACCTAATCACTTTAATCAATGAAGTAATGTCTTTTGACTTACAGGCTTCGTCCACTTGTTGGGCGTTATCGAGCTCCTCCTTGTGAAATTCGTTTTTGACGATTTCATTGACTTGTATTCATCAGCCGAAACACCCACGCACGGTAAATGGAAAAGCTTAGCACATTTTGCACAGTTTAACCGAAAAGAATTGTGGGCGAACCCCTTCACGCACACAACGCACTTGTCAGACATGTTTACGTGTTGAGAGCTAGATGCAGACTCGCTCTTTTAATCAACGCTTTATCGTCGTACGAAAACGGCGACAATTTCTGCTGCAAATTAGCCACCGAATTCATGTGTTACAAAAATGTAGTAAACTAAGATACAACAAAACAATTACCCTTCGGCTGGTACCTGCTTGAATGGAGAAGCTATTGACTAGCTATTGATCTGTGTGTTGACGCCGATGAATCCACAAGCAGCAAATATGACAAAACGCACGTAGGTAACACAAATACAAATCTGCCATCGGAACCGGACCGAACGCATTTGACGCAACAAATTGAAAACTGACAACAGACTCAGCAGAGAAAGCGAATGTGATTCAGAGACAACAAAAACAAATCAGAAGAAGAAGCATGTCGTATCGAGATGACAAATTGAATGGAAGGGATCGAATAGATGAAATGAACGATTTTGGGGTAGAAATCAGATTCTGGGGCCAGAACCCAAAGTGGTCGTGGGGAACAACATTTTTACTCGACTGAGCATGCGCGGACGGGCCACTTTTCATGGTTGCCATGGGATCACTAGGTCCCAGGACCTACCTTCCAGTTTCAGGAGCCTAGGTTTCAATTTCGATTGCAGGACATCGATTACTGTCGCTTTATTCTGATATCATGCAAGACCAAGGTCTATGGAGCTAACATTAAAGGTAAATGTCCAGGGTTTAGTTCCAAGAACCACCACCACGTTGTGCTTCAAAATGAGCCAATCCAATATTCGGTTTATCTCTTGAACGGGTCAACCGATTTTCAATCTGTAAAATGTTCTGTAATCGTTATAAATAACCACAAGTGCGGACATTCAGTTTTGAATTCAAAAATTTTTTTTCATGGAGTTCCCGAAATTATTTTACTTAATTTCAACCTTTAAAAAAAAGCAACTAGTACTTTTGTAGGAAAAAAATCGAAGAATTCAAATCCGCTATCAGATTGAAGATCGTATCATTAGATCGAACGGCATCTGGGAAAATCACTATAACAATGGGGTCTATAATTGTTAGCCCTCTAATCCTCTACCTGGTCTCACCTTGCAACGATGCCTTCCCTTTCCTGTTGATTTGAGCTAGCAGGCGGACTGAGTTCACATCTAAGAGTGTATTTTTCCTTCTACATCTATTTCTTCAACTACAAGATTTGCTTGGCAGAAATAGTTGGCTGCTGGATCAAATCAGGATACAGCCAAATTTTGGCTGAATCCTGTCAGGTTATCAAGAAGGGCGTTTGGTTTTTAGCATCTGACTGTTATCTAGTTTTCTTACTATGATTTCATTTTCTAAATTATTACTTTCTAAGTACCTATGTGAATGGAATTTCCATAATAAGCCATTCAGTAAGTAATGATTTGCAGGGTTCACATAGTCCACCAAACCCTATGAAGCCATAAAAAAAATCACCGTAAATGAAGTTAGTTCAATAAAAGTTTCAGGCAAAATTGCTCTCGATAACTATATATTGCCACAACTATATATTATCAGTTTCGAGGTTCACAAGTGACGCCTATGGAAATATCACTGACAACGACCGAAGATAACAAATATGTTGAGAATGATCAATATAATAGCAGTAACAATAATTCAAATGCAATAAAAATATCAATAGAATAATAATAACAAGAATACAAGTACATAAAATATAACTTGCTATTGGAATAACAATAACAAGAATGTAAAATAACGAGAGTGCCAAGGATTTTTCATTTGAGCTGACGAACGGCACGATTTCAATGAATTTTATCCAACCCATTTATTATATTGGTCCAACCCGTGCCTATCCGAAAAATCTGCCACCATTTTTCGGGTACTTATGGGCGTTATAAGGAATTGGCTACATAATTATATTTCCATGTGTTCAACAGAATACTACCGTTATAATTTGGTGAAACTCATATGGAACCTTCAGTGTTTCATTCTAGATCCGCCCTCCAAATTTGAATTCTTTGCTACGATTATAAGGTGGTTGTGGGCTGTACATGGATTGCACGTTCGCGTATGCGCTAACAAAGATTACAGTATTTTTTAAATGATTTTGATTTGGGACTATCAGGGACCCGACCTGCACCTACCCTCTAAATTTCAGCTCGTGATAACCATTTTTTTTTCTGGCACTCATGGCCTTCATCAGGGATTGTACACAGACAGACACGGAAAAATGTTCCTTGATATGTGAAAAGCACCATGGAGCAGAATATACATAGGTATATAAATGATATGGGATGGGGACTCCAGTGCATTTGTCAACCAGCCTAGGGGTGGAGCCCCCCCAGAGGACTAGAGGGCTAACAATAGGCTCCTATTGTTATAGTGATTTTCCCTGATGCCGTTCGATCTAATGATCCGATTTTCAATCTGAAAACGGATTTGGATTCTTCGATTTTTTTTGCTACAAAAGTACTAGTTGCTTTTTCCAAAAAAATTTAAATTGAGTAAAACAATCTCGGGAACTCTATGAAAAAGAAATTTAAAATTCAAAACTGAATGTCCGCACTTGTGGTTGTTTATAAAGATTACAAAACATTTTACAGATTGAAAATCGGTTGACCCGTTCAAGAGATAAACCGAATATTGGATTGTCCCCGACGGTGCAGCCATCTATTGCAAATATTTCTTACTAAAATCCGTGACATTTACCCTTTAGGAACCATCATCAATATTCACTCAATCAATATTCAATATTCTACTAGAATATTGAATATCCATAGCCAGAGAAATCTGGCGTGTGGCTGTTGAACTTTGTGAAAAATGCTGAGTTTACGGAGGGAAATTCAGATGCCAACTGAACAATGGTTGGTCTTCTTTTCTGTAGTGTCTTTGGGTGCCAGGGTAGTGGCCCAAGTGGCCTTATGGACGCAACGCCCCTGCCTAACCTACTTGTTCGAATCGATGGGTCGTTCTGCTGGTCCTGGAATCCACCTGCACTAATAAGAAAAAACCTTCATGGATCTGTCATGTTTTACCCAGATTGCCCAGGTCGCACTAGCCGTTAAACGCCTCTGGACATTCTAGTCACCAGACACTGAGATAAATGATCGGTTATCGTGCCTAATTTGCATCAACAAATTAATTGAATTAGAGAGACCTGATAAAGCTCACAATTCCTCCTGGGTCTAAGGAAATTGCTTAGAGCAGTCGCCCTTATCGAAATTAAGAACCCACCCTTTCAACTCGGTAGCGAGACCTTGCCCACCATAATTGTCACAGTTTCCAACTCCGACTGAAGATATCCCATTGAAAGGGCAGTCGGGTTTAGGTGGGTGGTGGCGAAGGGTGTTCATACGAGTCTCCTCCGAACGTCTTTCGCCCCGCCCCGCACCACTGTCTGCCCCTGTCGCCACAGCTCATTAATACTAACCACACGTACAACCAACTTTAGCGTTTCCCTTCCCGCACTCTCGCGTCTCACGTTCACAAGAGAGTTCCCAAGCCGTACGCTCTCCGCCCGAGGAAAACTTCCTTCTCTTCGTTCTTCGTTACCATTTGTGAGGTTAACTCAGAGCAGGATTCACCTGCTGGGTGGAACTGATATTGTTCCTTCCGTGGTTAGAGCCGATTGCCAAGCATATTGCGCTTTATTCAAACAATTGAATACCCCGGGTTGTATGCAGAGGCTAGATGTTATTTAGGAAGAAGAACAATTGATAAATCGTACTTCCATAAGAAAATGTGTAATAACTACAACCACGTAATTGAGAATTCGTTTATTATTAGTCTTATGTATAAATACGGCGTACGGCGGACAGACAGAAATATTTTTATTGCAGTTTTGGATTCTACATACCTTGAAACGTAAACCATCAAATTTTGAGGGGGGGTAAGAATTTTTTTTTTCATGCTCGATTCCAATGGTTCATTATTGAAAATAATAAACCAAAAATATTTTCGTATGTTACCTAAAAATGTACCTACCTACCGCACATTTTTTTGAAGTGTAAGTCCCGGGCTGGATCTAATACTCGATTTACGGCTTTCTTGGGGGAATGTAGGTATTGACCACAGAAAACAGTGATCTACGCAGATCTATACATGTAAATTATTACACAACGGTTTCTTACACAACGGTTTATTATTTACCTTATGCTTCATGAATAACTACAAATAATTAATAATTGAATTGTTGAATCCCGCGCATTTGCATGAAAATTTAATTCCCGGGCCGGCTCCAGTACTCGATTTAGGGCTGTCCTGGGGGGGGGGGGCTCGAGGGCAGGTATTTACCACAGAAAACAGTGATCTACACAGAAGGGGCATCTATACTGGTAAATTATTACAACGGTTTATTATGAAACTGTAGCTGCCCAGCTGGCTCCGGTCTCGATTTAGGGCTTTACTGAGGGGAGCATGTGGGTAGGTATTGACCACAGAAAATAGTGATCTACGCAGAAGGGTCATCTTCGTCTATACATGTAAATAATAAACCGTTGAGTAATAATTCGCGCGTTTTTTGGTTTATTATTCTGCAAATAATGTAGACATGTGTTCGCTCAGGAAATTTTTTTTATAACATCCCCTCAAAGTTTTCAAGGTGCGTAGATTCCAAAAGTGCAATGTTGTCCGCCTTATCACCCATATAGCTACCTTATTTTCGGTATAAAAAATTCTTTCTTTCGCACACAGGCTCCATTTGGGCCCTAGTTGTGTCTCGGAACTTTGCAGCCCGATACCCAAGCGTGTTATGGGTATAAAAATGATGTTTTTTGTCGTTTTAGTAACATGATGTGAGGTATCGTTTTCCGTGAAAAAATCGATAAGATCCGTGGGGGGATGGTAAATTGTCATAGTTTATTTATTGATTGACTGATACGAAGCCGAATGTTGTGAGTCATGTTGATATGCCTCCTCGTACGATTTTTGTTGCGCTAACCTACCACTGATCTGTTGTGAATTATGAGAAATACGGACTGTTCGTCCTCGTTTCTATCTCTATAAGTACTTCCGAGACGAGACTTGAGCTCCACTATGCTTCTGAGATGGAAGCAAATATTCAATGGGGCTGCAAGTATGATGAGACACAAACTTAATAAAATTAAGTTAAGTTGATGAAGTTCCTTTTGTGAAGATTATCTTCCGACCTATCCTTTGCGACTTTCCCACTCCTCCATCTTAACATAACTCCCCTTGTTTTATCCCTTCTTGCCTTCTACCGCTTGCAGCTGCTTTATCTTTGGCGGTTAGCAACTGTCACGTATGGAGAGATACCAAACTCCATAACAAAAAAAATATCACAGATGGCTTGCATCACCCGCATAAATATATCTTTGTTTATACTTATCTGATCAACATATACTTGACTACCTGCATGTTACAAATCACCAGTAAAGACGTTCGTATTTGATTATCACCACCGTCAACTTAGGTGTTGATCTGGGACGTCCGCCCGGAAAAGCCCTTCTATCCAAGATCTATTTTCAGAAGCTTGACGTGACTAAATGTGATAATGAATGCACATCGCTGCTTCACAATTTTCCTAGAGACAAATGAGTCCAGCGAATTGCGAAGCTAATCCTCATCCTCCGGTTCAGTGTATACTTTATGTTTAAGTTAATTTCTGTATAAATGGGAAAATTGGGCCACATGGCCTAATATTTGTACAGATTCATAAATAGAAGTTCGTCAATCAATCAGTCAATCACATTACATAATTTATTCACGGCTATCGTTCGATCCTCCAGATCTCTGATCCATTGCTGGCCGTCCCTAACGACAACGTCTGAGTTCGTGCTTTTGGTTGTTACAGTAGAGCCTCTGTCGCCCGTCACTTTCGACCACAAGCCAGGACGAGATGGGTGCTCTCGGTAAGTTTTTACGGCGGTTTCAACGATTCTAAAACGATTTTTGTGGGACGTGCCGTTCAGCATTTATTCGGCGATCGTAATTTCACCGTCAGAATAATAATCATAGTAATCGCGAAGTTGATAGGTGTTGCCCCCATGTTTATTACTGTACCGTGGTATTCATAATATTAAGATCGTGAAAATGTGTGTCAAGTCTTGAGAGTGGAGTGGCTGGGGTGATGCTGAAGCGGAGTTGAAGATTTCACGACGGGTTCCGGGGTAGAGAGATCCATCGTCAGACTAATCGCTTTGCGAAATTCGTGAAACTGCCTGCGATTTTGGTTTATTATTTTCAGTAATGAACCTTTGGAATCGAGCATGAAAAAAAAAGGTTTAACCCCCTCAAAATGTGATGGTTTCCGTTTCAAGGTATGTAGAATCCGAAAATGCAACGCTGCAAATCCCTGCACAACGGTTTATTATTTTGTACAGAATACCCTTCTGTTACAGATCACAGCTCTCCGTATAGATTAGGTACCCTTTATATAATATATGTACTATTCTAGACATAATATGTAGATCGCAGACCTTCCGTGGCAACCAGTAACTAAAATAGCAAAAAGAAACGCAAATAATGAAGGTCTGAAGGGAAATTGTTGATGTGGGTTGAAAAAAGTTGCAAACGTAGGTAGGTAGGTACCGTATAGGCCCAGAAGTTTGCACCAACAGGCATTTTCAACAGCAGGGTGAATGAAATTGTATACACTAAGCCCAAATATCATCACTAGGGGCGCGCTAACAATAGGGAATTGGCCCGAGATCATCATTGGTACGGAACACCTGATTATATTCACGGAGTATGAAGTCGAGTTGGTTGTCCTGTGATTTTATTTAATTGAAAAGTGATGGCTCTCTTGGAGTTTGAAACTTGAACGAGCGTTGAAGTATTATTGATGGCTAAACTATAACACAAACATTGTATAACACAATGGTAAATTATTACACAACGGTAAATTATTACACGACTGTTCATTATACCATCTACGTAGAAGAGGCTGGAGTTTGTTGGTAGGTACTTTTGCTACTTGAACAACCGTTGAAGTATTATTGATGGGCAAATTATTACACAACGGTAAATTGTTGCACAACGGTTCATTATACTATCCACGTAGAAGGGGCACCTATACAGGTAAATCATTACTTCATTACTTACTACATTATTTGCCTTATGCTTCTTATACTACAAAATAATTTATGGTTTAATTATTGAATCAGGTGTATTTGTAGGAAACCTTAATTCCGGGGCCGGCTCCAGTACTCGATTTAGGGGTTTCCGGTGGTGGGTGAGTTGGGGGGGGGGGGGGGGGGGGGGCTGGAAGGGTATTGACCACAGAAAACAGTGATCTACGCAGAAGGGGGATCTATAATACTGGTAAATAATAAACCTTTGTGTAATAATTTGCAGCGTTTTTTCGTGTCTTCTTCTTCGTAAAATGGGGTTTCATGCTGGTTGAATAATAATTCACTCGCACTACCTTTGTTCAAACCGCCCACCGTAGGACTGCGTGCTCGCTCCTTAAATTGTTTTATTTGTGTAATTATTGTAATCCATTGCACTTTGTAAAGTCTGACAATTATAAACCAAGTCTACCCTTGAAATTTTATTTCATCGCAGCAGTGATAGTTTTATGTACTTGCTTGATGACCATTGCGTTTCACCGGGCATTGGGGGTTATGTGATACATCATTCATTTGTTCATACCTATGTTATAATAATTATATTGCTTCACGTTATGACTATCGAACAATTACTGCAGCATTGTGTCCCTGGAAAAAGGTTGGTGAGGTTTTGAAACGGTTCAAGTCTCACGTAACCCAGAGGTGCCTTAAAAGAGCTGAGATTTCAATTTCAATCACAATGTGTACTCCGGTGGTTTGATGTGAGGATCAGGAGTGCGCATAACACCGGTTTTTAAAGGACAATGTCTTATTTCAAAGTTTCGAAGGTCCGAAATGCAATGACCTTATTGTTAACCTGAAAATATTCAGCTGTCTGTACATAAACCTAAATTAAATAATCTTTTCATCTAAGTAACCTGGTTGCACGGTTCAGTTCCATTCGTGATTCTAATCGATGTGTACGGAATATATATACGGAATATATTTTTATTGCTGTCAATTTAGATTTAGCTTGTTAAGCTAAATTTAGCTTGCGCATGCAGTTTGACGAAATAATAATCTTCCCACTTTGTGATTCGCAACCGTACTCCTACAACACATGAGGCCCGGTGTCAAATTGCATCGTAGATCGAACAGGATAGAAAACAGCCCCATATTGCCTTCGTCACGTTTTTCGTTAGTAGCGTCTGATAGAATTTTTTGTTTGTTTTTGGGAAAGTTAGTCATCGTATGAAAGAAGTGTTTTAATAAAGGGCATTCCGTGCGCTCGACTATATGTTTTTAAATGGGTTCAATATTGCGCCATCAAGGTCGGATAATATAGCAGATAAACCGTGGAAACAAATGCTCTCTTTTTCAGTAGACATTCACTTGGAAGAACACTACATAATACAAAGAGATGTGTAAGCGAAGAAGTATTATCCACTATTAGCGTTTCGCTCGCTGAGAAGGCGCCGCGCGAAACAAGCGTTATTTCATTGTCCCATGCCTCCTCCCCAGACGGCAAGTTTTCTGTAGGGATGTGAAAAATAGGAGGGATTTTCAAGGGAGTTATTGCCGGGTTATTTGCTCCACGGCAGAATGTAAGCGCATTGTTATGAAGAAGCGGGAGAAAGAAATTCATTATTTTCAACTCGTTTATTTTTTTCTTGTTTTTATTATAGAATCCATTCGTCTCTGATGTTCGCGTTCGCGGATGATAGTAGGGAGGCTCTGTGAGCCATATTTTTATAGCATAATACTATGCTGTTCATTATTATTCACAGAACAATCATAACACGCAGTGGAGTAGGAAAATTTCCATGTCGACCTGTTTGTGCTTACTTACTTTCAGCAGTCATCAGCTATCGTCCGCCATTTCTTACATACATTATATTGAAAAAACGCTGCAAAGTCCTTGTCACATGGTTTTATTTATTTTTATTTTTTCAAATTATCTATGATCATTGGTAGTGCAATTTAATCGTCTTGATCCACTTGTGGATACTACTTCTAGTGTTATTATACTAATTGATGGTGATTTCAGACGATTACCCAGGTTTTGCACTCATAAAAAATTAATTTTGGGAGCTGAACATTTGGTAGAACTCTCTTTGGTCAAAATCGACTTCATATTCGGTCTTCTCGTCCCCAAAAACATGGAAAACGATATCTCAAGAGCTCATGTTACTAACATGTTACTAAAACACAAAACGTACCTGTCGTGGTATCCTCCCAGAACCACCTCCTGTGAAAATAAGATCTCGCCAAATAAACATAAAAGTGGGGATGGAAGACGCAGGGGAACCGAGGAACCCAGTGGGGATCCCCACCATCCTACACTAGCTGGAGGATGGAGGGGGGTAGCCCTAAGGGCTATAAATACTCGCCTCCTTCGCCTTCCAACCATTCTACGCTCTCCTCTAGTCGAAGACTATTCTCTCTCTCCTCACTCCTCATCTCTCTCCTCAACCTAAAAGATCCTGGGCATGGTGGTCGTCTAGCACGATAACCAAACCAGGCAACACCTCCTAAAAGATCTTGGGCATGGTGGTAGCCTTGTGCTTTAACCAAACCAAGCACCTATCCAAAAAGATCCTGGGCATGGTGGTAGCTCTGCACTATAACCAAACCAGGCAACGCTCCCGAAAAGATCCTGGGCATGGTGGTACCTAGTTCTGTTCTATAACCAAACCAGGCAAACATCCAAACAGATCCCGGGCATGGTGGTAGCTCTGCACTATAACCAAACCGGGCACAACCTACCTTAAACGCCTCTCGTGGATGCGCGTCACCTATGCATTCACTACAGTACCTATTTGTATACACATTTTCACTCAGCACACCCCTGGGTATATTCCGATCGGGCTGCAAAGTTTTGGGACACAACTAGGGCCCAAATGGAGCATGTGTGCGAAAGATCGACTTTTCTAGACCGAAAACGAAGCCGGTACACGTGATACGGCGGATGGCAGACGGCGTATGGTGTTCGGCGGACGGACATCGCATTTTTGGAATATACGCACCTTGAAACGGAAAAGAAAAAATTTCGAGGGGGTGTTATAAAAATTTTTTGCTGAGCGAATACATAGGTGTATTATTCACAGAATAATAAACCAAAATGAAACCGTTCTCAAAATAGAAACAGTTTGTAACCTCAACTTATTCTCTAGACGTTAGAAAAGGGAGATAGATATATGACAGCGGCAAAATTCAGGTAGCAAATCCTCATCATGGCGTGGGAGAGACTTACTCCTCAATATAGCCGCCAGTTTTTTGTGGTTCGCAGGGGACTGGGCTTTACGTAAATCTGCCTTGACGCATCAGGACGGCCGTATGATGTATTGCAACTGGTGCATTGCGATGAGCCAACCAGGGCATAATTTGAGAATGCTCCGAATCTCGCTATATTGGTTTGTTCTACACATTAGTGATTGTGAGCAGTGGGTATTTTTTGGGGTTTGGGGTTGCTTCACGGTCAGTGCTCTCCCAATTAAACTTGAATTTTACTTCAAGCTTTCTTGAGCCGTTGTAATATATGTACTAACACTTGAATAGCACCATACAATGCATGTACTCTATTGATTATGCATAGCAATAGATCAGGTATCGGACGTTCCTAACTATACGGATATGGACCTACATCGGCCACCATACTGACTGGTATGGTGGCATTCATTTACTCCTGATAATAATTGATAAGACAGTAAGTACCTAGGTATATGATTAGTTGATAAGTACCAATATTGATTCCGTGTTCAATACTATAATTACATTAGCCCATGTTAGCGATTCCAAGTGCAATAATTTCAGTTCAGTCAAATTCCGATACGGTACGGTGATCGAACGGGATGATTGGTGGTGTAGTCGTGTTCGTCAAGTGATGCGTCAAAGCGATCGTGTTGGAACCGAGTCGTCGGGAGTCCACATTGAGCTCGACAGAGCGTGGGGAGAGTGGAGACAATAATTCACCTCATTGACCCCGATGCGGATAATAGTGAAGTGAGAGCTGATAAATCACTATCCAGCGCTAGTTGGCAGTGCAGTTTGAAGTGGAAGGATGTCCCAGGCTAACCCAACTCCATTCGACTGTTCCAGAGTCCCATATAAACCTCACTGCCTTCCATCTCATTTTCGTTTCAACTTTCCCATGATTTGAATCGAAAATACGCGTATTCATTCTTATTTTTTGGACATCCCTCATAACATGTAGGCTTCATGATGCATAAGGATAATCCAGACCAGCGGCATTTTCAATTCCGCTGGATCCAGTTCTCTCCGAAAACGTCATAATCACACATGCACCTATTCAAAATCACTTCTTTCTGATCCCACATTAAGCTGAGGGTTTCTATAGCAGGCCTCTACGATTAAGCATAATATCAGAAAATTCCCAGTATCATTCTGTTCCTTCATATGTGCAGGTAATAGGTAAAGGTAGTTTCTAATTAAGGAGACTGCTAATTAGCAGCATAAATATATTCTTTTTTTCTTTCATTAATATAACCCTGGATTTGACCGTTTTCGGTATATCTTGGAGGAACTTTTTATTCAAAAGCTAGACGCTACTTCTTTTTCGACATTTAGTCCCTGTAGGCTTCACATGATTCTATCAGAGGTGAAGAGCTAATCGCTGGTCGGGAAGCTAAAGCTAATCGGGTGAAGAGCTAGAGTTTAGCTTCGAAAAAGAAAAAAAATCATCAAGGACAAGAATTAAGGTATTTAAACATTAAAAACATACCAAAGTAATTGAAAAATAAAACATGAAATATTGTCACACACAAACGCAACACACGAAACTGTGTACAAACACAGTGATAACTCCGTCTATCGGTAGTTAAGTATAACCCTTTTTGACATTTTGTTTTGGTAGTTATGGACGTTTGAGGGATCGCGTATACATACATGCTCAACCATCATCTAGAAGCAAGAGAAAGAATTTCGGACCAAAATATTGAACTGTAAGAAGTGGAAAATCGAACCATAAAAGCACCGTTTATGTAAGGGCCGAACCTAATCTAAGTTCACATTAAGCAGAAACTGTGTCTGATATTGTTTGGTATCTACGTCCAGCTTTTCTATAAGAAGTTCGCATAGAACTTTTCACATAGAACTGTTCGCACAGAACTTTTCACGCATTTAGATTCACATAGAACTTTTCCATTTTAATCTAAATTCACACTAAGCAGAATCTGTGTCTGATATTGTTTGGTACCTATCTACGTCCGGCTTTTCTATTTTTTGAACGCGGGTCCCATGAGTGCACGACGTTACGTATAATTGGACAATCCAACGCTAGTAGTTGCAGTAGGGTGGTCAGCTGCGGGGGTGGCCACTGAGACGTTGCAGAATAATCGAGAAACCGGATGGTGCAGAGGTTCACTAACGAGTCTTTTGTATATCCCTCTCGTCGTTTGGACGTGTGGTTCCCATTCTGAACGTTCGTTCAGGACTATTCATGCCAGTCGCACGGCCTTCGTTTAGGTCGGTGCTTGCATCAGGACCTGGATCATCGTTAACCGCGGACTTTCACGGGGGTGGACTCAAAGGTTGAAAAAATGTTTGCCCGCAGTTCACATGTAGATGTATAATCAGGCGCAGCCTTTTGGGTCTTTCATGAGGTTTGCCATCTCCTTGGTGTTTGCTCTGTTTTTCCTGCCGAATGAGCAATCTCTAGTGTTCGACGCTCCGAGCTAGTTTTACAGGTGCAACTTCTCTAATATGATAGTGACCATCATGTCTAATAATACCATCTGCAGTTCCACGTAATACTATGATCCATCTTTTCAAGATTCTCAACTCCCAAATTACTGTGTTGCGCCCCGAATACTAGCGGCTCCTCACATATTGTTGTGATGACCTTAATCAGCATCAGGATTGTTACGGTTTCGAACATTTGTTTTCAACATAATGCTTAGAACAGTGTTTTGAACAACACGCTGCACACACCCTCCAAATGTCAGCTCATTATGACCATTCTTTCGTGTAAGTTGTTATCTCTCCCCCCCCCCCCCCCCCCGGCCCAACCACTTCTGTTGTAAAAATTTACTGACCAGCAAAATCTCCTCAGCCGCAAAAGGGATTGATTCAATTTTGCCCGCCTAAGTAGCATGCTAGGTGCTTCGCACCTCGCTCTTGGATGTGCATAATATAGACCTTTTCACCTGTTCCTTGCCCCAAAATCTTGAAATTTCTTTCAACGCCTATGTATTGTAAGTGTGGAGGAAGAATGTCAGATGGTAGTTACGTACCTAGGAGTGTAGTAACAGAAGTCCCAAAAATTGTCAAAATAAGCAGGCTTTGTAAGCAGGTTTTGTAAGCATGCTTGTAAGCGTTTCAAGTGTAAGCTTAGCGAAGACTCGGGGGTGGGGGGGCTGGATCCGTCTTTAGGTGTTAGTACCTACTGTCATACTTTTGTCGTGAGACCTCCATTGTTTTCAACTCTCCTCCTCGGAAGAGGAACTAAGATTATCGGCAGTATGTCATGTGAGTCGAAAAATGATGCGATTCTTCCCAAGTGGACCAGAGAAGGCTATTGATTTCCCATTAGTCTTTCGTCTAGAGTCCCGACGCCTGACCTCTGCAGCTCACACTGCTCTGCAAATTCGTGGTCGACAATAAACTTCGTTCACACAATTTCCACTCTTTCCGAACGAACCAACTTCCACAATCATTATAATAAGCATCGTAGACAACTAACTTTGCATACTGGACGACACATACACTCGAGTAAACCAAATTACGAGATTTTGGTTTATTAGGTATATTCCATATTCAACCTTTGGAATCAATTTTCAACCCCCCCCCCCCCTCCGTCATAATTTGATGGTTCCGTTTCTAGGTATACGTAGAATCCGGAGATTAAATAAAAATTTCTATCCGTCCGCCATACACCATACTTTGCGCTTTTCTTGGTTATCATGAATAAAATTGTCAAAACGCTGCAAATTATTACGCAACGGTTTGTTATTTGCCTGTATAGACGCCCCTCCTGCGTAGATAACTGCTTTCTATGGTCAAAACCTACCCTCGAGCTGCCCCCGCGGCAAGCCCTAAATCGAGTATTAGAGCCGGCCCTGGTATAAAATGATTCATAAAAATGAACGAAATTCAATAATTCAATCATTAATATTACCTAACTGTTGGTATTCATGAAGCATAAGGAAAATAATAAAAAGTTGTGTAAGAAACCGTTGTGTAATAATTTGCCTGTATAAATACCCCTTCTGCCTGGATCACTGTTTTCTGGGGTCAATACCTACCCTCGAGCTCCCCACAGGAAAGCCCCAAATCGAGTACTGCAGCCGGCCCGCATAAGGTAAATAATAAACCGTTGTACAACAATTTACCTGTATAGATGCCCCTTCTGCGTAGATCACGGATTTCTGTGGTCAGTAGGTACCTACCCTCGATCTCCCCCCACGAAAGCCCTAAATCGAGTTATGAAGCAAACCCGGGAGTTAAATTTCATAAAAATGCGTAGGATTCAATAATTCGATCATGAATTATATGTTGATACTAGCTGTGTACCCGCGCTTCGCAACGGTAGAACAGACACCCCCTGTATCCCCCCCTCCTCAACTGATCAGAAACCTTCCCCAATGCCAACCCTAACTGCCTTTAACCCCCCCCCCCCGTATCCTATGAACCCTCCCTACCTGGTTAGAAACATTCCTCAATGTTCACACAACAAATTCCCAAAGTTGCACTCCAATTGGTCAAGTAGTTTTGAAATTTCTGTAGACCCCCCTCCCATAACCTGTACCCCCCTCCCACTAACATCCTGATTGAAGTACCACTTGAATGTACTCGTCGAGCTGAATCCAGAATCTAATTACAATCGGATTTACGTCCAACCGTTCAAAGTTATTATAAGCATAAACGTCCTCATAGAAGTGATTATAACACGTTTTTTAGTAGTATTTCATTCATAGCGTTTCAACGGATGGACAGATTCAAATGCGGTTTTTTCATAAACCTTCCCAGATAAATTCTGCGTCAAATGGTACCGGCCGCAACTTTCTACAATCGGATTTACGTCCAACCGTTCAAAGTTATTATAAGCATAAACGTCCTCATAGAAGTGATTATAACACGTTTTTTAGTAGTATTTCATTCATAGCGTTTCAACGGATGGACAGATTCAAATGCGGATTTTTCATAAACCTTCCCAGATAAATTCTGCGTCAAATGGTACCAGCCGCAACTTTCTACAATCGGGTTTACGTCCAACCGTTCAAAGTTATTATAAGCATAAACGTCCTCATAGAAGTGATTATAACACGTTTTTTAGTAGTATTTCATTCATAGCGTTTCAACGGATGGACAGATTCAAATGCGGTTTTTTCATAAACCTTCCCAGATAAATTCTGCGTCAAATGGTACCAGCCGCAACTTTCTACAATCGGATATACGTCCAACCGTTCAAAGTTATTATAAGCATAAACGTCCTCATAGAAGTGATTATAACACGTTTTTTAGTAGTATTTCATTCATAGCGTTTCAACGGATGGACAGATTCAAATGCGGTTTTTTTATAAACCTTCCCAGATAAATTCTGCGTCAAATGGTACCAGCCGCAACTTTCTACGTTCAGCCGTTCTCAATTGATGCCGAGACAAACAAACAGACAGACAAACAGACACTGTTTTATTATATGTATAGATTCATGGAGCATAAGGTTCGTTCAAGTTCCAAAAGTACCTGTCAACAAAATCCAATAAAGACACATCATTGTTAAAATGAAATAATATCACAGAACAGCCAACTCGACTTCATTCAGCCATTCGTGATTATAATCAGGTGATCCCTAGCAATGATATCTGGGCCGGATTGATACCGTTTGATTCACGATCATGTTGACGAGGCTTTTCGGTGCAAACGAACGGCTGGCAGTGCTATGCTCCGCGTGGACTCAAAAAATTCTTTAGTTCAAGATCAGTGTTTAAAAACGTAAAAACAACCATACCCTTCTATTGAAAATTTTCGAGCTACGGCGTTCTGAAAATTTCAACCCCTATTTTTCACCCCTTGGAGATGACTGACGGTAATGCCGAGCTGCGAGGACCCAATGGACCCCAAACGGGACCTACAAACCAGATTTCATTAATTTTGGTTCGTGGTAACTAAGAAATGTGCGAAGTCAGAAATTTGCGAAGTGCGAAGTGAATCAGTACAGTTAAATGGCAGTTCGACTCTCGAAGATAATTTGTCAAAAATAGGAGCCTAGTTCATGTTTTTGGGGGCCAAAATTGGTGAAAACCATCAAAAGAACTATTTCAATTATTGCGCATGAAAAAAACAACAAATGAACAGCCAACATTTCTGTATGTAAGTCAAGTAGAATAATAAACCCGCGTGACGAGACTTTGTATTCTTTTTTAATTCATTTTGAAAATTACCAAAATGGCTTGGGACAAGAAAAGATCAGTTTTCGTGGAGTCCCCGAATACGTTGGGTACTGTAGTATGCATTGGTATGTATTAGGTACGTTAGTATGTAGTAGATACATCAGTATGTTGCGCGTACGTTATTAGGTATGTTACTACGTTGTAGGTACGTAAGTTGATACACTATTACATAATTATTTATGTTAGTATAGGTAGTAGATATGTTAATAGGTAGTCGGTAAGTCAGTAAGTAGCAGATATGTTAGTATGTACCTAGTGGTTTCTTTAGCAATTAGTAGGTACGTTAGTAGGTATGTATGTTTTGAAGTTTTAGGTACGTTAGTAGGTAGTATAGGTACGTTAGTGGGTATGTTGGTTCGCGGTCTGGAAGCAGGTACGTTACTTCTAAAGTTCACTAATTTTGTTCATGCTGGGACCTTTTTTTCACGCTCTCTCTTGTTGCAAGGTACTATGGTTGTCCTTTTGCACAGGCTGTGGAGTTTAGCAACGGAATTAAGTTTATTTATTCAAACCAATGAACCCGATTTTATGAACAAGCTGTTATTAAAATTCGGGTCAATCTCCGCCCTTCAAATTATCCTGACCGTTGTCAAAGTTCGGAAACGTGGAAATTCACGTGCCCTCCGGCACCAATTTACTGTCGCCCCGAAAATTCGGTGGGAAAAAAGGGACAAATATATTAACCGGACTCCGCTGTTGTGACTAACGGCTTAGGGCTATGGAGGGGGATCCTTTCAAAATAATTCGCAATTTCCTGAGCGAAACCCGAAGACAAATGAAACCTGAGGTGGGCGAACCGGGCTCTTGCGAATTCAGCTAGTTCGAGTCCTACTCTCAATTTCTTCCCCCACTACGATTCCCCACCAGGTATCCATAACCCGGTTTATTACTGTTCTACTTTATTTCTCGTTCCGAGGACAGGTATTGGGTTCGAAGAAATGCTATCCCCCCCCCCACAGGTGCTGGCCTTATCCCGTTTCACCAATCAATTTCCCGATACAATGAACGCCGACTGGGTGGCACTTGTTTTGACGATGGTGGGGGGGGGGGGGGGGGCTGATTGATCGTTCCGCTATGCAGAATGCAATATTGAGTGAAATATGGTCTCCTGTGATTCACAGTCTAATTGAATCCTTCGGTTATGAGTCTCTCACGGCGTGACAACAGGTCCACTAAGTTCCACTTTTCTTTTCCGTTTCTGCCGAACCATACTCCCACTGGGATTGGACGAGGGGCGTTGGGATTCGAACCGACGGACAGTACATTCACCTAGTAACAGAGACTTCACTCGCAGGGAAATCTAGAAATCCATCCGTGGAGATCACTAACACACAACCCCTTGACCACGACAAGATTAGAGCAAAAGCAAGGGGAAATTTTATGGGCAGTTAATTGGTTACGGTTTTGCGTATGCACAGTGGCTAAGATTTATGCGATGGTTATAGAATGCATGGATCTTCCTGAGAGGAAGACTCCAACTACTCAACTTTTTAGAAGTTTGATATCAATGTATGGTGACTGGTGATTTGATTTAGTCGCGGTTATTAATTTCGAACTCAGGCGCTTGCAGTGGACGGGATCCCACGAGAATCCTCGTGTTTGAACAGAGGCGAACTGTTCGCGCGATTTCGCGTATATTTGCGCGGATTAACTTCGCGCAGAATCACGTCCAGTGAACGAGCGTTGGTTGGAAATGATGGTCACTTGTTGTTGATCCCGATGACGTAGCAGTCGCCAGTAGCAACCGTTTTACCTGCTAACGTTGGTCGGCACAATGACTCATTTCCATGACTTCCCTTATTTGACTTGGTAGGTACCTCGGAACTCCCAAATAGCAGATGCGGGGGGATATTTCCTACCTGATCCTGACAGGGCTATTTAACTTTCCTTACCGCCTCATTTACCATCAATAGTTTCCCAAAGACTTTTGTAGCCGTTTCTGTCAACCCCGTCGATCCTTCCAATGCGAACGACCGGGCTGCCAAATACTTCGGAAAGCAATCAAGGCAAAGTAGTCGACACGAGCGTGAGCGAAATCCATGGTGATTTTGAAGCAGTCACGTAACAAGGAATGTTACTATATGCGAACGGGTGAACACCTAAGTGTTCACAAGCTCACGCAGCTCTATGAAACTATTGGAAATCACTAAATCAGGTAACATTCGAGTTGGGTGAGTGGTAACAACGGTGCCATATCTGGGCAGGCGCCTGAGAAGATATTGGTTATTATAGCCCTCCATGTTATCTATAATTTTATACTTTATATAGAACAGCGAGTTTGAAAAATCGCCCATCACGATAGCGACATAACTGGAGAGCTTGATTTGCTCTCATTTGACGTAGATTTCATTTTATACATCTTGTTTTCATAAGGAAACCAGATTGGTTGGTACCAATAGGCGAAAACTTGAAATGTTTGGGGTTTTCGAGGTAAGGGAAGCTTATATATGCTATTTATGAGGCTGGTATAAATAATCAAAATCACCTCGAATTAGCATGGCGCTGAACATGAATTCTGCCGGAAAAATTCATTTGTGCGCCATTGTTGGCGTATTTTGCTTAATATCGCGTCATTTCCAGGAGGTTCTTCTTCCGGGTACTATCATGAGTGTTAATCATGACCACAGTCGAAGGCCATTCTCTCCACGCGCCGCCAAAATTAATTAACTAGGAGGTGTAATAAGCTTTCAAAAGTACATAAACAGTATTCGGTTTATACGGTAATTACAATCTGTCGCTCCGCGGTTTCTAGTTATTCTGTGAAAACATCCAAACCCGTTCCGAGTTTATTCTTTCCACTGAATGATAATTAAAGTGTAATTGGCGGGGGATTAATAGAAGAGGCGACTGTTTTTGGGAATGGGGGGCCACGTTGAGGGGAGTGTATTTCCATACGAATTAGTGTAGTTGGGTGGAGCAAAAATGACCGCAGGGCGTGGGATAGGGTCTGGTGGATTTATGCCCTATCTGAAACATACGTGTGTTGGGAACACTCAGCGTTGGTTTATACATCGTTTATACATGGTTTGGCCGTACGACTCATTAAATGCATTCTAAATAAATCTAAAGTAAATTTACAAAATTATGCGAAAGGGTCATTGTTTCATCAGGTTGCGTCTCTGCTTGTGAAATATTATTTTATGCATTCGGTACTAGTTGGTTAGTATGTTAGATTGTTTGGTTAGTTAGTTTTGTACCGGTGTCCCGAGATTGAAGTTTAAGTCCCTCCTTATCCTCTAACCTGCCCCTCATGTTTCCATATAATAATTAGAAATACCCTGGAATACAAGAAAAAACGAGCTTACAGCCCTAAAAATGTGTGGAGTGGCAGATGACGACTGAGTTAACTACCGAAAATTATGAGTAAGCTAAGAGACCTGTTCTACAAATTCTCAGAATTTCCATTTGACCATGTCAAAAATCTCGTGAGAAATTGAATACCTACGAACGGCCGAAAGGAATCTGAAAACGAAAATAATTAGAAGTCATGTCGAGAAAGAAGCCCTCGAAATTCTTTCCCTAGGGCAGATTCAAAAATTACTAAAACTTCTGATATGAAAATAATTATGATGAGCGGCAATTGAAGATCTACAAGCAGCTAATTTCTTCTAATTGCGGAGTGATTTACTTTTAGAGTCGATAATGTATTTTTATTGTAAAACATTGCCTGTTAGTAGGTATCACGGGTGTCGAAAATCGCTGAAATTGATAAAAATGACCAAGGTCACGAAAATTGTTTGTTTCAGCCGTCGAAATATTTCTCTCCAACAAATGTGTGACATGCGAGTTTCTGGTGATCGAAAATCGCCATAAATGGCGGGAAGTTACCAACCTTGGATATTCGCTCATATGGCCATGATGCCAACTTCGTTGTTATTGAAAACTGATCTCATCGAACTCATCGTACCTTGTCATGACATCAAACTAAAATTGCAGGTTCTTCCTCGATGCTCCTTACAATCAAAATCGAAAATATATATGGTCCTTCCTTTTCCAGAAGATGTTCTAACAGGAACGCCCTACAGAGGATAAGAACAAGTAGGGCAGGGGGATGTCAGGAGTGCGACTTGAATGGGGACGTGAAGATCTGCTGTCATTTGATACAGGCGGCTCACAAGTGGCTTTTACGCCCCAGCGTTCGTCGACTCGGGCAACCGCCTCGCAAGGAGGCAACACCACCGCTCGGTATGGAACCCCCTTTTGGTCGAACAAAAGAGGAAGAGCCGAGTCGCCCGGTTGAAAGGCGTCGGGGCCTCGACCGTATTTGCATACGTTATAGCCGACCCGGGCCCGTCCACAGCCCCCGCTCGCTCTACGGAAAGCCCATCTGCCAAGAGCAATTCCCTCCTTCATTCCGCCCGGTAATGAATCGGGAAGTGTTCCCCGGGTTCCATTCCCGCCCCTCTAATTATGCTCGGTGAACAGGCGATCAACGCGGCTCTCATACCGCCGCGTGCTACACAATTATCGTTACCTCCCTTTTTGCTTGTTCCACACGACTCGTCCCAAACTGCTTTCTGGATTATGCTTTGAGGGGGGGGGGGGGGGGATATCTGCCTCCTGGTGACGGCAAATGGAAAAGAGTTTCGAATCAGCTCCGAGCCAATTTGCTGTTTTTCGAAGAAAATACGCTATTGCAACAGCATGAAGTTTCATTTTATTTTATTTTTTCCCAACAGCGAACCTTTGGAATCGAGCACTAAAATAAAAGGTCAACACCCCACCCACTAAAATTTTACGGATTGAGTTTCAAGGTCCGTAGAATCCGAAAATGGAATAAAAGCGCGGAGAATTATTTCACAACTGTTTATTATTTTCCTGTATGGATAGATAACCCTTCTGCTTATATCACTGAATTCCTAGAATAAGATCCTGGTTTAGAAGGTTAACAGTTTTGTGCAAAAACGCCACCAGAGTACGTGTAAAAAAAAAGGTGAAACGCTACAAATTGCCGAACTTATACTTTGATTCTGGTGGCGTTCTCGTCTCTTTGCGGTCGTGCCTGCGCGCGAGCGTGTGTGTGTGTGCCTGTATGTTTGCGTAAGTGAGCAGGCAAGGGTTGGATTACTGAAAATCACCGTAACTTGCTGTTAGATTACCTAAAATTGTATTCAGGATAGGTACTTCAAAACTCGCTCATGCAGTCATTCTGCATATTTGGAATATTATACATCCGCATAATTGTTCACGCTGTGAACAGCTGGGTGACAGGGCATCAGACGACATCTGCCGAGGAAAGTCATAATTTCAGTTATTCGATGGATGACCGTAAAGTACGTATCCATTATTGTCTGTATCGGTTTTCGATGCTCCTCTCAAACCTAACCAGCCCATAAATTCCACAAGTCAGATCCGAACATTATCCAAACATATTGTTTCAATTCGAAAGGCTCGGGAAGATATGTTGAGAAGCCCAAGGGCTTGATGGATTCTTCATGAATAAGGGATGGCAATAAGAGAGGCCCTCGCCTCTTAAGGGACCCCCGTGATACCGGGGCTACGAAGAGGGCGTGGAATCAGTGAGTGGGTCCGTGCTTCTTGCCCTTCCACCGAATGGAAACCTGATAACGTTCTATCAATCAATAGGGATAACATCTACCCAAGTCAACAGTATTTCAATATGGAAATCGCTGTCGGATATCCCTTGGGTCAAACTGTTCCCAAAATGGACGGACAGCAATATATAAATAAGCTGAAAAGCAGGAGGGTGCGCAAGCTGAAATGTTCGCCATTTCGAGTTACCGATTCACGCAATTGTGTTCGCAAATCTAGCCGCAACGCATAAAACCGCCTTGGTCATGCTGGTAGAGTCTCTAATGGAATCGCGGAGCAGTCGAATGGATCGAGTCTCCATAAATGTCAAACCGATTTGAACCACAATACTGTGTGCTGAATAAATTCTGGTCTCTTCGTTTGTGTCCAAGTTTTGATTGATAGTTGAAGAGTTGCCCATCTTGTATACTCAGTGCAACAAATTAATGATTTAATATACATAAATATCTTGAAGAAATACATCGATCTTGTTGCAGGATCCATGTATTACTTTCTGAATACATTTGCTTTGGTGTCTGTCCGTCCGTGTGCAATTTATGTCCAATTCAAATCCGATTTTGTTGAAATTTCCAGTGACTGCGGTTTGGGCCCCAGATGCTCCCCTATGAATTACAGAACGATGGGATCACCGGTCGATTTGACACCGCGCGTGTGCAAACCAAAGATGTACCAATTCGCCCCACTCGAACCGAAGGCCCCAGTTCATTCAAATTCATTGGGTAGTTGGGGTCTTTCTTTCAAAAAGATGAATGAATTCCATATCAATCGCAAAAGTCTTAGCCACTGCGTATGCTCAAAACCTCAACCTTCTATACAATCCCCTCCTTTGTTTCGCTACTGTCGTGGTGGTGGCAAACTTGGCTTGGAGGTGTTTTGAACAGTTGGGACGGATAATCTTTGGTAGAAATATATACCTACTGTGGATTAACTATAAATAGTAAATTACGAAGCTCTAGATTGCGCGACGTGATGAATCTGTTGTACGAATAGCTATATTGTCCACTCACCGGCCAGCGTTATGGCTGTGGGATCCGTGGTTATGGTAGTCAAGTGTTGGCGACTAATTAATAGTCCCTGTGAAGTTTGTTATGGGTTGACTAAATCGCATATACATAAGACCTTGACTTGTGAAGAGACGGAAAAATGACTTATTGTGGTGGTAAGTACAGGATCAGAATTTCAGAAACGATCCAAGTTAGGACGGAAACGACAAAAATATTAATTCATTCAGAAGTGAGTACAGGAAGTGGGTTTGAAAAGAGCTGGCATTCGAGGGCTCGGTATGGATTAGCCCGACAAGTGAACGTGGCCCTCGGGACAAATACCTGATTTAATTAGAATAAATGCCTCGGCGGTCAACCCGTCTCTCATCCTCTCTCAAGAGCTCTATTGCGAAGTGGAGCTCCCCATCTCGCCCAATTTAATAAACTTCAAATTACACTGAGTGACCGCTAATCTCTCTCGACATGGTCATATTTCAACTTTTAAATCCATTTCACCTTTTCCAATAGACTGTATCCCTCCAAGACTCTACGTAAACATTATATGTTATTTCACGTTTGTGGAAGTTGTTAAACGTTTAGGCGTTTCTTTAAGAAATTGGATTGTTTCTGCCAGTTTTGTTATTTACACCAGCTTGACCTTCATCAAACTAAATATTGACAAATTACAACATAACAATCGCATGGAAGTTACGATGTGCACCAACATAACACTCGCTCTAAAGAAAAAAAAAAAAGAAAAAACAAATACGCCTCCCGGGACCACCACCGAGACTCCGGGGTAAAAACATTATACCTAAATCCAGGTAAATGCGGGTTTTATATTATGGCAGGAAATTCAATATATTTCTGTATTTGTTTCATAAATTGTTATTTACTACCTGTTGTTATACCGTAATGGTTCAACAATGAAAAAACAGAAACAAATACGTATACCTACAAATTAGGTATATTTACTTATCTGAGGATGTCCTCTCCATAAAATACAGTTGCATGGCTAGTAATACCAACGTCTTTACCCTAGAACGAATATAACATACTTGAATGGAATAGGTAAACACTGTTTCACATATTTGTATAACAAAAAATACTGTTTTGAACTATAGATGATCAATATTTAATGATTTTTCATCTTCTATTGGCTTATTATTTTCAATAATGAACCTTTGGAATCGACCATGAAAAAAACAATTTTTCCCCTCAAAATTTGATGTTTTCCGTTTCAAGGTGTGTAGAATCCGAAAATGCAATAAAAACGCTGCAAATCCCTGCACAATGTTTTATTATTTCGTACAGAATACTCTTCTGTTACAGATCCTAGCTGTCCGTATAGATAACCCTTCTATATTATGTGTAATATTTTATACATATTACGTAGATCGCAGACCCTCCGTAGGTTAGTACCTAACCCCGAACTCGTTACTAGGTGCCTACCTAAATCACAAGTTAAATGTTGCTAGAATAATTCTGTCGATGACAAACAGTACCTAAAATGGCAAAAAGAAACGCAAATAATGAAGTTCTGAAGGGAAATTGTTGATGTGGAGTGAAAAAAGTTGCAAATGTACCTACCAACAAACTCCAGCCCCTTCTACGCAGATGGTATAATGAACCGTTGTGTGATAATTTACCTTGTGTAATTTACTCATCAATAATACTTCAACGTTTGTTCAAGTTTCACCACCTATCAACAAACTCCAAAAGAGCCATCATTTTTCAAATGAAATATAATATCGCAGAACAACCAACTCGACTTCATACTCTGTGAATTTAATCAGGTGATCCCTAGCAATGATGATATCGGGCCAATCCCGATTGTTAGCGCATCCCTATTGATGATATTTGGGCTGAATTTATACAATTTCATTCACCCTGCTGTTGAAAAAGCCTGTCGTTTTCAATAACGAATCTTTGGAATCGAGCAAGAAAAAAAAATTTTTGAACCTCTGCAAAAAACGGCGAATCTCATCCCGCAGTGTAAATACTGCCAAGGATTCATTCATGCAAAAACCTATTGTCAAAAACAAACTAGGTGTGTCAAATGTACAGGTAAGCACAATACCACGTGCCCTCAACTGGAGAACCCGAAATGCATAAACTGCGGCGATGCCCATCCAGCCAACTATCGTGGGTGTGAAGTTGCTAAGGAGTTACAAGAAATCAAAGATCGAGCAAAACACCCCCATCCAGGAAAATCGGACAAGAAAATTACATCTAATACCACTCAAAAAAACCAAACTAGCATCGTAAACAAAGTTCATGCAAATAGTAATACTATGTCGTACGCCAGTGTTGTGAGTGGCAATAATACGAATTCCTCTGCCGCATACTTATGAAACTGTAATTGAATTGCCACCTCCAGTACGCGATTTAATTTTATTTACTTTCATGTCAGACTGGTCGTTTGGAAGTACCCTTTAGAAAGAAGTAGCTTAGGCGTTCTTCCAGAAGAAGGACGTCTGGTCACCCTAGGTACCTACACCCTGAGGCTCTGGCGTATTATTTATTTATTTATTTTCGGTAACATATTTTTCCCCTTCTAAATAGCTCGTTGGAATAGCCAATATAATAATTTATCTTCACCTTTCATCTTTTGGTCATTCTTGGAAACGAATAACTGACAATATACCTATCTGTGGTTACTGGTCTCAGAATGTACTAGAACACTGGAATTGGACTTATTCCTTGGGCCCACTGTTTTACTCGACTGAGCCAGAGCATTAGTCAGTTCGCTTTCACCCTTTGTGGTGCGGGAAAAGAGAAGGGCACAGGTTGATTTATAATTTTTACGAATCGGAACACGGGGCAGGAAGGTGAACTCGGTCCATCAATTTACTTAGCCCAAACTACCCAACGAATTTCACGGGAGAAGTTTCGACAGACCATTGAGCGTCGTTTATTCCGAGTTAGCCGTAGATTATGGGTCATCGGTTCCAGTGGGCGGGGTGAGGCGTTTCGGAAATGGGTTTGTTTGCCGAACCATTGTGCCAAACGTCAGCCGAACGGAATGCGGAGATGAGTTATAAGACAGAACTGTTGTGGCAGGCGAGGTCGGGTCGTACATCATTATTGGGAACCCGCGGGCCTTGTGATCAGTTAGGAAGGTGGTGAGAGGGGGGTGATCAATGTCCTTCTGTTTTATTGTGAGGGAGAAGACTGGGATAGATAGGTAGATAGCGATAACTAGGTAGGATTCACTGTGATGTATTTTGGTTTATTATTTTCAATAATGAACCATTGGAATCGAGCATGAAAAAAAAAAAATTCTTACCCCCCCTCAAAATTTGATGGTTTACGTTTCAAGGTATGTAGAATCCAAAACTGCAATAAAAATATTTCTATCTGTCCGCCGTACGCCGTACGCCGCACGGGCCACTTTTCTTAGTTACCATGAAAAAAAATTGATGAAATTCGGGTTATAGGTTCCGTTCGGCGTCTAGTTGGTCCTCGAAGCTCGACGTTACTGTGAGTCATCTCTAAGGGGTTCAAAATAGGGGTTGAAATTTTCAAAACGCCTATACCATTTTTTTACGTAAATATTTTTACGGTTTTAAATAGTTCTTGAACTTGCGAGTTTTTTAAGACCATCCGGAGCATCGTACGTCCAGCCGTTCGTTCACAGTAAGGCCCCGAAGTTTGCACCGACAGGCATTTTCGACTCCAGTGTGAATGAAATTGTATACAATTCAAACCAAATCTCGTAACCAGAGACGCGCCCACAATAGGAATTTGTGAATACGGCCAATCATTGGTAGGGATCACCTGATTATATTGGCGGAGTATGAAGTCGAGTTGGTTGTTCTGTGATATTATTTAATTTGAAAAATGATGGCTCTTTTGGAGTTTGTTGGTAGGTAGTGAAACTTGAACAAACGTTGAAGTATTATTGATGAATAAATTATTACTACGGTAAATCATTACTCAACGGTAAATTATTACACAACGGTTCATTATACCATCTACGTAGAAGGGGGTGGAGTTTGTTGGTAGGTACTTTTGCAACTATTTTCACTCCTCATCAACAATTTCTTTTCAGAACTTCATTATGTGTGTTTCTTTTTGTTAGGTACTGTTTGTCATCGGCAGAATTATTTTAGCAACATTTAACTCGTGATTTAGGAAGGTACCTAGTAACGAGTACGGGGTTAGGTACTAACCTACGGAGGGTCTGCGATCAACATAATATGCATAGAATAGTACATATTATATTATATAGACGGGTTATCTATACATAGAGCTGTGATCTGTAACAGAAGGGTATTCTATACAAAATAATAAACCGTTGTGCAGGGATTTGCAGCGTTTTTTAATGTTATTTAGAAAAAGGGAATGCCAAGACGATTGCATAAATGTGTGTAGGTACTTGATACTATACCTTATCCCACCCTCCCCATCGCGAAATACCCCGTTTCTCGCCCATTCACAGATTTCATACCCTACTTTCATCACCCTTCTGCGTACGTAACTCTTTCTGTCCTTTGAGAAAACTGAATAGGTAGTTAGTTGAATACATAGTCTCTATTTGGGATTTCGCCCCATATTGGCCAGGTAATGCTGGCGCATAGAAATGTATAATTGCCGATTTCTTCGCTTTGAACCCATTGTGACATGAAAACATTTCGCGTTGTTGAAATTACGGTCTATGCCAAACTTCAGACACCCGGATTCACTGCCGGTCCGTTGACCGCAAAACGAAAACGCTGCAAATCATTGCACAACGGCTTATTATCTACCTGTATAGATGCCCCTTCTGCGTCGATCACTGTTTTCTTTGGTATGTTACTACCTTCGAGCTCCCCCAGGAAAGCCCTAAATCAAGTATTAGAATCGGCCCGGGAATGAAGGTTCATGAAAAAGCGTGGGATTCAAGTTTGGTTCGTGGTAACTAAGAAAAGTGCGAAGTACGGCGGACGGATGTTTTTATTCAATTTTTGAGTTCTACGTACTTCGAAACGGAAACCATCAAATTTGGAGGGGGGTTAAAAAAAATTGTTCATGCTCAATTCTAATGGTTCATTATTGAAAATCATAAACAGAAACTCAAAGGAGCTCACTGAGAAACCTCAAATCATTTCTGTCTTTCGGAAACCCGAAACTTCAGGAACCTGGGAAAAATAGAAAAGACAGAAAAGTCGGGGGAAACGAGGACCGGAAAAAGTCATTCAATTATTACTTTCTTTCTTTTTTTTAAAGGGGCCTTAGAAGACGATAAAACCCTTCGAAGCTGCTAAACAAGATTAGCACGATTCTTATTGGGTGGTTGATTTTACGGTTAACAGATCCAAACAAAATGGCAATTAAGGGAGAAACTTGTTTTAGAGCTCTTGTTCAGTAAATCTTTTCTCTTCTCCTTAAAATATAAGCGGGTATTGAGGAATAATGAATTAGATATCTACGTTTTCAAGTTACTGCGACCTATTAATGTGTTCAATTAAAAAACGCTGCAAATGATTAAACAACGGTTTATTATTTACCTGTATAGATGCCCCTTCTGCGTAGATCACTGTTTTCTGTGGTCAATACCTCGAGGTCCCCACAGGAAAAAGCCCTAAATGGAGTGCTGGAGCCGGCCCGGGAATTAGAGTTTCATACAGATGAATGGGATTCAGTGATTCAGTCATTAATTATTTGTAGTTATTCATGAAGCATAAGGTAAATAATAAGCTTTTGTGTTATAATTTACCTGTATAGATGCTCCTTCTGCGTAGATAGTATAGTAAACCGTTGTGTGATAATTTACCGTTGTGTAATAATGTACCCAATAATATAATACTTTAACGTTTGTTCAAGTTGCAAAAGCACCTATCGACAAAATCCGAAAAAGCCATAATTTTGGTTCATCATTTTCAATAATGAACGTTTATAATTTAAGTTTCAAGGTATGTAGAATCCGAAAATGCAATAAAAACCATTTATATCTGTCCGCCGTAGGCCGCACTTAGCACTTTTCCTAGTTACCATGAACCAAAATCGATGAAATTTGCTTTGTAGGTCCCGTTTGGGGTCTAGCTGGTCCTCGGAGTTCGGCTTTACTGCCAGTCCTATCTAAGGAGTAAAAAATAGGGGCTGAAACTTTCAGAACGCCGTAGCTCTAAAACTTTCAATAGAAGGTTATGGACTTTTTTAGACGTTTAAACTGACCATGAACTAAAGAATTGTTTGAGACGACCCAGACCATTGTACGACCAGCAGTTGATGTGAATCAAACGGTATAAATCCGGCCCCAATATCATACTCGACCTTAGCGACTGAAATCGAGCCGGGTTCGTCAGACCTCCGCTAGGGGTAAAACAGCGCTGTTCACTAGGAGCCGAGCCCGCTCAAATTTAATTCAAACCACGCCAGTTTGCTACCTACGTATTATTGTAGTACTAAAAGGTACAAACAGAAAATGTTTATATGACATCTTGAGAAAATCTCCCGCCAGATCATCTCATTGATCTCTCCGGTACCTACCTATTATCTCCACCTACCTATTATCGGACAAATATTCGAATTTTGTCTGGGTAATCAATTTTGCGGCTACAGTTTTCTCATGGTTTTTAGTTAGATACAAACATTAGTAGCTATATTTCTAGGTATGTACAATTTCGTTGGTTTCTAGCACCCAGAAATTGTTCACAACTCGTTGGAGAGATGTCAGATAACAGATTGGACAGATCACAGATAAGTCGAGGAGGAGTTCCTACCGCTACCTACCTATAATTACAGTACTGATAAGTACATACAGACAATAATATTAATTTGACTTCTCTCGAAAGTTCTCTCTAACGCATGTCACTGATCTGTCCTGTACCTACCTATAATCTCTGGCGGACAAATACTCAAATTTTGTTTTGGTAATCAATTTTGCGGCAACAATTTTCCATTGGTTTTCACTTAGATACAACTAATAATAGCTATATTATCGGTATGTACAACTTCGTTCGTTTTTACCGCTTGGAAATTGTTCACAACTCGTCGGAGAGATGTCAGATAACAGATTGGACAGATCACAGTTAAGTCGAGGAGGAGTTCCTACCGCTACCTACCTATAATTACAGTATTGATAAGTACATACAGACAGTATATTAATTCGACTTCTCTCTAAATCTCTCTCAAATGCATCTCGCTGAACTGTCATGTACCTACCTACATAATCTGGCGGACAAATACTCGAATTTTGTTAGGGTAATAAATTTTGAGGCAACATTTTCGAATGGTTTTCACTTAGCTTCCATTAGTTGCTATATTCAGGTACGTACAACTTCGTTTGTTTTTGTCGCACAGAAATGTTCACAAATGGTTGAAGAGATCTAAGATAACAGATTGGAAGATAGAAAACAGATAAGCTAAGCCGAGGAGAAGCTCCTAGCGCTGTCTCGCCCCTTGCGAACATCTGACCAACCCGGCTCGCTTTCAGTCGCTAAGGTCGAGTCAGTATCATTGCTCGTGATCACCTGATTATAGTCACGGATGGCTGTATGACGTCGAGTTGGTTGTTCTGTGATATTATTTTGTTTGAAAAATAATAGCTCTTTTCGACTGTGTTGATAGGTACTTTTGCGCTTGAACAAACGTTATGCTTCATGAATAACAACAAAAATACTTAATATTATTAATTATGAAATCATTGAACCCCGCGTATTTTTATGAACCTGTAATTCCCAGGCCGGCTCCAGTACTCGATTTAGGGCTTTCGTGGGGGGAAATCGAGGGTAGGTATTGACCGCAGAAAACAGTTATATACGCAGAAGGGGCATCTGCACTCGTAAATTATTACACGAAGGTTTATTACACAACGGTTTCTTCTTTACGGTATGCTTCATGAATAACAACAAATAATAATTAATGGTTAAATTATTGAATCCCGCGCATTTTCATTGTAATTCCCGGGCCGGGCCCAGTAGGTACACGATGGGGGGGGGGGGGGGGGAACTCGAGAGTATGTAAGTAGTTTTATTTTTTATTTTTATTTTTAACTAAGAAAACTTCATTGTTAGTAGCAACATTACAGTTTTGCGCAGACAGAATATAGTTGGATTAGAAAAACCCTAATTCACGTGGCACATGTAGTGAGGTCCACTGACTACCCTCCGACCAGTTTATTGCAGTAACTAGGAGAGTCTTGAAGACCTACGAATAGGTATTGACCAAGGGAAAAGTGATTTTAAGCAGAAGGGGCATCTATACAGATAAGTAATAAACCGTTGTGTAATAATTTGCAGCGTTTTTCAAATAAAACAATATCCGTGATTATAATCAAGTGCTCCCTAATAGTGATGACCACCACCACCATATTTGATTCACGATCATGTTGAAGAAGCTTTTCGGTGAACGGCTGGTCGTACAATGCTGCGGGTGGTCTCAAAAAATTCTTTAGTTCAAGATCAATTTAAAAACGGAAGAAATCATACCCTTCCATTGAAAGTTTTCGAGCTACGGCGCTCTGAAAGTTTCAGCCCCTATTTTTTACTCCTTAGATAGGGCTGGCAGTAACGCCGAACTCCGAGGACCAACTAGACCCCAAACGGGACCTAGAAAGCAAATTTCATCGATTTTGGTTCATGGTAACTAAGAAAACAACATTTTTGGATTCTACATACCTTCGTAAACCATCAAATTTTGAGGGGGGTTAAAACTTTTTTCTTTCATGCTAGATTCCAAAGGTTCATTATTGAAAATAGTAAACCAAAACTAGGTAGTACACCCATCATCATTCTATCGAAGTCCGTTTTTTGTTTCGGTTCGCTTGTTATTTTGAGTTCTTTGTTACCAACTGGTGCTGTTCTGAACTGTATTCGGGAAAGGAAATAATTGAACCCTTTTCAGTATCCGTGATTTCGTTGTCTGCGCTCTTTGGCCGGGCGTGTTTAAACCAAGAAAATATTTTAGGCAAGTGTAGTGTAAGTAGGAATCAATCTGTTGACACCTGTGAGAAGGTAGAAATAAATCAGACAGTGTCAAATTAAATAAAGTAGAAAATTTTAGTAAAATAAAGATACCTCTCGAATTTGAAAACAAATAGGAAAATTAATTATTTTTGTCAAAGAAATTATGAACCTAAAAGGCCTTCGAAATGAAATAAGGAGCTCCTTTCATAATAAAAAAAAATAATTCCAGTAAAAAAGTCTGCCTGGCGAGGGGATTCGAACCCTCGATCCTAGCGTCGGACGGTCGGAGCTGCTTGGATTTGGCGGGGATCCACGTGCCGGCGCAGGTGGCGATACACCGGGTGTTTTCCCTAATGCTCACGGCGCGCGAAAGGTAGTCGTGAATGCTCACAAACTAATTTGTCGCGAATGCTCTCGTAGTTGTTAATGCTCACGTTACTTGCCTGTGGGTGTTTCCCCAATGCTCACGGTGGCTCAATCACGAATTTCCCTTCCCACTTATACAGACTTAGGACTGTCTGCGAGCGAGCAGGTGTGGTTAAAAAATTGTGATTGTTGCCATCAAGATTGAAACGTTATCATAAATACATTAACCTAAATAAAAATTAAGGCAAAAAAGAGCATGCTAAAGGAGGGCTGTCGTTTCTAAGTTGAAAATCGTCAATAGCGTTATTCCTGAGTTGAAAATCGTTAAAAACCGCTAAAAATTAGTATCAGTCACGATTTGCGACATTGTGTACAAATAAAATCTCGGAGGGGGGGGGGGGGGCTACATGTTTTCTGTATGAGGGCGAAGTTTAAAAGAGAGGACTTTAACGAAGTGGTACAGCGACACTTCTCCACCATCTAAGCGCCTAATCCACTTGTTAACCCAAGCTTGCTTCTTAATGATTTTTGGTCTTAAACTGTGGGTGTGATGGAGGGAATTAAGTTTGGGGTACACGTCCGCTTGTACCGACAATAGTTCCTCGAAAAATTTAAGTATGTCAGGCTGCGATGTATAAAAGTCTTTATTGAATGACGAGTGGAACGACTCGCAAGCATTTGTCGTCCGCGTCACGTCGGCTGTTCTAAGAGCATTACGGGAACTGACCACCTACAACTGTGCAACCGTTCGTTTCAAATAATCTTTCCATATCAGATGCCCTATCTGACGCAAAGGCCAGTGAGCATCAACGAAAACACCAAACACGAGGCCTGTGCTGCTTCCCCTTGTGTCCCCTCTTCGTCGCCCTTCCCGAACAATCGGTGGATTGGGATTAACTTTGCTGCGGTGGTGACTAATCCGCGATATCACAACAACTGATCACTTGGCACAGGTAATATAATAATGGGAATATTTTACAACTGCGTAACAAAATCTATCTAAGTTTAATGAATAAAGTACTCGTAATTCCATTTCTGAATTTCGGTTCACTGCTCATCTGATGTCATGTGACGGTGTGTGTGTTTATGAGTATGTGTGCGCGCGTGAGCGCGTTGCGACAGAGAGAGAGCGGGTGAGGGAGAGAAGGGTGAGAGAGAGAGGGCGGGAGTGAGTGAGCGAGTGGGAGGTAAGGAGGGAGAAGTAGTGACGGATGGAGGGAGGGAGTGGGATGGCGAGATGGTGGGAGGGTCGGTGGAAGGGTGGGTGAGAAGGTGGGAGGGATGGAGAGAGAGAGAGAGAGAGAGAGAGAGAGAGAGAGAGAGCGAGTGAGAGAATGAGAGGGAGTGAGATAGTGTGAGAGCGTGTGTGTGTGTGTGTGTGTGATGTTGGTAAACGATAGTCCGTATATGTAGAACTGAAACCAAGATACCGCTGCAACCAACAAATTGGCTAGGATCGCTGGCTAGAGCTAGAATTTCAAATGAGGACTCCACCGAGCGCAGTGGACCATTTATTTGGGACTCAGTTGGTCGAGAGAGGATTCCTTGTGGCCCGGTTCTACCGTAGGAGCATAATAATTAAGCTCTAAGGTAGAATGGAGGGAGAGGAAGTAGGAAATGACTCTGGATGATTGAGGAGGGAGAGGAACGATTTCCTTCCTTCCGGTATAACCACCTGTTAAGGAGCTACTACGTCAACCGACACATTTTTCCCATTTTCTTCCCTGCTATTGTCTGTATTCTTTCTATTAGTTGAGTTCGCAGTTGTTATGGACATTCTTACTTTGTTATACCAGTGTAGTTTAAAACTAATTTGGAATAGGCCCCAGAAACTTCAACCCCAGTCAAATTGTGGTCACAACTTGCCACGCGTTGCCGGTAGGTAGTGCTAATATAATTTACCTGTATGCAAGAATCTGCATACCCAATCTCGAACCAACTATACTTAGTTTCTGCTTCAGATTCTGCCGTTTGAAGCGAAAACGCCTTATCTCCGAAAACCACCTATTTCAGAAATCGCTTTTTAAGTTTTCTATATAAATCAGGCTGTAGTTCCCATCCAGTTTGTGCTATCGAACCCATTTTTTAGAGACACATCGATAATGCTTGAATTGACAAAATTATCGAAAAAAATGGAAAAAAATCGATTTTGAAACCAAAAACTCTACTTAAGGCGGGGAAATCAAATCGAATTGATTTTTTTGCCATGTTTTTGAAGGTGAACCGCCTTAACCATCATGTAAGGCGATTCACCTTCAAAAACAAGAGTGTTACCGACCTCTTGTTTTTTAAGGTAAAACACCTCTACTCTACAAGTCAGGACAACCTAATTATATTTGTCAAGATAAAAAAACCTCATCTCTAAACCAGTTGAGCAAACATTTGAAGGAGAAACGCCTTGCAATTTTTGAAGATTCGGCTGATCCTAAATCTGAAGCCAAAAAAAAGTAAACTTTTGAAGGTAAAACGCCTTATCCCAATTTTCGCTGAGTTAAGGCGTTTCACCATCAAAAATATTCACGAATCAACATAAGTTTGAGGCGTTTTTGAACAGAGTTAAGGCGTTTCACCTTAAAAGACAGTTAGATAAGGCGTTTTACCTTCAAATTCAACGATTTTTTGATTTCGAGGGTAGGAATTACCCCCACTTCTTAATGAAATTTTAAAATTTGGACTTCACCATCGAAAAGAACATATCAAAAATAGGGGGGGTACGTAAAAATCTCATTTTTGTCAACATTGGAGATAAGGCGTTTTTGTTTCAAACGGCAGTATTATTCTCCCCATTTGATTAGTAAATCCGCCCACTTTCGCTCTTTCTAAGGTATGAAAGCGTTGCATTTAAGTATTCATGAAACTGAAATCCGCCGAACATCATGAAACCGAGATGTCCGCCAACATCAATAATTTCACCTGAATTTTGTGTTTTTGTAGTCGAGGAAGAAAATTAGGTTCCTTGTCTGGATGTTCGTCTGTCTTTCGGTACGTAATTCCTTGTAACCGCCATATTACATAAAATATTATTGATTGACTAATCCCAGCGATTGAAGTTTGAGGACATGATCGAGTTAGTTGTACTCATATGAATTGCATAAAATAGTGAATTCCGTTTGTGTCTTGGCATATGCTTTTTCCTGCCTCTCTAAAGTCCTTCGCTGTTTAAAGTCTAATGCCGCCCTGTCTAAAGCCCTTCGCTGTCTAAAGTCTAATGCCGCCCGGTCTAGAGTCCTTCGCTGAATTTACTCGCATATCTCCCATAGTTGCTAACGTGGACCCTTGACCTTACTACTCACTTGATAAACTCGTTTCCCGGGTGTCACGCTCTAACCTCTCGGATAACTCTTGACGCCTGGGATCGTACCGAAAGCCGTCGGCAACATCCATCGAACGCTTTGACTTCGGACGGATTGGAAAGTCTCTTTTCAGTCGAGTCCATTCGAGAATTGAGTTGACGCTGGTTTGAGCCGAAGCTTTCAAAACATCAGCTCTTCTCAAAGAGAGGGAAGGATTTCTCAACTTCAACTCGAACTTCGCTATTCCCCTGCAAATGACCATCATCCAAGATCTAGCGACTCAGAGAGAACGATGTTTACTTAAGTTTTGTTTGATTAAATTATGTTTCTTCGTTCTCCCGTTGATCCTCCGTTCAGACCCAGTACAAGTTCATCAGAAATGCTTACGATTAAGACTGGTATGTAAGTTTGGGCTAACGAATGTTTGTAAATTGCTTAACGGACTCCTAAAAGCTCAGAGAACATAGTGCAGAGTTGGAGAAGTAGAAGACCCAAATTTTCCCCTTGGAGTTGAAATCCAAACCTAAAGCATAAAGTTATCCTAATTATGAAAGGTAATTATGTGTTTTGGACCGAACCCTGGCGTTTCATGATCCTCCTCTGCTGTGTGCTCAATATTCCCCTTCATTCCTAGTATGCCTACTCGTATTAGGTATTATTATACGAAAGAGTTATGTGTTGACTGTGTGAGGTACTGGCTGCGCATAGCTTGGTTTATGTTATGGAATTAAGAAAGTCTAACAAATTAATACTGTGAATCTATCTCGGCGATAGACTAGGTGTTCGCATAGTCAATTATTAACAAGTGACGCTTCATAATAATTATGGCAACAGCAGTGCTTCAGGCGTGAGGACACGAGCCTTTCCACCTGTTCTGCACGAACTGTCAAGCCTAATCTGGAGGAATTTGGTGCCGGAAATTGGCACCAAAGCACCCGAAGATTTTAAGGGTAATTTTGAGATCAAACCATGCAGTATTACCCAATAAACGTCTCACTGTTTTTGAACCCGAATAAGGCATATATGAACATTCTTCATTATTTTTTTCCCACTAAAAAAAAAAAAAAACCGCTGCAAATCCCAGCACAACGGTTTATAATTTTGTACAGAATACCCTTCTGTTACAGATCACAGCTCTCTGTATAGATAACGCGTATGTATAATACGTACTAGTCTATACATATTATGTAGATCGCAGACCCTCCGTAAGTTAGTGCCTGACCCCGTACTCGTTACTAGGTACCTACCTACCTAAATCGCGAGTTAAATGTTGCTAAAATAATTCTGTCGATGACAAATAGTAACTGAAACGGCAAAAAGAAACGCAAATAATGAAGTGGTGAAGGAAAATTGTCGATGAGGAGTGAAATAGATGCCCCTTCTGCGTGGATCACTGTTTTCTGTGGTCAATACCTACCCTCGTGGTCAAGTATAATGCACCGTTGTGTAATAACTCGCCCATCAATGATACTTCAACGGTTGGTCAAGTTGCAAAATTACCGAACAATAAAATCCAGCCACTTCTTGGTAGAAGAAGCATTGTGCAATAATTTACCGTTCTGTAATAATTTACCGTGGTGTAATAATTTACCTGTGTAATAATTTGCCGTTGTGTAATAATTTACTATTGTTTAATAATTTATCCATCAATAATACTTCAAAGTTTGTTCAAGTTTCAGAAGTACCTATATACCAACAAAATCCAATAGTCCATCACTTATCAAATTAAATAATATCGCAGAACAACCAACTCGACTTCATACAGCCATCCTTGATTATAATCAGGTGCTCCCTAGTAAATCCGGGCCGGATTTTTACCGTTTGATTCACGATCGCGTTGATGAAGCTTTTTGGTGCACACGAACGGCTGGACGTATAATGCTCCGAGTGGTCTCAAAAAATTGTTTAGCTCAAAAAAAATTCAATAGGTAACGTAAAAAAAACATACCCTTGTATCGAAAGTTTTCGAGCTACGGCGTTCTGAAAATGTCAACCCCTATTTTCAACCCCTTAGAGATGACTGACAGTAACGCCGAGCTTCGAGGACCAACTAGACCCCGAACGGAACCTATAACCCGAATTTCATGAATTTTTTTTCATGGTAACTAAGAAAAGTGGCCAGTACGGTGTACGGCGGACAGACAGACATTTTTTATTGCATTTTCGGATTCTATATACCTTGAAACGTAAACCATCAAAATTTGGGGGGTTAGAATTTTTTTTTTTTCATGCTCGATTCCAATGGTTCATTATTGAAAATAATAAACCAAAAGCTCTAAATAAAGATGACTAGGTATGGAAATTATCCAGATTTTCATCAAGTTTCAAGTTGAAATAGTCCATTTTGGTCCATAAATAAAGATGATTAAAAATTTTTGCGGAAATCAAGAGATGGAATCAGGATGTTGCTGAACGGATTTCTATCAAAATTTATGTTCAAAAGTTAGAGTTATTCCACGAACGACCTTTCGCCTTAGTGAATCCGATGTTCACATTTCTACACGTGCAGGTCTTCAAATTAATGGTACAGCTTAATCACTTTCAGATTTATTCAAAGGTCTTACTATTACAACACTTCCAGGAGGATCCGGTACAGGAGCTAATGTGGCTTCAGGCAAAGTTGACGTGACCTGATTCGACAGCGATTTGTGCTGTTGCTTCCGATGCATTTTCAATCAACGGAGGATCTCGAGTGATGTGATTACTCGGAATCTCGTCATCTCATCAGATATCAATTCCGTAGCCGGTGTAGGCGTTTCAAGTGGGATAACCGGGGACAGCGAGGTTGCCAATCATTGTTTCAGTTGTGATCCATAGTGACTTATACCTCGTACATAGATTATGACAAGTAAATAGGTACCTCTTACATAGATTATGTCAAGTCAGATAGTAACAAAACATTCTGCGCAGCAAAAATATTTGACGATAGATGGTCCGCAGGTGTATACTTAATTTGTCCAAAGCAAAACTACTACATACCTATTTAGTGATTTTAAAAATACGGTGTATGTTTTAATAGCGGAGTTTTACACAACGCATTATAATTTTCAGGTAGGTATATCCCGTTCTGCGTATATCACTAAATACCTACTAGGGTTGTTTTTTGCGGTGGACACCTACCTACCCACGCACGCACACATGCAGACACGACAAAAATTCCACCACCGTCGAAGTATGCTCTCTAACGTTCGGCAATTACAGTACCTAAATACGCGTTTGTCCACCGCCCCCACCCTCTTGTACTGTGCGATTTTGGCACTTCAATTTTGAAATACCGATGATTGCTGAACCTATGTAGGATCCTCGACATATTCCCAAATTTTCACCTAATATGAATGATTTGGCCGTCAGCTTCCGTATCGCTATCCGGTACCCACGGCATTTTTGGTATGGATGTGTGGGTAAAAGCACGATACGTTAAAGATGAAACACTTGCCAAAATGGGCGCAGAATTATTTTAATAAAAGCACATAAAGAAAAAATGGAAACAGTTGACAAAAGATCACAGCAGGTTTCAGAAGCATTTTTTTTTTGCCAGGAAAACGGAGAATTGTTAGTCCCAGGGAATTGATATGGCGTCCCAAAGATAGGCACTCCAAGGAGGAATAATTCTACCTACTGTTCCCATCACTTCTTACGTACCGCGACCTACTTATTTGGTGAAACGTGATTGCGGACGTTTACTGTTTTAGAAAAACTGTCGACATGAATACATTTTCTTCGAAAATATATCTACCTACCTATAAAAAGTATTCCTTCGCATTTTCCCGTCCTGAATGGAATAGAAACGAACGTTTCGAGTAGATGATGTAATTTGCGCAAAAACGCGTTTCGAAACCGTTTGATCCTTGATAACTTTCAGATTTCATTTACTTTCTAAGTATTTTTCCTGCTTATATAATTAGGTATCAAGCTGCAGAAGGATGTGATATTGTGATGACGGAATTTGTCAACAGGTAATTTGATTGAAGCTTTTCCGATACAAAATTCATCTTCCAATACAAACAGTACAGTTTGAAGAATATGTGATCTTATTTATGTAGGTAGGTAACAGCTACACAATTCTGTACCACCAACCACTCGACGGTGAATGTACAAGCGGGTTCTTCTCATTTCCCTGTTCTTTGTTGGATCAAGCCCTCATTGGCTTCATGTCCATGTTTGCTTCTGATCTTCAGTTTGTTAACTCGTCTGCAGTGTACCTAATTTTTCCTTTTTCTTTACACTGCATTTTATCTTTTATTGTATCTGTATATTTCTTGTATTTTATCTCTATCCTTATGTTATCTTCTATCTGTATTTTCATATTTTATTTTATCTGTTTTTCCTTGCGATTTATTGCTCCTTTTTTTCTCGATCCGTTGTGCTTCATTATCCTTACTACTCAATTATTTAATCTTACCTTGTTAGGTATAATTTTATGTGGGTAGGGATCTTCGTATTTTCATCTAGCTTCGTAGTGCAATTCATTGCTGAAATTTTAATACTAATATTAATGTTAATGAAAACCCATAAATCCTTCATACCTATCCCTCCAGGAACAATTCATCTACGCCCACGCATCCGTCAACATCTAACGAACTATACCTACCTACCATCTCATTGTAACTTCCAAGCCATGGGGGGAATCAAACACGTTCGAGGCGAACAATGTAAACAAACCATTATTAACAAGTACGAGCAACTTACTCAGATCGACCATCAACATGAAGAATCCAGGCAGTCACATAGAAGTGCCTATCATTGAGACACATGGTTCTATCATTTCTCCAATTCAATTCAATTCAATGTATTTGAAACAGTTTAAAACTACAACAGTGTCAAGCAAAACTTTACGTATGGAGCTTACTTGGAGCACTTGGAGCTAGAATTCCAGTAGCATAGCACTGTGTGATTTGAGCAATTACATTTATGTCTCAGGTTGAAGGAGAATAATCAGTCTTGATGATCCACAATCTCAAGAATAGGTACATACTTGCATACATTAAGCTTATCCTTTTATCGAACACAAAACAACTTGGATAATTCAAAGAGGGTTGACTCGACTATTGCGGTAACTCGACATGGCATGTAAAGACAACATCCAACCGATCCTCCTCAACTAGGTCCTGTTCTGTGGGTACACTACTGAACTGACAAGACTGAAGACGGGGTAACATGCATGGATAAGGTGATAAAGTATGTGGAATTCATCCATCCATTAATGCTACAAAAACAACCCGGGGCGCTTGTACATCCACCGTCGAGTCCACCAACTTCACTGAAGTATAAATTAATACAATAATTAGATCTGACTGTTGGAAAAAAAAGAGCTGAAGTACTGGAGACATTCATCCTGAAACACAGAACAAGCATAGGTGTGAGCAGTAAGAGTAGAAGCTACATAAATGATGGACATTCTTTGGGTGAGAAAGAGGCACCTATTGTCTTTGAACTTTTAGGAACTGGCGCTTGGTTCTCATTCTAGTATTCTGATGGGATGGGTTTCGCCTCATAGTCACACATAGGTTTAAATGGGGTATGCGCGCCTATTTATTTTATTTTTATTTTTTAAATGAAAGTAGATTTCATGCAGAGAATCTTGACACCAACCGCACTGCCCTACAATAAGTACCTACTTAGCTAAATGTTTCTATGATTTTTCAAAGATTCCAGAAGTTCTGACGTCATTGCATCCCTCTGATCTGGGGGGGACCCCCTGCCCAGTGTAACGTCAGAACTTCTTGAAACTTTGAAAAATCACAGAAAAAGAAATACTTGTCGTAGGACAGTGCGGTTGGTGTCAAAGTTCTCAGAATGGAATCTCGTTTCATTGAAAAATAATATAAACCGCTTTTGTTAACCATGCGCATATCCCATTCCCACATTTGACCTCAGATTCCGCCTCCTCAAAAATACTATGAAAGGAGGAGGCGGAAAATACATTATTAGGTAGGTATTATCATCTAGTCGCACTAGTTTCATTAAGAATCTGAGACCCCCTACATCGCACCTTTTGGGAATAATAACCCACATTCTCTACATGATGTACGTGCCTGCTACTTAAATATTATAAAACACTAAGTTCTACTTAACTATCTGAATTTGCACATCCATCCAGCTTGGGAATCATCAGATTAGGTACTTACTACCTACTGCTTGTCCAATATTCTGATCTAAGATTTCCACTGGTTGTATGAGCGTTTCGGTGGTGGCACTAGACTCGTGAAAGGGATAAGTACTTGGTGCGTCTTACGGTTTTGATGGGTAGGCCTGAGTTTATAAATATGAGTTTAAGACGACAGGGAGAGTGGGAGTGCGGGCAGTTTTTTTGGCCATAAGACGGCAGAGAGGGAGTTAGGTTGGTACTGTCTAAAGGTACCTACTCAGGAATTAGTAAATGCAAAGAGGAAACAGGCACATAGATGTCGTGTGTAGTTGGCTGCAGCATTCACTGGCTACTACTTGAAGGCATCGGCGTTCCTTCTCGGTGCTGTGCGTGTGGATCATCTTTGTCTCTCTGTCCAAGTATCATAGCCCACCCACTTCCAAAATTATCATCTTATCTATGATACTTGACTGAGCCTAACGATTTCTTAACGAATGGGAGGCCACAAAGCCAATTCCCAATTAACCTTTGGTCCAGTCGGACACATCGAGGGCTTGTGGGGAGCCGATGCTAAACATTCACGACTGCTCGGTCGTGGGGGTAGTGCCTAACTTGTGCGCCTAATATCCGTCGGTTCCAAGGTTCAGCGACCATCAGAATTTCAAAAACGACCGGGGGTTCGTGGGGCCGTAGTGATGCGTTACAGGAGATGGGGGCGGTGGGAAAATGCATATTTATGTAGCTGAAGGTGATTAACGAACGTTAGAGAGTCTTTTTGTCTGCGATTGTGTGTGTGTGTGTGCGTCCATGGGTTAATAGGTATCCACCGCAAAAAACAACCCTGCTAAATCAGAATCTTGCACTAATAGGAATTCGTTGAACTACGCAGACGGTGCGGTGCATCTATCTATACAGGAAAATTATAAACAGTTGCTTAATAATGTCCGTCGTTTATCCCTATGGTCAGATCACTCGTGACTTTGGAATAGTAGGTAATGTACTTACCTACAAACTACCATTTTATGTTGTTGTGAACGGATTATGTCCGGGCGGGAACTTCTCATACGACGGAAAATGACAGGTCAAAATGTAACTACTTACGCGAAACTCAAACTCAAATTAACAGTTAGGACTTATTGTTGTTAATACAATCAAGAAAAATTTGCGAAGAAACATGGGGTGTGGGGCACAAAAGGAAGTGACGAATGACGATATTAAATTCAATTCATTTCGTTATTCAAAAACATATTTAGTACATAATGAAGAATAAAGTACAGAAACATGAGAAAGGTCCTAAGGTCTTGACGACCCGTCCAGAGGCTGGTTGTCACTGAACTAGCTTATTAGATTGGATTGAGCGTGTACTTTTAGCTGGAAATAATAGATTTACAGAAAATCTTCAGCTTGAGTGAAAAAAAAAAATTCCTATTCCATCCATATTCCAAGATAGTGTAACAGTTTGTTACCTAATTATTTTGCTTGATGTTAGGAGTGCGTTTTGAAGCTGTGTAGGTGCCTCCGATAAGATGGGTGAAGGGCAGGGTTTCTATCAGTTGGACTTGTGACCAGTAATCCGCCGTCGGACCCACAGCCTGGATGCCAGCCGGCCAATTGTTTATGTCCTGCTGAACTCTCCACCCCTTCCACTGTCTTTCCTTGAAAACCTATGGCTTTGCTCGGAACTTCTCAGTACCTCTCCTAACGTGATCTGGCATAGTCCAAATAATTCTGCCTGGCAGGTTTTCTCGCAAATTAGGACGAGTAATTTTGAGCTGCAACATGCAGGATTAGATGGTTCTTTGTATTTCGAAGATTTAGCGAATATTGTGACCAGTCTGAGTGACCTAACCACATTTATTTATCCTTTCTAAAAGACTCCAGTTTGTAAAGATCAGGCGTTTGTACCCTTCTTCTGCTCCTGACTGAAGTTACTGGATCTTTGGAGGAAATTGAACTGCTGTGCTAGGGGGGGATTCTCCTGGTACCTGTACATTATAAAGACCCCAGCTTTGGTGAGACATTGTGGCCTTAATCATGTCCAGTCATGTCTGCAATACCTACCTGCTTTATGAAGTGAGTCCATTCCATGTTATTTTGTAATCATTTGTATTCTTGCCTTTTAGGGGTCTTTTGGCTACCTACCTATTTTGACCATCTTTCCCCATTCTGTCTTTTGACCTTCTATCTTCTGACTGGACAAACGCAATACACTCAATCCTCTTCTGCTTCATGCCATCCTTCTTCGACTACCAAGTAGTTTTAAGGATAAACTTAAGATCCATTTAGGTATTTATTCAGTAGGTTAGGGTACTAGACAAGGAGTGGTACTGAGGCATAGTTAGGTCTAGGGATTCCATATTACTGCCCAACAACAGAAACTGAGGTACCCAGCCCTAGCACACTTGTAAATAAGTGGATTATATTGGCAATTAAAGGAAGTTGAATTTATTTATTTTTCCCACTAAAGAAGTTGGCCTTTTTTTAAATTTAATTACAGCCCTTAGATTCCTACTCTACCTAAGGGTGGTTCTAGCTTTTTAGAGTAGTGGCGCCCTTCGAATTCTCTCTTGTGATGCAAGTAGTGTTCTTTTGAATTAAGCTGGTTCAGTCAAGTCTGAACCCAAATACCCTGAGCTAGACCGGCAGGTTTGTCCAGCCCTGTTTAGTGGTTAGCGTTTCAATAGTAATTACCTAAATACATAACAAAGTTACAATTACAGATCAAACCTATTCAAGAAGTCAGTGTGCAGGTCAGATTTGTGCATTTGCAGCAGGTATGCGCCTATTCTTTTCTTGAAGGATTTAGTAGACTGATCTGATTGTAAGGTAGTCGGAAGTGAGGTACGTATATTGTGAGAGGCAGCCATGGAAATTGTCTTGTGAAAAAATCAGTGGTAGGGCGGGGAACTCGAATTTGGCTACCCTCGCATGTTGCTCGGGTGACTAGCAGGACAATGCGGTGGGGTAGAAATTTTTAAATCTTGTGTACAAGACGCAGGGAGCGATAAACAAATATCAATCTTGGTGGAAGAATATAACATTTTTTAAAAAGATCACTGATTCGCGTTCGGGAATGCGACCGAGTGATGATCCGAAGGGGGGAGTTGCACGCAACATTGAGCGAGTGGAAGGTTCGGGCATATGCTCCGCCCCAGAATTGTATAACTTATATTAGGATACTGTATACATAAATGCATAATACACCATCTTTAAGTTGCTTATGGAGAGCCATTTTCGTAGTATACAGAAATAGAAAAACGATTTCCTTATTCTCATTGCTAGTCTCTCTATGTGCATCCTCCATTTTAGGTGCTGGTCTAGTTGGAGTCCTAGATATTTAATGCTATAGACTTCCTCAAGCATAGTACAATTACATGTTTCATAATTTAAACATGATGCTTCGTGGATTTTTAAATTTGTGGAATCAGGTTGACCTGCGGATGTTATATAGAAAGTGACATAGTTGGTCTTAGAAATGTTCATTGTTAGGCTATTAATGCAGAACCATTGGTGTATTTGAGTAAGAGTTTTACTTGCATCCTTGTGGACGTCCTCCCATGATTTATTTGTCAGTATTACTGCTACGTCATCAGCAAAGGTGACGAACTTGCCACATGTTTGTAAATTGAAGAGGTCATTTATGTACAGTAAAAATAGTATAGGACCTAGAACAGATCCTTGGGGTACTCCAAATCCAATGGGCAAGGAATTACTGCGTACTTCATTAAATTCAACACACTGACTTTTTTTGGAAAGATATGACGAGAACCACTGAGCTGGTACTCCATCTAATCCATATGGTGCTGAGGTTTATACGAGGGCTCGCCTTCATTTCCAGACCTGCGTTCTGTTGCGATGGCGTTGTACTACAGAGTGCGAACTACAGAGTTACGGTTACACATTCCTGTAATGATCTTACAGATTTCTGTATAAATAACCTGAATGCTTTTCGAACGTTTGGTTGGTAGCTACAGATTTGTTTAGGAACGGTGTGATTCCGTCTGATGGTCAGAACTTGTACAGAGTTACTACGCGATCTTATTCACGCCATTTTATTATTTAATCCACTTTGGTTTCTCGTGTTGGGGGGTAATGTGATAGCGTATTTTAAGGTTAATATTTTATGAGCATTTTCAGGCTTTAAATACATGGGTTGGTGATAGATAGTGAGGAATTATAAAATTTCAGTAGCATTAACAAATCAGATACGTCGCCCAAACGTTCTAAAACCTTTCACTGTAGAAGGGAAGTTGTTTTCAAGAAGTGGAACCAATGAAATTACGCGTTAAAAGTTTCTCCGCATATGATATTCCGCTTTCAGGAACTTCACAAACGTGCGTGTTCACACCTCATAATTCCCGAATGTGGAATCCATTTTGAAGAAAAATCCTAACGGATTCCTATAATTTTTGATACCCTTACGGTACAGAGATATATAACAATAAGCCGGATTCGGGTCGGGAATGTTCGCGCTGTCGGTTTAAGTATACAGAATGTTTTAATATAAAAAACGCTGCAAATCCCTGCACAACGGTTTATTATTTTGTATAGAATACCCTTCTGTTACAGATCACAGCTCTATGTATAGATAACCCGTCTATATAATATGATATGTACTATTCTATTATATGCATATTATGTAGATCGCAGACACTCCGTAGGTTAGTACCTAACCCTGTACTCGTTACTAGGTACCTACCTAAATCACGAGTTAAATGTTGCTAAAATAATTCTGCCGATGACAAACAGTACCTAACAAAAAGAAACACACATAATGAAGTTCTGAAAAGAAATTGTTGATGAGGAGTGAAAAAAGTTGCAAAAGTACCTACCAACAAACTCCAGCCCCTTCTACGTAGATGGTATAATTTACCGTTGTGTAATAATTTACCGTTGAGTAATGATTTACCGTAGTAATAATTTACCCATCAATAATACTTCAACGTTTGTTCAAGTTTCACTACCTACCAACAAACTCCAATAGAGCCATCATTTTTCAAATTAAATAATATCACAGAACAACCAACTCGACTTCATACTCCGCCAATATAATCAGGTGATCCCTACCAATGATTGGCCGTATTCACAAATTCCTATTGTGGGCGCGTCTCTGGTTACGAGATTTGGTTTGGATTGTATACAATTTCATTCACACTGGAGTCGAAAATGCCTGTCGGTGCAAACTTCGGGGCCTTACTGTGAACGAACGGCTGGACGTACGATGCTCCGGATGGTCTTAAAAAACTCGCAAGTTCAAGAACTATTTAAAACCGTAAAAATATTTACGTAAAAAAATGGTATAGGCGTTTTGAAAATTTCAACCCCTATTTTGAACCCCTTAGAGATGACTCACAGTAACGTCGAGCTTCGAGGACCAACTAGACGCCGAACGGAACCTATAACCCGAATTTCATCAATTTTTTTTCATGGTAACTAAGAAAAGTGGCCCGTACGGCGTACGGCGTACGGCGGACAGACAGAAATATTTTTATTGCAGTTTTGGATTCTACATATCTTGAAACGTAAACCATCAAATTTTGAGGGGGGGTAAGAATTTTTTTTTTCATGCTCGATTCCAATGGTTCATTATTGAAAATAATAAACCAAAATGTTATACAGATTTCAGTATTACAATTGTAGTTCAAAACTGTTACTCTGGGCCAGTCGTTTTAGACCAAATCCGACAACAGGTCGCGGGCGGCGATGTCGATACGACTCAAAATTCAATCCCCATTTTGGTCGGATTTCGGCTGTGAAACGTCGAGTCGCATTTTTATACCAATCACGCGCCCCGACTTGTTTGTGCTAGTAGGGACATCACGGTTGTGTCTTGTCTAAACTTATCCCTCGCAGGGCATACTAATTCACTCCTGAGTATTTGTGTAGACAGACGTACACTCCGTTCAAATTCGATGCCAAAAACTAATTGAAATTACACTTCAAGTTCGTTCCGCAAGTTGTTCACCCATACTTACTACGAGTTGGCGAAAGTCCAATTTGCAAGCGTAGTTCTCACTTCCTCATTGTACATTCTAATTGGAACATCCATAGAAATTATCTGCTGAGCGTTGCATCTTCGAAGATACCAAGCCGGATCCGACGTCTGAAGTAGCGCTGAGCATGTTTTCAGTGATTTCCTCCGACATCCGGTGTTTCTACATTCGATGCGGAAGTCACAATAAACATGGTAGCCGTTCATTCACGTCCGGTTTCGATTCCGACGAGCAGATTCTGCTTGGTTGGGAGAGGGGATGGAGTGCAATCGGTGGGGGCCGATTATCGGCAAAGATTTCGTTTCTCGTCAGTCGTGAGCATGAACTTGTGAGATGAAGAGCAAAACATGTGAAAGACCTATTTAGACCTATTATTGTTGAACTACGTACCTAAATTGAGTAATTAAATTTTGTAATTATGTACATACCTACTCACGGCGTTGTTACTTATCTATTAAGCATTTTGAACTACCAGTTTGAAACGATGTTAAAAATTTTGAATGTAAACTAGTAGGTACTAGGGTATTCAAATCAGAACGCTGTATTTCCCTATTCAGCACATATAGTATTTATGTATAGACATATATTATGTAAAATGTGGAGGTGAAGTGGGTGGGAGGAAATAGTTGGGACACCCTGTTCGTGCCGGTAGAATGACACACACATACATAAATAAATTATTAAACAAATAAATATATATAGGACAAGTGAATCATGTTAAAATCTGGACAGATGAATTCAGAATGCTTCGAATAGATTTGCCTATAGAAAAATCTCAAAAATTTTAGTTCCTTAAATTTTGGACACTGCAATAGCCTACCTAATTTTCTTCGTGAATTCACTAAATTTGGAAGTACAAAAAAACTTAATGATAATTTACCTTCTATCTCCATCACTTGGCTAATTTCCCGCCAGCACTTATCCACTATATTACGATTGGAATACTCCTTCTGTTTTTATCCCATGTAGGGGCTTTTGGAACACAAGTACAATCAGTTGGTCTACGTTAATGTCGTGATATCACTCCTTGTATGTTAAAGATTTCACAAATAAACTCATGAATGAATTGGTAGACGTGGGCAGGGAGCTCGAGAGAGCTGGAAGGGTCGAGTGGGAAGGGATCCCCACCATCCTCCACGATAGTGGAGCATAGTCCCCAGACTATAAAAACTCGCCTCCTTCGCCTTCAAGTCATTCTACGCTCTCCTTAAGTTGCCGACTTATCTCTCTGTCCACTGGGCACCTCCTAAAAGATCCCAGACTGGTCTATCCATTGGGCACATCCTAAAAGATCCCAGACTGGTATATCCACTGGGCATGTCCTAAAAGATCCCAGACTGGTCTATCCACTGGGCATGTCCTGAAAAGAACCCAGACTGGTCTATCCACTGGGCACTACCCACGCCTTAACTTCCTATCTCATCTCAAACCACAACGGTTAGCATTCAGTTTTATCCACAAAACCACTGACCATCACGTTCAGCGTCACAAATCTGACTGGAGAATCGGAAACCAGAATGTTGTGAACATTTCGGTAGGCAGGCCCGTTCCTTCTGCAGGAACAAGCGTATCGGAACCGCCATCACTGATGCACCTACATGTTAATACTGACTTTTATTGATCGTTTTTTTTATTGATCACTTTTATTGATTGATCCCGGGTCGCACCGAAACTGGCACTCGTAATCTGGATCGGCCGCCACTGGTGGGGTACAGTGTGAGACGGGAAGCGGCGTCCACGCTATGAGGAACGAGAGTGGACACCCTAGGCGGATCGGCAAAGGTGGTGCATTTCGGTCGCATAAGCTTCGCGTCCACATACGAAGATTAGTGTGGACGGGTAGTGGTAGCTTCGGTGGTGAGTGAAGAGGGAACCGAAGTTTTAGCAGCAGCAGCTGCTGCTGCAATATTTGTCGGATTTGCTGCGGGAGAATTTCATCAAGTTCGCCCCCGAAGATGTTGGGTTCGCCCCAGTATTCGAAATGGGAGAAAAAAATGTGGTGCCCGCAGGTTTATGAAAGACCTCGTCGGTTAACACTATTATTAATTGAACGAATAAACTGAAGAGGGAAAAACGAAAAATATAAATAAAAACACGTACTACGACACGTTCTTTGCTTGAATTACAAACCAACTAAAAGGAGAAGGATCGACTGAGGGTGATCTACACGTCCACACTTTGTGATGCGGATCACCTTCCTTTGATCCAGACCGCCAAGTCGGGTTGGGTCAACTCCTACCATTGTTGATATGTCTTGGAATCTGAACTTGTGATTGTGGCACCACATTGTGGCTGATTGTGGCAACCCTTTGCGTAGGGAAGAGATCAGAATGTAAAATTTGTTCCAATGTTTCTGCTAGAAAAATGGAGTTATTGAAAAAATAGTCCATATCCACTAATACACGAAAAAAACGCGAAAAACACTGTTATACCGGTTTCGGTGATCAAACCATCGTCAGTAACAAACAGTAACTGAAGGCACACATTACCGAAACCGGTATAACAGCGTTTTTTGCGTTTTTTCGTGCATTAGTGGAAATCGACTATTTTTTCAATAACTCAGTTTTTCTTTGAAATAGGTTTCCACGATTTCTTCGCGAGTGATTTAGTTCGTGTTTCTGCTAGCCTGCATCTTTTTGATTCCTTCGTCCTTGATAAACTCGTTCAGTGGTAAAAATACATTCTACGGCCAGGGACAGACGCTTTGAGAGTAGCCTATTGTGTTAGTTAAGAACAGCCTCCTCTGTAATGCAAATGCACCAGTGTTCCAGCCCTGGAGATGAATGTGTAGTCAACCGAATTATGAGATTCCGATCAGTGACCTGAACCAGCTGAAAGGTAATTTTGAAGGTTTCGGCAGACAGAATGGTGTCTGGACGAGGGACAACTGCCCCAGAAGAGAGAGCAGACGAGGGATGTAATGGGCAGGGGGTCTCCCTCATTATACTTGCTAATACTGAAGCCCAGGCATCGATCAACCGTAATTGTCCCGAACCTTCCCCTCCCACCACTGTCCATCCATCACCAATCCTTTTCCCCAGTCCTCAGTGATACAATCGTGAAGGGGTTCGGCGACTTTACTTTATACTGACTGAAGTTCCAGGCTCGTAATTACTCGGACGGGAGGAAGCCTCTCAGCGTGGTTCAAGTCCCTTTTTCACTGCGGTTTACAAATGTGGGATCAAGGGACCTGACGTTATATGACTGCGACCCGACAAAGGAGGAACGAGGTGTTCAAAGACCGTCTTCCTGTTCACCGAAATAACCCAAACTGTCTACATTTGAAACGAACCTTTCACAGCAGTAGTCCAACCCTGACGAGGTTCTCCCTTGCTTCCATTTCTAGGAAATAGGTTCGCTATCTAAATGGTGGCTCTGGGGTCCGTAATGAAAATGACTTGTGAAAGAGGATGGCGATATGAGAGATCGGGCGTCAATCGGTTCATCGCACTTCACCATGCTTCTAACCATCCATCAGGTAAGAAAAGGCAAGGAAAAGATGTGATGAATCGTAATGTGTGATGAAATTATTGCCTCCACGAGAGGTGCAGCTATTAAATAAGGTGCGTCTTTCTTATCAAGTAGTGTCCTCCTGTTTAAAAATATTTCCCTGGTCACTGTTCAGACACACACTTATACTAAAGTGAGATGGAACAGGATAGGTTAAATTTTAAAAATGTAATGTGTCGAGGAAAACAGCTTTTTCGAGTAATGGTAGCACTAGTTAGGTAAGGGAATCATTAGCGCTTCCGCTTGACAATGCAAATTATATTTTTATTCGGTCAAAATGAATTCATTGGAATAGTCAATTAATGATTTTGTGTAATCATTTCCCAAATTGATCACATTTTATTTCATTCTCAATTAGTCACCTAGAAATAGTTTTTTTTAAAGTACCTCTTCTTTTCCCCTGAATTCCTTCGTAGATTGTTGCGTTTTATGCTGACTGGATTTTTTTGTTTCAGGTTAGAGAACACTCATGCGTCGTTCGAACAAAATATATCTCGAGGTAATGATGAAAGGTACCTACATATTATGGTATAATTTTAAGGTAGTATTATTGCAAGTGGGGTGGAGGTGAGGGAATCACCCAGCCACCCCGCCAACAACCTGAGATTTTTCCTTTAGTTTTTCATTAATTTTCTATTTATTGCACTCAATTAGGGCTCCAACAACTTTCTCTGCTTCTATAGTGTTAGCTTTTGACCTAGGTGTACGAAGTATTTTAAAAAACATCATTATTATTTAATATCCTGCCCAGATGAATAAATATTATAACATACGTGGTAATTAACGGCCAATCGTAGTGAGTCTCCCTGTATGCCTCGAATGCCCTTAACTAGGTCTTTTGTTTCGATAATATTATCAATGTTTCCGTCCGATTGATTTGAAAACTACACAGTTTGATTAATTGAAAAGTTGAACTGAGCGATAAGGGAGAGTTCAACCTGAAGTGCCACTTTAGTTTCTTTTTGATTTTTAAAACTGCAGTTAAACTGTTAGATGGTGGGGGAGAGGGGATGTAGGGAGAAAATTAAGATGTATCTGGCCGCCAGAGCTGGGTCTGCCCTAGTTCCTAATTTCATCTCTGGGCGGTCCTTGATATGTACCAAAATCGACTTGCTCAACACTAAGTGTACTCAAGTCTTGAGCAAGTAGTTTGAGACAAGTAGTGAGTGTGGGGGTGGGGTGTGTGTGTGCACGCGCGCGTGCGCCTAGCTAAAATGTTGGAGAACAACTATCGTAATAGGAAAGCCTATGAGTAAACTCGTATCACGCAGCTCTAAAAACACACGAATAGTGAATATATAAGTAAGAGACTTGGAGATGCTGTATATATATATGGTTTTTTTCATACAGGGCAGAGAAGAAGAAAAAGACAAGTTGTAGCGGTCGTGTAGTGGGGCTTGTAACAGCACCTGTATAAATCAACCCTCGCTTATTTATGCGTCTCTTAAAAGGACCGTAAATACGACACTGGTGGGGGTCGAAGGAGTCTTTATCCGATCGCTGGAGTCCTCTTCTTCCCTTCACCTCCGCAACACCACGGGCCTCTGAATCTCGGGTCGGCGTCTCGGACGCCAACTGCGATAAAACTACGATGCAAATAATGTTCTTCCCTCTATTCCCGCTTCCCCTTTTCTTACTGGTCCAGATAAACACCAATTTATGAGCGGAACTACTTGGGACGCGCGGTGGGAATAATTCAGAGGTAGTAAGATGGAGGGTGGTGGTTTGGTTTAGGTGGCCGACACGGGTAGGCGTTGGGATTCAGGGTCGAATTTGTAAACATTCCTTTGAGTCGCTCAGTGGACATCCTTCCGAAAGGACCCTTATGCACACCTAGATGGATTAACTTATTTGGATAACAATAAAGTAAACCCCAGGCACTCATCAGTTGAATCGCTGCGGTCAGAAAGGGCATGAGCAGCTCTCATTTTACAGAGATACAAAACAACTTGAGAGTCTACAAATTTTCGGTGGACAATTTTCAAATTTGTGTAAATTTTAATTTTAGACTCATGCCTATTTCAAGATTTTGGACGTTTTTATTGAATAAATACAAAACGAATGTTATAAAATTATGTGACGATGTTATTTTCACAAAATTGTGAGTTTGGTGAAAGGTGAAACAAAATCTCGAAAACTAAATGTGAAGTAGGATTCGCAGAATGTAGATTTTGCTAAACGAATTCACGAAATAGTTTTCAATACAAATTATTACAAAACTAAACTCAAAGCATTATCAAAATAATACGAAAAACAGCATTGAGTTGGAGACTCGTGTCCCTTCTGATCTTATTCGATTTTTTTAGCCTCAATACAGACGCCTGTAGACTGAATACTCATGCCCTTTCTGCAATAACTATGTGTCTACCTCGACATAATCCACTCTTGCAAAGAAACGTAAGTGAAAATGAGAGTGTTTCATGCATTTTCTGACTTAAGTGATTCAGTTGATAGACAGTCATTGGCACAGCGATATTTTTAAATTAATGTATAAATAAATTGGTTAATACCTGAATAAATATATAAGTACCTACCCATACAATTCTACAAAGTAATATATAGATAGGTAAATTTGTACATTTAAAAAAATTATAATTATCCAAATTAATATATAAGTTAATAAATATGTACAATGTAAATATATAAAGGAAAAAATTGGCAAATAAATAAATAAATAAATTTGTATATATACAAAATTATATTTAAAAACATATATTACTTATATAAACAAATTAATAAGTAAATAAATAGGCTCTACTTATAAATAAAACTTGACCTTTGATTATAATTAATTTTTTATATTGATAATAAAATGTAAATCAGTTTTGTAAAATGCTAAATTGAAATTGGTTGGTAATTTCATGAGACAAGAAAACGTTTAATTGTAAATTAAGGATCTGTAGCTTTTATTATTATACACAATAGGAACAATAGGAGCTGTATTCTTCTAGCTTTTATCACAATAATCCAGTTTTACTCCGGATAGGTATTTCCATTCCAAAATTACCTTCAAAATTGGGGAATCTTGAATAAAGTTCGATCCCGAAAACACGTTAGACAAGGCGCTGATCTAGTGACGTCGATACAGTCGTGAACGTTTGTTTTATGAACGTTTTTTTTTATCAGACGCTGTCATACAGGAACGGTAAACAGGGATTTAGGCCAAATAGGTAGACCGAAATACAGATAACTCTCAGAACCCTGTTAGCAGTAGAGGTTGTGGTCTCTGAAAAAGGTGGGGCACCAAACCAGAACATAAAACCAACAGATTTGTCTACAAACTACCCCAAGGCAACAGTACTCTTCCCTTTATTTACTGATAGAATGATATTCAGCAAAGGCTTATCTTTTTTAATCAACACTTATCGTCCTACGAAAACATCGAAAATTTCTGCTGTAAATTAGCCACCGAATTCATGTGGTTCAGAAATATAGTTAACTAAAATTCAACAAAACAATGACCAGTCGGCCGGTACCTACTTGAAAGGAGAAGCTGCTGACTTGAAGCTAGGTGATATCTGTGTGTTACGACGCCGATCAATCTGTAAGACCACAAACAGCAAACAGGACAAAACCCACGAGGGTACCACAAATACAAATCTGCCATCGGAACGAGACCGAACGCAAACTCACAAAATTTGACGAAAAAAGAGGAAAGCTGGCAATAGATTCAACAGAGAAATCGGATGTGATTCACAAGACATTGAGACTGCAAAAACAAACAGGAAGAAGAAGCATCTCGTATTGGGATGACGAATTGAATCAAAGGGACCGAATCAATTGTGAAAAAGAACGGGGTTTTTAGGTGGAAATCACATTCTGGGAACAGGGCCCAAAGTGGGCGTGGCGAACTACATTTTTACTTGACTAAGCATGCGCGGATGGGCCACTTTTCTCAGTGTCAATGGGAACACTAGGTCCCAGGGCCTGCCTTTGATTTCGATTGCAGGACATCGATTATTGTCGCTATATTCCGATAACATCCTTGGTCTACGGAGCTAACATGGAGGAACCACTATGGATGCTCTACTAGAATATGGAAATCAGCGAAAGCAGGAAAGCAGAGAAATCTAGCGACCTGCTAGATTTCTGGGTCGCTGTTAGGTACATTGTGTGAAAAAAGCTAGGTACAGTGAGGGAATTTCAGGTGCCAACTGAACAAATGGTTGGATTTTTAAAATTATTTTTTTTTAACTGCCGTTTTTGGGTGCCGGGGCAGTGGCCCAAGTGACCTTATGGACGCAACGCATCTGCTTGTTATATCTAAGATGTCTGATCTTCGACACCATAACTTGTCCCATCGTCCGTTCCCCATTACCCAGCTAGCTTTGTTGTGTCCCCATACTTTAATAAGGCTCTGGAGTCGACGGACGTACAGTAAGCTGGATACATACCACCTAAAGCTCCGTCTCAGGGAAAGATGTCATTTCCAGTCTACCAGGATAATCTAAGAAGCCAATTACGAGTGGCTGCATCCTAAGCTCGTCAGTCGGTGGTTCCCTCCCGCGAGAATAACTCGCGTCACGGCGGGAGGCCTCAGGGAATCAATCTTCCTCGAACAAGACGGCTCTTCTATTTATGTTGATGGATGACAAAGTCTCAGAGATGACTGATGTGTACACTCCCCTGCCGTCCTCACCTCGGTCTACTGGGTTTGCTTTCCTCCCTCGTTCACCGATTGCCGTTACCACATTGTACATACTTTTTCCTTGTCTATCCAGTTCTAATGATTCGTCATGCTCACGGTGATCCAGATAGTTTTGAGCTGAGTTTTTTCGATCTCTTTTTTTGGCACGTCTGAATTTTTTGAATTTCAATGTTTCCAACATTTTAACTGAAACTCCTTGAAAATGGTTCTCAGCTCTTGTCTATTGTCAACGGGAGCTGGGAAGATCTTGGCGCCGTACTCCCTTATCTTCGTTGACTTCCTGTTGTTGTTCCTGGTATTCGCTGTTTGCTCCTTAATTTTCCTTTGTTTCCTTGAGCTAGTTGTTCTGCATCGGCAGAATAAAACTCAAGAATTTTCGGGTGCCATTATAATAAGTGGTCCAAGTTCCGGACAGTGGGGCAATCGCTCGGGAGGATCAGAGGTAGAGATTTCAACTCTGTTGGTGAGCCTCCAGAATCTCGAAATTCTCCCGGCAACAGCGGCCGCGCATGTTCTAACGCAAGGCTTGATCCCAAATTTACTGAAAGAGTGGTTTTACCAGAATCACGTGGCGGATCCCCACACGGTAAACGTGAACCAGCTGCATTTCTGGTTTTGGGTTGATGACCACCGAACTGTCAAGTTTTTCGGAAAGTTTCCACTCCGTTCGGAAAGCTCCCGGGCCATTCATGATGTTTACACGAATGAATAAAAGTATCGGCAAAACCGGTCGGTTTTGTGTGAAAACCCACTCCATTTAGAAACGATTCGCTCTATGTTTAGGTTGCGCTAGTTAGAACGCCTCGGTGTAGTTCACAGCCCACTTTCTGGAACTAAGTCGGGTTAGTGAAGGTTGGTCAGTGGGAGTTCCGGGAGCGTAATATTATGATTTGTTGCTTTTGAATAACCAGATAACCTCGGTAGTCCGAGAAGGAAGGTTGAAACGGGTTTTGCGGTCTTTCGTTTCTGAACCAGCATAAATAATGTCACAGTTTGCAAGTTGAAAGGCGATGCAAAGTGTTGGTGATGTGGTGGGGGGGGGGGGGGGGGGGGGCAGCAAGTTTGCTAACATATTGTTCTCACCCAGCGAGCTCCGACCGTAAAGTTTGGGAGTGAACTTCGGTTCTGTCCGGTGTCATCATGTAAACAACTTCATCATAACTTCCTCTACTAATTACATTACCTCCTCTAAGTTAGTTTCAAGGTTATTATAATACCTACCGTTTTCATTATATTTTTGTTTTATCATTTTCTGTTTCTGTATAAAAAACATTCCGTTTGGATGAAACACAACAGTCTGGGAAGAGCATTCTGTTGATGTACGTGTAAGAACTGGGGTTCTGCAAGTGATGGGGCCTTGGCCAGCCTCCGGCCTGGCTTGAAGCAGAAGGTCACAGGGTAAATTTCTCAATATTCAGTAGGCCCACTGAGCTCTGAGTATTTTAGCACTTCCTGTATTTCACTCCTATAGTGGGCTGCTTGTACGATCATTCTGTATTTTATCAAGTATCTGATCAGCGAAAACAGGTCTTTGAATTCGATGCGCTCTGCTGCATTCACGCCCCTGCGCGTCTGATGGCCCCATAAGTAACACAAAATATAAGTTGAATCAGACAAATAGGTTCATACACATAATGTAAATCAAATATATCTCAGATTTAGAATCCCATGATATATAATAATTATCTTTCTTGCATTTCCTTGGAATTCAGATAAGATACCGTCCTTCCCTCCACACCTGTAAGATCTCCCTGCTTTAGCTCCCTCTATTTCATTTCATTCAGAACATAATATCTTCAAGATTTTGCGTTATTGTGAGTAGGGACAAAAAATCAACAAAAACTCGCAAAATTGAAAGGTTTCGTGATTATTTACATAATGTTTTGGTTTATTATTTTCAATAATGAACCATTGGAATCGAGCATGAAAAAAAAAATTCTTACCCCCCCTCAAAATTTGATGGTTTACGTTTCAAGGTATATAGAATCCGAAAATGCAATAAAAAATGTCTGTCTGTCTGCCGTACACCGTACTGGCCACTTTTCTTAGTTACCATGAAAAAAAAATTCATGAAATTCGGGTTATAGGTTCCGTTCGGGGTCTAGTTGGTCCTCGAAGCTCGGCGTTACTGTCAGTCATCTCTAAGGGGTTGAAAATAGGGGTTGACATTTTCAGAACGCCGTAGCTCGAAAACTTTCGATACAAGGGTATGTTTTTTTACGTTATTGAATTTTTTTTGAGCTAAACAATTTTTTGAGACCACTCGGAGCATTATACGTCCAGCCGTTCATGAGCACCAAAAAGCTTCGTCAACACGATCGTGAATCAAACGGTATAAATCCGGCCTGGATATCATAACTACGGAGCATCTGATTATAATCAAGGATGGCTGTATGAGTCGAGTTGTTTGTTCTGCGATATTATTTCATTTGATAAGTGATGGACTATTGGATTTTGTTGGTAAGTACTTCTGAATCTTGAACAAACGTTGAAGTATTATTGATGGGTAAATTAATACACAATGGAAAATTATTACACACCGACAAGTTATTACACAACGGTGAATTATTACACAACGGTAAATTATTACACCACGGTAAATTATTACACAACGGTAAATTATTACAAAACGGCTCATCTACCCAGAAGGGGCTGGATTTTGTTGATAGGTACTTTTGCAACTTGAACAACCGTTGAAGTATTATTTATGGGTAAATTATTACACAGCGGTAAATTATTGCACAACGGTAAAATATTACACCACGGTAAATTATTACACACCGGTAAATTATTACACAACGGCTCATCTACCAAGAAGGGGCTGGATTTTGTTGATAGGTAGGTACTTTTGCAACTTGAACAACCGTTGAAGTATTATTGATGGGCAAATTATTACACAACGGTTCATTATTCTATCTCCGTAGAAGTGGAACCTATACAGGTAAATTATTACACAACGGTTTAGGTAGGTACCTACCTAGTAACGAGTATGGGGTTAGGTACTAACCTACGGAGGGTCCGCGATCTACATAATATATTATGTGTAGAATAGTACATATTATGTTATATAGAAGGGTTATCTATACAGAGAGCTGTGATCTGTAACATGAGGGTATTCTGTACAAAATAATAAACCGTTGTGTAGGGATTTGCAGCGTTTTTATTTTACTTGTGGGACGGATCCTTCGCGGCGATATATATATTAGGATGTATGTTTAACGTATATATCAATGCTTACATGTATGATTCCCCGTTTGCGCTCTCGAAAACTTTTTCGGATGCAATGTCGTTCATTTTACTAGAACAGTATGCTGGCATTGAGCAGAGCCATGATAAAGCAGGAATTTTATCAAGTAATAATTTTCATGCTACCTCGATATTAACGATTTTTGGCAAATTTAGTTGAGTTTTTCATTTGTATACCTTTATTTTATGTGCATTATACCAGGTCTTTAGCATTTAGATTTTAGTCAGAATCCTGTGTTACCATAATATTAGTTCCTAAAAGCGAAGAGATCCTGGCTTCTGGTGGTTTATCAATATGCTGGGTAGCCATACCCATTACGGATCAATCCATTGTGGTTTAGTCATTATTCTCGCATATGGAGCTTTTGATGAAAAGTGATCACTCCACTCGGATGAACCCACGATAGACTAGGTAACCATCATCTAATATCTCTTAATCCACTGTAATTAATTACCATTCATGGCTTAGCAAATCCCACCACGCATGATAGCGTTCAAATGAACAAATCCTTTCATGGTTGATTAATTCTCGCTCCATTGAATTCCATGTTCCCATAGCGGATTTCGTCTCGCTATGAGCTCGGAAATGGTTTTAGAGGGAGTCGTGTTTTTGAATGTTCCATAGTATACCTTAATAGAGTAACCAGTGGGCTACTGCTGAAATCACGTATAAAAGGGCTCTATAACACAAAACCTAAATACAGCGTTAGCACCTACTTGTTTTGTTGCCCTTACCGAAATATGTGTGTGGTGGTCCAATAAATTAGAAAACGACACCAAATAGATAGATACATTTTATACAGTTATATTGGAAAACGATGCAGTGGAAGACGGTTATTATTAATTGAAATTCAAATTTAGTTGTATAATTAGCATAGGTGGGTATATGATGAATGTACAATAATGGAGGCCCTAGGTTTAGTAGTTTTAGTGATAATTACAAGCCTCAAATTGTATGTAGTCCCCGTAGTTATAGGAATTTAAATTTAGTTGTCGACTGCTAAGTAGGTAGGTATTGGAACGGACTGACCTCGTATCACTTTGCTCGGGGTTGTTCTGATTCGGTGTCCCTCGAAGGCAGTTCCACGAAGTGTATGGTTTAAATAAGGTTTGTTGCACTGGTTCCTCCAAACCCAAAATTTGGTTCAGTCCAAATCTGCCACGAACTTATTCTCCAGACAACAGCGGGATAGTGGCTGATATTACCCGGATAGCAGGTACTCTGGCCAGAGATTTGAGCTACGACGGCAGGTAATCCACTAAGTAGCGCAGCGGATACCTGGTAGACAGAAATTGTGAACTGCGATAGATTCGACGTAAGAAACGTGGTTTTTTGGTTGGAAGGGGCGATATAGATTCGGCTTTGGAATGCGATGGGATACTGAATGTGATGGTGATCGGAGACGACGAAACCAGCGGCGACGATAGTGGGGGCGGACCAGACGACGACGACGCCCGAGCCCACGACGAATCTTCACGAGCGAGGACTTACAAAAATTTGCGCATTTAGCGTAAACACACGTGTCGCATGACTATTATTATGATTATTTATGGTCTATATCCACACAAAATGTTATTTTAATAAAAATTATCAAGTTTCCTTTCTCAAAGGAAAACAGGACCTTACGAACGTGTTGGAGAGAAATTACCGATTCGTTAGCTGGTTGCATAGAATCCGTTTCGTTCTCTTCTATATCATTAGTGGATTAGTGCAACACGTATGAAAAATTTCGTGCAGTGGGGTGTTCCAGTCTTTCTCCACGTTTTTTCTCCAAAGTTTATTGTTTGGGGATAACGAAAATAGGGTCTGTTCGTTGAGAAAATGTTAACATAAAATTAGAGGAGCAAATAGAAATTGGGAGTTTGAAAATAGGCGGGCCGTGACGTAAAGGTAATTCACTGCCTCCTAGTCGGAGGCAGAAAGCGGGATAAACAAAATCGAGATGGAAATAATAATATAATAGCTGCAGTTTTCTCTAGCGTTTCTTGACCACTGTTGAACGATAAAATGACGTTAAACAGAAACCTTAATCGCCGAGATCCCGATGGATACAATAATACTTTACCAATTTTATGCACGCATTCGCACATACCACATACACGCATAGCCAGGCGTAGTCTTTGGACCCGCCCTTTTGGTTTATTATTCTGCGAATAATACACCTATGTATTCGCTCAGCAAAAAATTTTTATAACACCCCCTCAAACTTTTTTCTTTTTCGTTTCAAGGTGCGTAGATTCCAAAAATGCAATGTCCGTCCGCCGTACGCCGTCCGCCGTCCGCCGTCCGCCGTATCACGTGCACAGGCTTCATTTTCGGTCTAAAACATTCGTTCTTTCGCACACATGCTCCATTTGGGCTCTAGTTGTGTCCCGAAACTTTTCAGCCCGATCGGAATATTCCCAGGGGTGTTATGAGTGAAAATGTGTGTAAAAATAGGTACTTTTTGCGTTTTAGCAACATGTTGGTAAGATGAGCTTCTGAGATATCTTTTTCCATGTATTTGAGGACGAGAAGACCGAATATGAAGTCGATTTTGACCAAAGAGTGGAAAATTGAGTTCTACCAAATGTTCAGCTCCCAAAATTGATTTTTTATGAGTCAAAAACCTGGGAAATCGTCTGAAATCACCATCAGTTTGGATAATAGCACTGGAAAAAGTGTCAACACGTGGATCAAGAGGATTAAATGGCACTACCAATGATCAAAGATAGTTGGAAAAAAAATAATAATAAAAAAAAAGAAAAGGAGCGTAGGTACCTAACTTGTGTTTTAGGGGCCAAAATTAATGGAAACCATCAGAAATAGCTATTTCGATTATTACGCATGAATGAAACAATAAATGAACAGCCAACATTTCTGTAGGTATGTCCAGTAGAATAATAAACCCATGTGACAAGGACTTAGCAGCGTTTTTCAACATCCGATAACCTTTATTACGCATTTCCTTCCTTACATTACACAGTTATCACCTCCTTCCACGGTCTCAAGTCCTTTTCACAGTTACCTACTTGAATTAAATTATTCCAAAAATCATCTCGTTTTTATACTCACTTACTATTGTGCTTACTATTTGTTTGGTGTCCATATGACATGGCAGCTCGTGTACAGGCACTTATCTGACCAAACAGACGGTACATTTTGAAGCAAGGCATGTGAGATTGATAGGCATAATAAATTACAGAACCAGTTTTGTCCTCTTGGTAGATATCGATTCTACTTCTTGGTAGATATCGGTGATGGGTATATAGGTACGAACATGGCTTTAATAACGAAGAAAAATAGATTCCGATTCGGATGCCTTTCTGAATACAATAAAGAGGTACTTACTCAAAATCAATACTGGGTCGTACTAAGCTTATATGAATGAGGACATAAACTGAGTCACAAATTTTCCGCTTGAGTCTTATCATTAACAGTAATAGTTAACAATGGTCTATCCCCTGCCATCGGGCCGGCGAGTGAATGGTTGCACTTCCGCTACTTCTGTGCAACAGCGAGCGGCGATTTTGGTAGTTGAAGGCAGAAAGCGATGTATGAAGGTTGATTGATCGCTGAGACCGTAGCTTCATGGGCGTATCCAAGCGGGATGAACAGCTGGAACCTCCTCCCCCCTCCTTTCCTTTCTGAACAATGTCTTCGTTCAAGAACCATGCTGGGACGTTGTTTCTCTTTTTATCAGTTTCAGTGAAAAATGCTTGCACGAATGTCTGATAGAGACGGCTTCGGAAGTGATGGGCTTCACAACTACAAAGGCGATTTATCAGTGGCAACCAAGTTCTAAAACGCCTGTATCTCTAAGAAACAAGAGTACCATGTGGATCGTTTTGAAATTCGGTGCCTTTTGTGTACCAATACGAGGTCTACAGTGATGTGGCGTGCGATTAAAAAACGCTGCAAATTGTTACACGACGGTTTATTATTTACCTGTGCAAGTGCCCCTTTTGCGTAGAAAGCTGTTTTCTGTGGTCAGTACCTACCCTCGTACTTCCCACAAGAGAACTCTAAAACGAGTTAGTGCTAGAGCCAGCCAGGCAATCACATTTCATAAATGTGCGGTAGAATCAAGAATTCTATAATTGATTTTTGTTGTTATTCGTGAAGCATAACGTTTGTTCAAGTTAAAGAAGTACCTATCAGCAAAATCCAAAATAACCATCATTATTCAACTGAAATAATATCTCGGGACAACCAGCTCGATTTCATTCAGCCATGCGTGATTAAAACCAGGTGTTCCCTACCAATTATTTCTGGGCTGGATGTATACCGTTTCCTTCAAGAACCATTTCGGTGGAAACGGACGCGGGACGTACATACAATGCTACGGGTGGTCTAAAAAACTTCTCAAGTTCGAGGTCAATGCAAAAACGTTTAGGAAACCGTACCCTCTGTTTAAAGTTTTCGAGCTACGGCGTTCTGGAAATTTCAACCCCATTTTTCACCCCTTAGAGATGACTGACGGTAACGCCGAGCTTCGAGGACCAACCAGACTCCAATTGGGTCCCCATACCAAATAATTAATTTTCGTTAATGGTAACTAAGTTTACTGCGAACTAGGCGGACGGGCAACAACTTTTTAATTTCATTTTCAGATTCTACTTCCCTTGAAACGGAAACTAACACATCGGATGAGGGGGGGGGGGGGGGGATTTATTTATTTTTTCTCCCATGCTCGATTCCAAAGGTTCATCATTGAAAATAGAAAATAACAAACCAGTAATAAAAGGTAGGGAGAGAGAGATAAGTCATCGACTTAGAGGAGCGTAGAATGAAGAAATTTGGTCGGGAGTACGGGTTATATAGGGCTTGTTCCACCTCCTCCGGCCCTCCTACAGTCGTTGGAGACGACTGATGGGGAGAGCCGGAGGTTGGACACCTCCAGTCTCACGTAGACTCCTTCCTTCCTTCCACTTGGTTTATTGAGTATAATCTGAACGTTACAGAGTTGAGTGGTATAGGTAGGTACCACGACAGAATTTAAAAAATTCTGCCTTCGCACCTTCCTCAGTTACCATGAACCATTACCAGTGAAATTTGGTTTGTAGTCCATTTCGGGTCTAGTTGGACCCGAAAACTAACAGGTGAAAAACATTTAAATTGACCTCGACCTGAAGAATTTTTAGAGACCATCCGAGCATTGTACATCCAGCTGTTAGTTTGTATCGAAAAGCTCCGTCAACATGATCATGAATGTAACGGTGTAACTCCGGCCCAGATAATAATTTTCCAGTAGCTGAAGAGCTTCTATATTTGAATGCACGTGAAGTTGGTTCTCGTAACGTCGCAACAACTTCGGTGTCTGAAAAGAACCAAACCCCTGGATCTTGGATGCTGACGTTGTACCGTAAAGACTAGTGTGGTGCTTGCTTGTGAAGATTCACCATAAAAACAATGCGTAAAGATATTATTTGTAGTAAATAACTATAATAGTTACTTGTAAAATTACATTAAATGTTGTTGTAGTTACACAAATTTTGTGTAACTAGTTGTTATATAAAAATAAACGCTTGAAAAAAAAAGATCATTGCTAGGGAACACCTGATTATAATCACAGATGGCTGTATGAATTCGAGTTGGTTGTTCCGTGAATATTATTACATTTGAAGAATGGTGGCTCCTGTTGATTTTGTTGGCTTTTGGAATTTTGTAACATGAACAAACGTTATGCTTCATGAATAACAGTAAATAACACAACTATACAAATGAAAGGGAGGTCAATGTGCTAGAAAAGCGGCAGTGATTCCGTAGGTTTTCGAGGTCGCTGAACCCGGAAATGCAAGCAGTTTTTCTGGATTGGCTCATATTTCTGAGTAATATCTCATAAATCTATGTTTGACGATTTAAAACTGCCAGAACATTGGTTTCAAAAGTGAGGTGAGCGAGGTTTTGTTCGATAGGTTTTATAACGAATATTACTGAATCAGATAGACTTACATATTTGGTGAAGTCAATAACAAACGAGTGTTCTTGATATACGGAATCCTTGTATTTCGGAGAGACAAAACGGAATATGAATTTGTATGATTGCACAGAAAACGTATTACGCTGAAAAGGCTGTGTAGCAGAAGGCGGAGCAGAACAGAGTGAGGCGACTGCCTTTCAAGAACAAAAGAATTGGACGATGTGCCAACTTGATCACATGCGGAACTACTTGTTTTCGAACATTCGGAATTATACATATTACATGAAGGAGTATAATTATACTGAGTAATTATATGATTATCTAGTTAGAATTATACATCGGATTATTTTGATTATATGATGTGTTGTTATTCAACAAAGAGTCTAGTTCATGGAGGATTGACCAAAAAGTCTATTTCATTAAGGAACAACACAATTAGTTGTATGTCGGGTATGCTATAGGAGCGCTACTGTACATTGGAGGTCTTGCCGAGAAGACTACTTTTTAATAAAAACTGTGAAGTTTAAACTTTTAATATATATATAAGTGCTATGTACTCCAGCTAGCAACCATGATACTTCATGTTTTGGGGGGTGCTGAATCCAAATATGAACTCGGATTGTGATTATACTGATTATCTAGTTTTGTTATTAATGAAAAGAGGTTGAAACAGTTGAAAATAGGGAATTATAATCAAAATTACACCCCAAAATAGCAGAACTAGTAGTTGTGTAAAAAACGTACTTCACTAAAGAAATTTGCAACAACTTTTAATACGCCCTTTGGCATAGCTACAAAATTAGGTCTTGAAAGATTTCTGTATTCCATTGTATTGTATTATATTTTAATTCTATTTACTAAATAAGTAAGTACACAGAAAGGAAGGCTGCCAGGAGGGTTCTCCTCGTCGTTTAACATGTCCTCAATTCGTGGAGCGTTATGAACATTTAGATAAAATATTTTCCCGTATCCTTGGATGTTGTCTGATGAAGGATAAAGGGAAAGGGTGTTCTGAAAAAGGGGTTTACTGCAAAAATCAAACATTATCTCCGATGTTCCTTCAACGCTTTTGTTTTTCTGAGACGACAATAAAAGTTGTAGAACAATATTTTTTTGAGGTTTTATTTTTATTTTCAGCTATTTCAACTCCGTTTCATTAAGAACAAAACTAGATAATCACAATCTGAGTTCACATTTGGATTCAGCACCCCCAAAAACGTAAAGTGCGATAGTTGCAAGCGGGAATGCATAGCGTATAGTATGTATATTAAAAGTTTGAATTTCAAAGTTTCCAATCTTCATAAAATAGGTTTATAATATTACTCAGAAATATGAGCCAATCCAGAAAAACGACTTTTATTTCCGGTTTCAGCGACCTCGAAAACCTACAGATTCACTGCCGCTTTTCTAGTACCTTGACCTCCCTTTTTTTGTACAGTTGTGTAATTAGTGATTGAATTATTTAATCCTGCGCGTTTTTTATGAAACTGTAATTCCCGGGCCGGCTCCAGTACTCGATTTAGGGCTTTCCTGGGGCGAGCTCGAGGGTCGGCATCGACCACAGAAAACATGGATCTACGCAGAAGGGGCATCTATACAGGTAGGTAAAAACCGTCGTGTAATAATCTTCAGAGTTTTCAATATTTCCCCACAGTCTAGTGACGGCTGAACCGACCACTCATTCGCCACACATTCGCGAGTGGCGAGGCGAATGTGTGGTCGGTTCAGCCGTCACTAATTTCAAGCTCGCCTTTCACTCGAATTTGTAAATGTGTATCACACATTAGGCAAAAATTCGCGGTTCGCGTATAGGTATTACTTAGTGTAGTTTTCATCACTCAAGTTACCTCTCACAGGTTTTGCCGGGTGATATGAAAAGTTCCACTCGACCCAAATTGGGTAAACTATTCTTTCCATGAAGGAGGTATGTAGGGAATGATGATGATGAAGTTATATCCATGTTCACGGAATTGAGAGTCACGTTCATTGTCCTGCACTCGCTGATTCCACGGCTGCGCGATGCGAATGGAGAAAATTAATCTTTCAATATGAATGTTCGGGGAAAGCAGATTTTTTCGACAAAAGGCTTCTCAAACCCATTGCGGGAGTTGCGTCGCTCTAATAAAAAAAAAAAAAAATTATAAAGAAGAAAATCAGTCTGCACCCTTCACATTTTCACTCCATTCCTTATTGTAACGTGGTGGGAATGGCTTCAGGAGAACCCATTGTGTTCATCTTGAACAAATGTCACCTCCTTCTCCTATTCTTCGTTTACGATTATGAATATTCCACAAAGATTGGATTGTCTAAAGGATAAGGAAGTAACACAACGCGAGGAATAATAACTGAAGTACCAATGGCGTGTTTCTACTTAGGAGAGCTCGACGGTTTTAATCATGAGAAAGCAGATCAGTATCATTTGAGGGGTACAGTAGTGTTCGCTACAGACGTTATGATAAAATCTCGTTTCAAGGTATGGCGGTATTTAATCAGAAGTGGCCCTAGCCTCATGCGTTATATTTACCACTTCTTAGACAAACTTCAGTAGCAACTTCCGTCATCGGCAGCCTAATTTCGGGATCAGCCAGAAAATCAATACCTTACACAAGCCAAAATGTTTTATTTGCAGGAGAGTGTTTGTTACATCGTATGAGGCCTGGTCAGCTAGTAAAACATGTGTCAGTCACTGGCGGCCGTGTGTAGACCGAGTCTTCCATATTTGAAACAATCTAAATTATTGCACAACGGTTAATTATTTTCTGTATATATGACACTCCTTTTGCTTTGATCACTGTTTTCTGTAATCAGAATTTGTCCACAGCCCTCATCTCCGGCAGCTCCCCCAGACATTTTTGAAATTCTGAATCATTTTTGAAAGGTCGCCGAATCTACGTTTCTCTCGACTAATCGCAATTTTCAGTCCATTTGTTTCATCCCTTAGAGATGACTGACAGCAAGACGAGCTTCGAGGACTAGAACCAACATGGGTCCTACATTCCAAATTTTGGTTTATTATTTTCAATAATGAACCATTGGAATCGAGCATGAAAAAAAAAAAAAAAATTCTAACCCCCTCAAAATTTGATGGTTTACGTTTCAAGGTATGTAGAATCCGAAAATGCAATAAAAATATTTCTGTCTGTCCGCCGTACGCCGTGCACCTTAAGCCGCACACCCTACGCCGTACACCGTACGCCGTACTGGCCAGTTTTCTTAGTTACCACGAAACAAAATTGATGAATTTCGGGTTATAGGTTCCTTTCGGGGTCTAGTTGGTCCTCAAAGCTCGGCGTTACTGTCAGTCATCTCTAAGGGGTTAAAAAATAGGGGTTGAAATTCTCAGAACGCAGTATCTCGAAAACTTTCGATAGAAGGGTATGGTTTTTTTAACGTTATTAAATTTGTCTTGAGCTAAAATAATATTTTTTGAGGCCACCCGGAGCATCGTACCCCACCCGGAGCCGTTCGTGTGCACCAAAAAGCTTCGTCAACACGATCGTGAATCAAACGGTATAAATCCGGCCGGGATATCATCACTAGGGAGCACCTGCTTGTAATCAAGGATGGCTGTATGAAGACGAGTTGGTTGTTCTGCGATATTATTTCATTCGATGAGTTGGTAGGTACTTGTGAAACTTGAACAAACGTTGAAGTATTATTGATGGGTAAATTATTACACAATGGTAGATTTTTACACGACGGAAAATTATTACACAACGGTAAATTATTACATAACGGTAAATTATTACACAACGGTAAATTATTGCACAACGGTAAATTATTACACAACGGTTCATTACCAAGAAGGGGCTGCATTTTGTTGATCGGTACTTTTGCAACTTGAACAACCGTTGAAGTATTACTGATGGACAAGTTATTACACAACGGTTCATTATAGGTATTGACCACAGAAAATAGCGATCTAAGAAGGAGGGGCATCCACTCCACATCAACGATTTTCCTTTAGAACTTCATTATTTGCGTTTCTTTTTGCTGTTTTAGTTACTGTTTGTCATCGACTGTATTATTTTAGCAACATTTAACTCGTGATTTATGTAGGTACCTAGTAACGAGAACGGGGTTAGGTACTAACCTAAGGAGGATCTGCTATCCACATAATATGTATAGAGTAGTACGTACGTATTATATTATATAGACGGGTTATCTATACAGAGAGCTGTGATCTGTAACAGAAGGGTATTCTGTACAAAATAATAAACCGTTGTGCAGGGATTTGCAGCGTTTCTTCATTTGGGTTCATGGTAACTAAGGAGAGAGCGCAGTATGGCGTACGCACTGAAATTTAGTTGTTCCATTTTCGGTTTCTACGCAGGAACGTGCACAGAAAATAGCAACAATAAATATTTAATCTCTGAGTCAGGATGCGAACGGAATGACTTGCCCCCTACCACTAATGAATATGCCCCATGCGCCTATATACCCAAAATAGCTCCGTAACGGATTTTGGTTCACGGTAGGTAACTGAGGAAAGTGCGAAGTACGGTGAACGGACAGAAATTTTCCAATTCCATTTTCGGATGCTACGTAACTTGAATGCAAACCATCAACTATGGTCGGGGGGGGGGGGGGGGGGAATTGTTTTTCTCATTTCAGTTCCAAAAAACAGCCAAATTTTGAACCAATTGCAATAGCTTATTTTCTCTTTGAAAATTCGCCGAGATAATATGACCTAATGAAGAAATGAATGTGTTGAATGAATTCATTCGTAAAAGTGCTTCAGTATTAAAATTTCAGCCTCCACTCCGTTTGTTTTATTTACAAAGGCCCCTCCCGCAATAGGCCTACGAACGCTGGATTCTCTTGTTGACTCAAGATATCTTTCTGTAAAAGGGGTCTGGGAGGTCCTTGTAAAAACTCACGCGTATCTGCCACACCAAACTCACCTCTGGAACGAGTTACTTTTTTAAATTGTTTTAATCCGTCTTATTTTTCCTTCCTTCTCATTCATTTGAAAAAACGTGTTTTCCCGCCATTACCGTAGCATATTTTCCGCGTAACGTTTTTATTTCATATTTACCTCGTTTTCTCCGCTCCCTCCTTCTCGTTATCCCTTTTTCTCCTGTCTTTTGAAGCACGAAGGTGATGAATGCTCTAGAAATCTCAGAGCCTACCTCGGCCTTCCACTGCAGGACGGAGTAACGATGCGGTTTTAGAAAGAAGTTGCCCCCTCCGAGTCGAGGAGCCGCAGTTGTTTCCTAAGCTCATCCGTAGCCTTGCCTCTGCTCCGAGCTTAGCTCATTTCTTATTATCTTACATTCTACAATCCCGTCTCATTTATATACATAAAGGGTAATTTTCGACGCAACTATAAAAGTAAAGCCTGGTGTACTGGAAAATAAAACCATAGCATTATTTTGGTATGGGTACCTTTCGTTTTTATGTACGAGTTATAAATTCGAAATTTCTATAGATTTTGACTATCAAAAGAAATTTGAGTTCGAAAATGAGCGATTTTCAGTAATAGCTTTAAAAAATCGATCATACATAATTTATTATGGTCATGCTGTTTGGTTGGAACTTCAGAATGTTGAAAACTATGTTGAATCAGTTGAATTTTCAGCCCTACCTTCAGCGGTAGGAATGGATGGGGCAGGGACGTCAATGATATTCAATGAGGCCATAAGTATAAATGTACACCTTGTATGTATTTGTATATGTATGTATTTACCCATTGTTTTGTTGATCTCCTAGCTTAGTAATATAATGTATGTAAATATATACCTAATATATACCTCAGGGTTGCTTCACGTTAGAGTTGGCTAAGCTCAAATTTTGTGACGCGCATGAAACATTGACGAAACTGGTCGAATTCAATTCGATAACCCTATGAGAGGCATGCCCTATCAGCGTTTTGTTCGGAAGTCATAAAAACAGGAGGGAAGCCTCTTTTGTACCTACTTCTTCACGGGCAAAGGGCACGCGGACAAAACCCTTCCTTTCACAATGTTACGTTCGAATTACCATAGTCGATTCATTCGAGAAGATCAGCTTTATCGATGGTTGAGTGTGCAGCCCCCCCCCCCCCCCCCCCCAACAACATGCGCAACTTTTAGATGATGAACAGATGTTGCACCTGTTGGGAGTAACTGCAAGACCTATGGAGAAGAAAAGAATTGAAAAATAATGAAATATTACAGGGTCCCAAATTGGTAGCAATAGTGCCACTCATGTACCTCAACCAGCATTACCATAAGGGCGAATTACAATTTTTTGTATTGAGATAGTCTTTTAGGATTTATATTTGATGGTAGGTAAAAAAAAGATGCACATTATTATTTACCTGTATAGATGCCCCTTCTGCGTAGATCACTGTTTTCTGTGGTCACCTCGAACTCCCTCCAGGAGAGCCCAAAATGGGGTACTAGAGCCGGCCCGCGAATTAAAGTTTCATACAAATGCGCGGGATTCAATAATTAAGTAACTAATTTTATTCGTCGCTTTATTGTAGTTATTTTATATGTAGTAATTTAGTAGATAGTATAACTAAGAAAAGTGCGAAGTACGGTATACGGCGGACAGACAGCAATTTTTTTATTGCTTTTTCGTATCTTCATACCATGAAACGTCAACCATCAAATTTGAGGGTTGGGGGGATAATTTTGTTTTCATGCTCGTTTCAATGGTTCATTATTGGAAATAATAAACCAAAAAGGACGTTCACCGTTTACTTCTTGTTAGTACCTTGAAACTTTTTTGAGTGCCTGAAGTTTATGAATGACTTTGAAGGTAGTTCCGGAATTCACGAACCCATATAGGATCAGTTCCCAGCTACTCTACACATGTGGCACCAAATGACAGATACGTCAGAGAAAATTGAGCAAATACGCAGACAAATCCCACCATTTGATTTTGATGATTATTTCATTTGATGCATTTCACGTCTACCTGCCATCCTCAACTCATCTTCTCGTAATATCTTCTTTTTTGTATATTTATGGCAATGTCAAGGGTATTGCGTGCAAAACAGTGACCTAGACAGAAGGGTCATCTATACAGCAACGATATACCGCAGTGGAAGAATTGTTAATTTTCATGTTTTTAATGTGTTACTGTTTGTTGTCTTGTTGTTCATTCTGTCATTTACCACGTTTATCTACTGAAATACCTGACACTAGTTTTACTGAATTTATTAAGATTTTGGGTGAATTTTAATTTCCATATAATTTTCTCAACTTGTTTCCAGTCTTTTGACTAATAAATTAATAGATATATCTCGAAAATAGGGGGAAATTGAATGATGAAAAACGCCGGTGTGCGCCTGGTGGACGCAGGTGTGAAGAAAGGATGGTGTGATGCTACCGGTTAAAAATTTCTGCCAATTTGGTTGGGCAGTACAGCTTCCTCACTCTTATTGTAACGTGGACGTACAGTAAAACTAATTAAAGTTGGGAGAGAAATCCAAATACATGTCATTTTAAGAAAAATTAGTCACGCAATATTTGTGCGTATGCGTAGACGAAAGTTATTGTACTTTATCAATTACTTTAATATAGGACTTTCTGAGGCCCAACCCCCCACCTACCATCCGAACCTCATCGCTTCGCAACTATTTCTAGGGTAGTTGTGGGCTCTTGATGGATTTCACGTTGCCGCATGCGCAGACGAAAATTACAGTACTTCTATGAATTTGACGAGGGACCATCTGTGCTCCAACCCGCGCCTACCCTTCAGGTTTCAACTCACTACGACTATTTTTTCGGGTAGTTATGGGCGTTACAAGGAATTGACAAACATTCCGTGTTTGCTTTCGCGCATCCGAATGTTACTTCCGAATTTCATGAAATCGATATGGAACCATCAGGGTACCATTCTGCATCCACCCTCCGACTTCCAGCTCATTTCAACGGTTTGTAGGGTAATTTTGAGATTTAAAAGTATTTCACGTTTGCGCATGCGCAGACGAAAGTTACAGTACTTTTTTAATGAATTTGATGTGGGACATCTATGGCCAAACCCGCACCTGCCCTCCGAGTTTCAACTCGTTGTGACCATTATTTCTTATAGTTTTGCCCGGGACAAGGTTTGACCAAGGACAGGCTGAATGGTACCACAGGCAGACAGTCATGGAACCAAACAATTATGTTCCTTGACGTCTGAAACGTTAAATTCGAGTGGAAATTTTCATTTAGAGACATTTTGTTCGACTCTTGCACGAATACAAAGCTTCCATACCTTCGGTAGTGAGGAAGCAAAAGTAGCTTCAAGTTTTTCACCGGAGAGTAAGTAATTTTAGGGGATTCATAACCATCGGTAGTAAGTGAAAAGTCTATCATTATTTCTGTTACTTTTAGTGAGTTGATGAAATACTCAAGTCTTGCCTTCCTACACGTGACCAGTCTGTTGAAAGTTCTATCGATTAGGATTTCGTTCATTTCAAATCACAACTCCCCAAAAGGGAGATCTGGGAAATTAATCAAAAACGCAGAAGTTACGAGGACGAGAAATGATGCGCTTGTGATAAATGCGCTAAAGGAAAAAGTAATATCCGACACCGCAAAGTTGGTGAAGAATCTCGTTTGCCAGCCCCAGAGCGGTTTAGTTCCTTCATTACGCCGATACATCTCGGGGAATCACCTCCAGAGGTCCGACGGGCTAAAAGTTGAAGGTCGGGGATGCGTTTATAAACTATTGCCCTCCTGGCCATCCTACCTCGAAATGAACCTCGAAAATTTAATTTTGAAAGTTGCGATGCGGCCTGAAGGTATGAGACTTTTTTAAAGCGATTCTGGGCACCAGAGTTTGTGCTGGAAGTGGAGGAGAAACAGTTCTAACGACGTGATTACATAGCCGACGGAGCATTTGCAAAAAAATAAGAAAAAAAACCTGGACGAGTGAGGTTGGTGGTGAGGGTAGAGAAGGGATGGTCAGGGTTATGAAAACCCCGGGCACGGCCTTAACCCCGAGATTAAAGTAAGCCGAGCTAGGTGGAGGGTCCTAAGGTAATACGGGCCGAAGACGCTACAAGGAGGGAATGGGCGCTATTTAGGATGGAAAAAGACAGAAGGAAAAATCTAGGCCAAGAGCGGTGATCAGTGTGGGGGAAAGATGGGGAAAACGAGAAGCTGGTTTTTGCCGAATAGGCTCCCATACTACGGCCATTGGTAGATTGTTTAATAAGTTTCCGAACTTATTGTCCTCTGAGGCAGTGTTGCTTACTCACCGAGTATATCAAACGTATGACTATTCAAACCACAGTATATCAAACGTACGACTATTCAAACCACAGTATATCAAACGTATGATTATTATGTATGAGTAGTATGTCAAATGTATGGTTCATTTACGCCGCAATGCTCCAAACAAATGAGAATTTATCTGATTAGCACTCCGCAGTTAGATCCACATCCAACTGGAGCTCATTTCAGGCAAGTTCCAAAAAGGGGAAGGTAGAAAAACATCGACTAGGGGGCTGAAAGCTAGTTACCTGACCAGTTGGCATCGTAGCTCAATTGGTTCGAGTGTCCTGGGGAAAATGGAAAGTGGCAGGTTCACGTATCTGCCGCTGGTGTAACATTTTCCCACCTGTTTACAGTATTGATCGGTTTTCAGTTCTTTCCTGTGGGAGATGGGACCCAGTTCTCTCTGTTTAGCAGTCGGCCTAAAATACTACCATTCACCATTATGTTGAATGTAAGGGGTTATTTCCGCTAGTGTAACAAGTAATATTATACCTTCCGGAGGAATCCGTCTGCAGTGGCTGGTTGAGTACTGGATGCGAGCGCTCCCGATATAAGGACATCGTCATCAGGCCGTCAAGAGAATACTATTCTCTCCAATAGTATTCTCGCGACGCGTGTAGAGAGACTCTCTACACGCCTTGTCAATCGACAGTGTCAGGATTCAGGGACCCCTCAGCTTTGCAGATGCATAACAATGTCTGTCAAATAGTAAGTTTCATGTAATGCTTATTCATTATTAAAATCTTTTTTATCCACAATAGGTCCACAGCACCTATAGGATGAATGAATCAAATGAGGTACTTACATACGGAAAGTAGTGTGTCCTAAAAAAATAAATAAAAATAATAAAATTTAAAATTGATTCAGTAACCTTATTTCTGTTCAGCTGAGTTCACACTTATATTTCAATGTGATTCCCTCTACCTATCCACCATCAATGTCGCCATAAAATTTGGTCAATGTGTACGTGACTATAGAAATGTGAAAGAAATGTAAAATGTAATAGAAAAACGCTGCAAATACCTGCACAACGGTTTATTATTTTTTACAGAATACGCATCTGTTACAGACCACAGCTCCCCGTATAGATAACCGTTTATATATGTACTACCTATTCTGTACATATATCATGTAGATCGCAGACCCTCCGTAGATTAGTACCTAACCCCGTCCCCGTTACTAGGTACCTACCTAAATCACGAGTTAAATGTTGCTAAAATAATTCTGTCGATGACAAACAGTACCACCAAAAATGGCAAAAAGTAACGCAAATAATGAAGTTCTGAAGTGAAATTGTTGATGTGGGGTGAAAAAAGTTGCAAACGTACCTACCAACCAACTCCAGCCCCTTCTGCGTATATGGTATAATGAACCGTTGTGTAATAATTTACCGTTGTGTAAAAATCTACCATTGTTTAATAATTTACCCATCAATAATACTTCAACGTTTGTTCAAGTTTCACTACCTGCCAACAAACTCCAAAAGAGATGTTATGTTATTTTCAAAATGAAATAACATAACAGAACAACCAACTCGACTTCATACTTCTTGATTGTAATCAGGTAATCCCTAGCAATGATTTTATCTCAGGCCAATCCCGATTGTTAGCGCGTCCATGGTGATGACATTTGGGCTAAATGTATACAATTCATTCACCCTGCTGTTGAAATACTCGTTACTATGTACCTACGTAAATCACGAGTTAAATGTTGCTAAAATAATTCTGTCGATGACAAACAATAACTAAAATGGCAAAGAAAAACGCAAATAATGAAGTTCTGAAGGAAAATTGTTGATGTGGAGTGAAATAGATGCCCCTTCTACGTAGATCACTGTTTTCTGTGTTCAATACCTACCCTCGTGGTCAAGTATAATGAACCGTTGTGTAATAACTTGCCCATCAATAATACTTCAACGGTTGTTCAAGTTGCAAAAGTACCTATCACCAAATCCAGCCCCTTCCTGGTAGATGAACCGTTGTGTAATAATTTATCGTTGTGTAATAATTTACCGTTCTGTAATAATTCACCGTTGTGTAATAATTTGCCGTTGTGTAATAATTTACCAATCAATAATACTTCAACGTTTGTTCAAGTTTCAGAAGCACCTACCAACAAAGTCCAATAGTCCATCACTTATCAAATGAAATGATATCGCAAAACAACCAACTCGACTTAATACAGCCATCCTAGATTATAATCAGGTGCTCCCTAGTGATGACATCTGGGCCGGATTTATACCGTTTGATTCACGATCATGTTGACGAAGCTTTATGGTGCAAACGAACGGCTGGTCGTACAATGCTCCGGGTGGTCTCAAAAAATTGTTTAGCTCAAGACAAATTTATTAACGTAAAGAAAACCACACCCTTCTAACAAAAGTTTTCGAGCTACGGCGTTCTGAAAATTTCAACCCCTTTGAACTCCTTAGAGATGACTGACAGCAACGCCGAGCTTCGAGGACCAACTAGACCCCGAACGGAACCTATAACCCGAATTTCATCAATTTTTTTCATGGAATCTGAGAAAAGTGGCGCGTACGGTCTACGGCGGACAGACAGACATTTTTTATTGCATTTTCGGATTCTACATGGTACCTTGAAACGTAAACCATCAAATTTGGGGGGGGGGGGGGGGGGGGGGGTTGTTAGCTTTTTTTTTTTCATGCTCGATTCCAATGGTTCATTTTCGAAAATAATAAACCAAAATGTAAAAATTTGACCAATTTATGACTAACTACCTGGATTAGCAGTGCGTTGCACGGTTCCCTACATCCTCTTATAACGGACGAATGGTTCATCGCACAGAAATCGTTTTGATGTCATAGGAATCAGCGAGAAAATATCTTTCCATAAAATCCTGTTTGGTCGGAAACCGCTTCCAAAAGTAACGGTGCTTACGTCACGCCCTTAGTTACGGCGAAACGTAAACATTCGGTCGTCGTGAAGGACCACCAAGTTACGATGAAGGTGTGGGATTTGGAAAAATGCATTTAGTCTATGTTATCCGCCGGTGGTCGAAGAGACGGCCGGAAAAAACCGCATCAAGATCCGTTCATTCGTCTCGCAATCCACTCAAGACATACAAACAAACAAACTTTGAGTTTTATCTATACATATAATAAAACAGTGTCTGTCTGTTTGTTTGTTTGTTTGTTTGTCTCGGCATCAATTGAGAACGGCTGAACGTAGAAAGTTGCGGCTGGTACCATTTGACGCAGAATTTATCTGGGAAGGTTTATGAAAAATCCGCATTTGAATCTGTCCATCCGTTGAAACGCTATGAATGAAATACTACTAAAAAACGTGTTATAATCACTTCTATGAGGACGTTTAGGCTTATAATAACTTTGAACGGTTGGACGTAAATCCGATTGTAGAAAGTTGCGGCTGGTACCATTTGACGCAGAATTTATCTGGGAAGGTTTATGAAAAATCCGCATTTGAATCTGTCCATCCGTTGAAACGCTATGAATGAAATACTACTAAAAAACGTGTTATAATCACTTCTATGAGGACGTTTATGCTTATAATAACACTTTGAACGGTTGGACGTAAATCCGATTGTAATTAGATTCTGGATTCAGCTCGACGAGTACATTCAAGTGGTACTTCAATCAGGATGTTAGTGGGAGGGGGGTACAGGTTATGCGAGGGGGGGGGTCTACAGAAATTTCAAAACTACTTGACCAATTGGAGTGCAACTTTGGGAATTTGTTGTGTGAACATTGAGGAATGTTTCTAACCAGGTAGGGAGGGTTCATAGGATACGGGGGGGGGGGGGGGTTAAAGGCAGTTAGGGTTGGCATTGGGGAAGGTTTCTGATCAGTTGAGGAGGGGGGGATACAGGGGGTGTCTGTTCTACCGTTGCGAAGCGCGGGTACACAGCTAGTATAATATAAACTCAGAACTGCTTTCGAAGGTATGTCAGTGTAGCAGCGATGGTGTTTCACAGTCCACACTATTTAGTTTTAACGAGCAAATTTTATACAAAAGTGTAGATACTTTACTGAAAGTTATAGTTCTCCCGAACCAGTAGGTACCTATCACACAGTGACAGATGAGAACAGACGTGGTTGCACTCAGTCCCTAGCTCGGATTTCAACATTAGTGTAGGAAATATAGACGAAAAATAAACCTGAATCAGAAAAAATTGGTACATTAATGAAACTTGGTGGAAAAAATCTCTTTTGGCATGAGGTTTACGGAATAGTTACTAAAATTGTAGGAGGTTGGAGTGGTTGAGGGGGGAAAATACCCTTAAATTCAATTTTGCATGCTCCATCGAGTGGGGGTATCATTTTGCTTGCTGAATTCGCCAAGTCGGTAGGATTTCACCCTGGTAACTGTAGTTGAAATGCTGTGTCCAAAGCTTGAAATTGACTGTTTTCCGTGTTTCATATATCTCGAAAACGGTTAATTCTACCGGCATGGGAATTCGATTCAGCATGCAGAAACTATTGAAAATGAAACTTGTGACAGAGTGTAACAGTGGGGTTGCCCTCGAGAGTCCCCCTCCTAGACCATTGAGATTATCACCGGTTATGAAGGGATATCGATTAGGCTTCCCCAAACCGATCCCGTCTCCACCGGAAGAAAAAATGTATCGAGAACAGCCCACACTGTTACACTCCTCCCCACATAACATAACATAACATACTTCTGAGTAGCAGAAGTATGAGAGGGAAAAGGGGGAATGAAAAGTAGTATGAAGTTCTGGTTCAGGAAAAGATATCTGAACAACTTCAAGGTGACTAACCTCCATCGTAATGGTAGTACCTCAATAATATTTTACTGATGGAGAACAAAGCTCCTTTTTTTTTTTTTGAAAATATTTATTGATTGAGACTATTACAATAATATACCTCATTGACACACACACACACTTGTACACACTTTCATTCTTTAAATTCATTTAATCTGCAAGCATGGTTGCAGATATATAAATATGTGTCAATTTTATTTATCTACTTATTTTATTGAAGCTGAATAATGTCCATAACATGTCGTGGGCGGTGGAGTCGTCTGTTTTCCGGGATTTGGAAGCCTTCATTTACCAGGTGGTTGGGGTGGTTGGTATTGCGTCGTACGAACGAACTGCAGCAGTTTTTGAGGATTTCAGAGGGCGGTTCCAACTTGAGGTCATTATATAGTGTAGTGTTTCTGACGAGTGGAGGAGCATTCACTATCCGTCGCTGTTAAATTCCGTTCTGCTGCTGCTCAATTCTTCGGAATTCGGATTTGGAGCAGGTTCCCCATACGGCCAGAGCGTATGTCCAGATGGGTCGGATAACCATTTTGTACAGTATAATCTTATTTTGAATGGATAGGTGCTGACTTCCGAGGAACGATTTTAGCTGGGTTACTCTATTTCTCACTTTTGTTATTAATGCGCTGATGTGGTCGTGAAACGTCAAACGCGTGTCTAATATTACCCCTAGATATTTATGTGAGGTTTTAATCGGGATGAGCTGCCCCAGATAGCGTATTTCTGGATTTGTGTAATTCCGTTTGTAGGTATATGTAACTACACTAGACTTGTCGCTGTTGATTTTAACTCTCCACTTTGTGCACCATTGTCCTAGTACAGTCAACAGTTGTTGTAAGTTCTGGTTTGCGATAGATGATTCCTCATGAGATGCAGCATAAACCAGATCGTCAGCATACAGGCCGGAGAACCCTTCTGGGATATTTACAGGCAGGTCGCTTGTGTAAAGGGAGTATAGGAATGGCGCCCATACACTCCCTTGGGCCACTCCTGCCTGGATCTGCCTAGGAGTTGACTGGAGGTTTTGTACCGAGACCACGAACGATCTGTTCTCTAAGTAGTGTGTTACCACCGAGAGTAGGTTGTTGGGTAGGTATTGGCGAAGTATGTAGAGGAGGCCACAATGCCAAGTCCTGTCAAAGGCCTGTTCCACATCAAAATAGGCTGAATGGCATACTTTTCGCTGGTGGTAAGTATTTTTGATATACTTAGTTTGTATATCGTTGTAGTTGTAGCGGGCAGGAGTGATCTTGACGGAAGCCAAATTGCTGATTTGGTATAAGATGCTGTGTATATCGTTGGAGATGGGGGAGGAGTATGCGTTCGAATATTTTTGATAGAAGGGAGAGAAGACTGATAGGACGGTATGACGTAGCTAAATGAGGTGGCTTGTTGGGTTTCAGTACTATACAAATAGAGCGTGTCGCCAAGCTTTTGGAAAATAGCCCATTCGTGTTGAGGCTGTGTATATGTGAGCCAGGTGGGCGAACAGTATGCGGGGTCCGCGCAAAAGCAGAGGCTGTACTATTAAGTCCAGTCCAGGGGCCTTTCTCGTTGGTGATGATCTTATTGCATTTTTAACATCTTTAGGAGAGAAGTATATCGCAGGAGAAGGGAAGCTAGAATAATCCTCTTCCAGATCGGGAAGTTCAGGACCTGGATGCGGTTGAAATCTTTGTTCTAATATGTCAGCAAAATGATTAGCTTTCTCCTCCGGAAGTGATAGCCAGCGCGAACCGTTTTTCAAGGGTGGCTTTTATCGTTAGTATTCTTGTTGCCCTGTATAGTGAGCAGTCCTTTGCATCAAGCGAGGTGAGTTTATTTCTCAACTGCTCTTCTCGGATGTTATTGACCTCTGCTTTTATGACATTTCCAAGTGCATTGCTTAATCGTTTGTCGGCAATATTCTTTGTTCTCAGCCATCTTCGACGTGCCCTTTTTCTCTCTTCCCAAATATTTTTAATAAATGGTGGTAGGTGTATGTTGCTTCGAGGGGTTGGTAAAATTTTGAGGGCTGCTATGGAAGCTGCGGAGGTTATAACAGAATTTATTTTACTCACTGCATTATCTATATCATGAGGATGTCTTATATTGGGCAGGTTCCCAGATTCGATGCAATATACGTACGATATTGATCCCAATTCATTGGGTGTTTAATTAAAGTGGGTCTGGTTATATTGGTGATTGGTTTAGCATACATTTGTGTGTGGACAGGGAGATGGTCGGAGCTTAGATCGTGTTCTACCGTTGTGTTTGTAATCCGAGATTGAAGCCCTTTGCCGATAAAAAAAGTCGATATGTGTGGGAGCTACCCCTGGTCGGGTATCATTATCTGGTTGGAACCCCAGGTGTAATTATTTGCAGGTTAAATTTATGCCGCCAAGCATCAATTAGGGTTCCATAGGTGTTCGCCCTTCGATCGTTCCATGACGAGTGCTTAGCATTGAAATCTCCCCCAACCAGAAAGGTTGGGCCAAGTTCATGTGAGATAGACCATAATGTACTCATACTTAGTTTACGTTGTCTTCTCCTATCTTCAGGTGGCATATAAACCGCACCAAGCTGAATATTCTCGCCTTCTAGGTGAAGTATACACCTTGCCATTTGGATATCTTTTTCCCTTATAGGTAGTAACTCAGACTGACTCAAGGTTGACCGTACGAGCAATAAAGCACCAGCACACTCCTACATACGAAGTATTGGCGGATAATGTTGTCAGAGGTTGTTGTCCAGTGAACTGTGCTCATCTGGGCAACCTCTAGGTGATCAACCTCCATCGTTGGGATGGAACAACTATTGGGACTTGTCAATTGGGACATGGCATCAATCGCCTTTTAATGAGCTCAGTATATTTTAATTATACTGACACTCTAAGGGTGGGAGGAGGGGATGGGGAAGCCAATAGATGTATGTATTATCAAAGGGACAGGTTGTTAGTAAAGGAATCCCACAAAAAGTGGATGGAGTATGGTGAAGTGCTCAGCGCATACTACCGAACCACGCTCTGCTACCATGTGACAGAGTGTAACAGTGGGGGTGGACCCTCGAGAGTTCCCCTCCTAGAACAGTGAGATTATCACCAGTTAGGAAGGGATATCGATTAGGCTTCCCCAAACCGATCCCGTCTCCACCGGAAGAAAAAATGTATCGAGAACAGCCCACACTGTTGCAAACTCGACTTGAACCTGTAAAAATCGCATTGTCAGAGAACATTGAAAACAGTCATATTTCAAGCTTTCCAGGCACGTTTTTCAGCATTTCAACAAAAGTTAATCTGCTGACTGGGACGGTTTATTTCAAGTCAGCATGCAAAAACTTTCGAATATGATAACCAAACTCGATCGTAATTAGCTGAAATAAAATTCTGGGCAGTGCCCCCATATTTTTGGCGTTTCACATACGATTTTTGGATTTGAATAGCATTTTTCCTCAAGAAAGGTCAATTCTACAGCATGGGAGTGGTTTCATTCAATTCAGTATTGAAAAATCCATTCGAAAATGATGCCCCACCCGATCGGAACATGTCAGGATATTAAGTCAGGAAATTAAGGATATTCACCCCCTCCCAAAAACTCACTTTCCCCCTATATTGTCATACATTCTTTAGTTCTGTAAACCTAATGCCAAAAGAGATTTTTCCACCAAGTTTCATCAATGTTCCAATTTTGTTTTATTCACAACCTATTTTTCCTATATTTCTGTTTGATGAAGCCAGTTGTAGATGCATCCTATTTCCAACCGCTCTTTCATATTCCGAGTACTGTCCTTAGATTCCTCCGTACCTTCATTTCTATCCAAACGGCCTTCACAGTCGTACAATTTCTACTCCATCAAGGAGGAAATCTAGACCACTTTCATACTCCATTTGCTTTTGCGATTAATCCACTCTCCCCCTCTCAGCATGACTCGCTCGGTAATGGGATCTCCCATGGATGGCCATCCTCTGTAACTTCCGCAACGTTCGTTAAAAAAAAAAAAAAACTTTCCTTCCTTGCCGAGGATGCTGCTCTACCGGATGAGGATCATTCGGTTAGTTTTTTAGGCTGCCATTCCGCGAATTAGGATGAAGAATGATAGCTCGGGATGGAAACAAAAGTTAGCTAAAAAAAAGTTCACCTAATCTCATAACTCCTTAATGCGAGTCCAGGTAGGCTATTCGGAAACTCCATCCAATGGGATTCCATCAGGGTAGATACTCACGCAATGCACCGTTTTGATTTTCATGAGCTCTGTGTCAGACTGTCATTGCCTTCTACTTTTCTTTCTGACCGTCACGTATAACCTTGGCTGTAGTGCAGGTTAGCCCCTAGGACCAGCTGTACTGGTTCACAGAACCCTTAACTATCTACTTCTGCACACATGCAGTTGTAAAATCATTGCTGTTCAACAGATTTCGTCGCAGTTAACACCTAAATGTTCCCCGGAATTTCATCAGTACCAAAGAAAAAGGATGAGATGTTGATGAAATAAGATGGCGTAACTGAATGGACCAACCATGGAGTCCAACTTTCGGAGTTGGGAGAATAACTAGAAACTTGAAAAATATTTTTGGTAGGTATATTGGCAGCGAATTTTCCATATTTTCCCCTTGCGTTGTCTCAACAGTTGAGACTTAACTGTACGGAGGTCGTGCCCTACCAGCATGACTACTACATTAGCCTGGTAAGACATCTAGCGGACTCGCCTGGAAACTTTTATGAGACTTCTCGGAAGAGTTTTCTTGACGTCGGTAAAGAAAGGGGAAGGCGGCTTTCCTAGGTAAAGGTCGTCCCCAAAAACTAAAGTTAGGTTTCCCTCCAAACTCGGTATACAGTGTTCTTCACAAAGACAACCCCATCTCGAATTTCATTGTTGAAGGTGTGTCTCCCCTTAACCTGGGGCTCAGCCTAATTCATTTTATCCTAACAAACATCCCAACAAAGTTGAAAGAGTCCTCAAACTTCACAAGGAGGTAAAACTTCACATTGTGGTACAATAAATTATCCATCCTTTTATCTTCCCGTTGTTCATCTCTTGGATGGATGTAGATAACAAACGGATGAATATACGAGGTGGTGAAAACTGTCTGGTATCCGGTATTGAGCTAATTCGCTGGCCTTGCGGTCTTCTATTTCCAGTTTCCGTCGAGAATGCAATTTCATTATCCTCATTTCGCAGTATCATCCATAATTTCGCTCCCTCTGTAAAACGTGATCCTGACGTGGTGAACATTAATAAATCTCTCCTATGGGCTTGCTATGCAAGCTGGCATTTAGATGACTGACATGATATTGGAGAATGTACCTAACGTTACCAGGGTACTGTTCATCCCGTGTAGGTGCAGTGGATTGATAAAATCGTAGTGCTGAGCTTGATTCATAAATATGTCTCTTTAATACTACTAACTGAGATGATGGGAGTGGTGATGTCTCCTTAATGGCTGTGTAACTAGTTCGTAAATTTCCTCATTAAAGCATGATGTCTAGAAAGTATGTATACTGTTTCAACAACAAGTCGATGGTACTGCAATTTCCTGCCTAAAACTAACATAAGTATTGACTTCTCAAATTTCCAGTTGATTGATTCCGTGCAACGTTTAACTAGCAGAACCAGTTTAAAGCACATTCATAAGGAGCAGCGGATAGTGATATCTAACCGCCTTGTGTCAATATTATCTGTGCAGTATATATTATAATAAATTAGGTTTGTAATAAAAGGGGTTGAGGGAATCGAAATGAAATACGCGGTTTTCGAGTTGGAGCTGATCATACTGATAGTACCTACCATCGTGGAAGCACTGTGTGGATCGACTGGTGGAAGTGACGTCGTCAAATAAACAAAAGTAGGTATCGACAATGTGAGGTATGTATCAACCTGCTATAGCGGAAGTATCGGTGGAGAGCGACTGCACGGTACACGAACACATTTATGTAATGTAGTGATCATCTAGTCAGAAATACAGGATTATTGATGATCTAGTTGATTCAAGACCTACCACATATCCTAATGTAAATTCAATGTCCCTTCTTGTTGTAGATTTCACGTTGTTGTAGAAGCAAGAACAACGGGACGACTGTCAAAGAAACCGTTGAAAAATCGTTAAGGTTGAGGGAGGGTAGGAAAGAGTTAAACAGTTGAAATTTGCTTGAATACATCACGCACATAATTATGACATATGAAATAGTATTTGACGTTTACCGTTTGTGTGTAAACTCACTAATGATGCAGTCGAGCTCATTATGCGACAGTGAAGGCAAGTATGAAATTCGTCACCAACGCTGACAGTGAAAGCAATAGCCCTTATTGTTATTCGAGTACTTCAAGATTGATAATAATAACAACGAATATATTGAGTTTCTGTCCAACCTAACAATAGTGAGAACGCAATTTTATCGTTTTCAGTTTTCCCCACTGACGAAGACATTTTCCAAGGGGCGCGGAGGGAGTACAATCCGCCCTTAATACAGCACGACAAGGTAATACATCTGCCTCGAGCTCCTCTACCTCCGTCTAATCTGGTGCTACAGCTCTTCGCCATCGCCCCTTTGTTTTTCATCTCAAGGGAAAAACCCTTTTTCTACCTTCGCGTTTTCTACAGTAACTTGATCTCCCGAGCCGAGGCCTCGCCGACTCTCGCAACGTTTTCACTTACCGAACGGGACTCCGGCACTTTGCTCGGATTGCTGGATGTTTTTTATTTTGTCTATCCTATTTCTTGTCTTTTATTGCCTTTTAAAGTGACTTCATACACGGTTTAACGACGGTGGTAGGAATCGCATTAGATGAAATTCCCAGGCACAGAAATGAAATCAGTGAGCGGTAATTCGGCGAAAAATCAGCCCCCAACATCGTGGGGCGGGAAGAGAGGGCCCCCGAGTGAGTGGAGGGTTTGAGGGGTGGCGGTCGAGGGGGTTGGTGCGGCGGTGTTCGCCTGGGTCGCAGAGACGCCAAGGGGGTGGGGGTCGAGAGGGTTGAGGTGTGTGCGGCGGCGTTCGCCGTGGTCGCAGGTGTGATGAGGGGGTTGGGGCGGCGGCGTTCGCCGTGGACGCAGGTGCGTTGAGGGGTTGGAGGGTGAGGGGTTGGTGGCGACGGCGTTCGCCGTGGTCGCAGGTGCGATGAGGGGGTGGGGGCGGCAGCGTTCGCCGTGGTCGCAGGTGTGATGAGGGGGTTGGGGCGGCGGCGTTCGCCGTGGACGCAGGTGCGTTGAGGGGTTGGAGGGTGAGGGGTTGGTGGCGGCGGCGTTCGCCGTGGTCGCAGGTGCGATGAGGGGCTGGAGGGCTGAGTAGCAGCACCTCTGTGTAGGAAGGGGAAAGGGGCGGCCCTCCCTGAGGGGGGGTAAGAAAAACGCTTGCGGTATGGGCGAGCGGTAAGAATGAATGAAAGAATTTTATTTCCATAAATAATAGACACGTTTCAAAACAATCTCATACACTTGGTGGAAACTACCCCCCTCATAGGTCTGGGACCTGTGTCGAGGGGGAAGGGCGTGGGAAGGGGGGGGGGTGAAGGGGCGGTGGTGGGGTAGGGGGGTGGATGATTCTACGATTTCCTCCAGCCGCCGACTTATTGGCAAAAGGGTGGAAGGGTGAGTGGGGTTGCAGAGGGGGCAGTGAAGGTGAGGTGTGGCAGGGTGGAGGGGGGCGTGAGAAGGGGAGGTGATTGTGAGACTGAGTCCATCATGTAGGGAGGAGTTGAAATTTCAATTTCGCAAAATTGGGTAAAATTGAACTTTGAAATTTGAAATTTGAAATTCGCAAAAATACGAAAAATGGCGTGAGCTGAGCGGAGATGTGAGAGAGGTGAAATCTCCGTGTGGAACGTTGGACGTTCAAACGTTATAGTGAGGAGCTCGAATTTAAAATGTGAATTTAGAAGGTTTTGGGGCGTGAAGCGGCGACGTCGAGATGAGAAGGGAAAGGAAGAAGGTTGTGTGAACGTCGGGTTCACCACTGTGATGAATTTAAAATTGGCGTATATTCATCACGGTGGTGTGAGGGAATGCCCAGGCGGTTATGAGCGAATCACCACCGACATCTGAGATCTTTTTGGAGAGGTCTGCCTAGGCGGTTATGAGCGAGTCACCACCGACATCTAGGATCTTTTTGGAGGTGTCCGGGCGGTTATGAGCGAATCACCACCGTCATCTGGAATGTTTTGGGAGAATTTGCCTAGGCGGTTATGGGCTGACCACCACCGTCATCTAGGATCTTTTTGGATTGGATTGAGAGCAGGGTAGGATAAGAGAGAGTAGCCAGCGGCTAGAGGAAGCGTCGAATGAGTGAAAAGTCGAAGGAGGCGAGTATTTACGTTACTGGGAGTCGTCTCCCTCCATCCCCTATTTGGTAGGGGGTGGTGGGGACCCAGGTTGTGCTCTGACTCCTGCGGCTTGTTCCCCACTCGTATGGTTTATTTGGTAAGAACTAAAGTTGGCTTATGAGATATTTGTGAGAACTTAAATTTGCTAGGAGTAGTTCCGGGAGGGACTCACGACAATCAGTTCCCTACATTTTGCATTACGGTAACGTTAAGTTTTTCAAATTACAGTTTCAAGTAACAAGGTAGGCACTTATCAGTGGAACAAGCGTTTCAGAAATACTTCTAACCAGAGTAAAAACGGTACACCACAAATCAGTCTCTCAGAAATATCACAAAAAATAACTACAACATTGGCCTTTCCTTCTAGCCATTCGTAGCCATGGAAGTAGGATCTTGCTTCCATTTTCCTAGCTAACCTCACAGGCTATGAAAAAAAGAGTATATTTGGCTATAAAATTAAAAAAAGAATACCTAGTATATGAAATTATAGGGCCAAAAAGAGTATAGGTACTAGAAAATAATTGTCTGGTAGCCATATTTGTGAGGCTACCGCTAGGACCAACAGAACCCACTGGAAGTTCTGGACGATATCCAGTTCAAAAGGTTTCATTTCAGGGGGGAAAAAATAGTCGTGGATGTGTTAGTTCCACTTATATTTGGTGGCCAGTCAACAAGAAGGTGTTGGTGTTCGTTTTGCTCATATTTTATGCCACATCATCGTACCAGGTAGATGTAGCAAAGCACAGAAATTACCAACCTGTTTGTGGTCTACGTGATTCATGTGTCTGATGACAATTGATAAACTGGCTCATGGCTTTCAATTACGTGTCCGATCAGGTTATCGATTTTTTTTTATTTCATGTAGTTGCCTACCTACTTTGATGGTGGTTGCAGAACACTTTCATTGTCCGTATTTATGGCCACGATGAACAATATCGTTTTCGGTCACGACTGCTTTAAAGAAAACGCTGCAAATCCCTGCACAACGGTTTATTATTTTGTATAGAATACCCTTGTGTTACAGATCACAGCTCTATGTATAGATAACCCGTCTATATAATTATGATATGTACTATTCTATACATATTATGTAGATCGCAGACCTAACCCCGTACTCGTTACAAGGTACCTACCTAAATCACGAGTTAAATGTTGCTAAAATAGTTCTGCCAGTGACAAACAGTACCCTAACAACAAGAAACACACATAATGAAGTTCTAAAAAGAAATTGTTGATGAGGAGGGAAAAAAGCTGCAAAAGTACCTACAAACAAACTCCAGCCCCTTCTACTTAGATGGTATAATGAACCGTTGTGTAATAATTTACCGTTGAGTAATGATTTTACCGTAGTAATAATTTACCCATCAATAATACTTCAACGTTTGTTCAAGTTTCACTACCTACCAACAAACTCCAAAAGAGCCATCATTTTTCAAATTAAATAATATCACAGAACAACCAACTCGACTTCATACTCCGCCAATATAATCAGGTGATCCCTACCAATGATTTTATCTCCGCCAAATTTCCTATTGTGGGCGCGTCTCTGGTTACGAGATTTGGTTTGAATTGTATACAATTTCATTCACACTGGAGTCGAAAATGCCTGTCGGTGCAAACTTCGGGGCCTTACTGTGAACGAACGGCTGGACGTACGATGCTCCGGATGGTCTTTAAAAAACTCGCAAGTTCAAGAACTATTTAAAACCGTAAAAATATTTACGTAAAAAAATTGTATAGGCGTTTTGAAAATTTCAACCCCTATTTCGAACCCCTTAGAGATAACTCACAGTAACGTCGAGCTTCGAGGACCAACTAGACGCCGAACGGAACCTATAACCCGAATTTCATCAATTTTTTTTCATGGTAACTAAGAAAAGTGGCCCGTACGGCGTACGGCGTACGGCGTACGGCGGACAGACAGAAATATTTTTATTGCAGTTTTGGATTCTACATACCTTGAAACGTAAACCTTCAAATTTTGAGGGGGGGTAAGAATTTTTTTTTTTTCATGCTCGATTCCAATGGTTCATTATTGAAAATAATAAACCAAAATGCGAAACCTTCCCTTGTTTATGCTATCACTGCTACCAATTATTGTGAGTAGAAGCGTTCCACTCATGAGCAACTGAGGACGCTCTTAACTCAAATTGAGAGTGCTCTCAACTCAAGACGGGGACGCGCTCATAAGTGAACCTCTATGAATAGTCACCTCCAATTAAGTGAGCGTTTGAGGACACCTATAACTTAGGTGAGTAAAATCTCACGTTCTGAGTGAGTGAGGACTATGAATTCCACCCAGAATCTATTGATGTGGGACGATGTGGTCATGGAGACCAGGTATACCTACCTACCTCCCGTTTCTGCTGGAATAATCATCGGGCCCTTGGAATCAGGGGGATTACTTGATAACTTCCCACCATCGTCTTTGGTAGGACTGCAAGGTTTACCAAAAATTGTCAGAGTGCGTGTGCCTAGGAACGAGAGGCAGTTCTCAAAAGCGACGAATGTAATTCCCTAGAACCAACCCTGGAGCCAACCTAAGAGAACTCTACTTGAAAATGAGCTCGATAACCCATTAATTGGAATTTGGCCTGGTCCCCAGTACCGCTCCCTCAATTATTTTCTCGAATGTGTTTCAATGAACAGGTTATGGAACTATTGGTTTATTATTTTCAATAATGAACCATTGGAATCGAGCATGAAAAAAAAAATTCTTACCCCCCCTCAAAATTTGATGGTTTACGTTTCAAGGTATGTAGAATCCAAAACTGCAATAAAAATATTTCTGTCTGTCCGCCGTACGCCGTACGCCGTACGGGCCACTTTTCTTAGTTACCATGAAAAAAAATTGATGAAATTCGGGTTATAGGTTCCGTTCGGCGTCTAGTTGGTCCTCGAAGCTCGACGTTACTGTGAGTCATCTCTAAGGGGTTCAAAATAGGGGTTGAAATTTTCAAAACGCCTATACCATTTTTTTTACGTAAATATTTTTACGGTTTTAAATAGTTCTTGAACTTGCGAGTTTTTTAAGCCCATCCGGAGCATCGTACGTCCAGCCGTTCGTTCACAGTAAGGCCCCGAAGTTTGCACCGACAGGCATTTTCGACTCCAGTGTCAATGAAATTGTATACAATTCAAACCAAATCTCGTAACCAGAGACGCGCCCACAATAGGAATTTGTGAATACGGCCAATCATTGGTAGGGATCACCTGATTATATTGGCGGAGTATGAAGTCGAGTTGGTTGTTCTGTGATATTAATTAGTTTGTAAAATGATGTCTCTTTTGGAGTTTGTTGGTAGGTAGTGAAACTTGAACAAACGTTGAAGTATTATTGATGGGCAAATTATTACTACGGTAAATCATTACTCAACGGTAAATTATTACACAACGGTTCATTATACCATCTACGTAGAAGGGGTTGGAGTTTGTTGGTAGGTACTTTTGCAACTTTTTTCACTCCTCATCAACAATTTCTTTTCAGAACTTCATTATGTTTGTTTCTTTTTGTTAGGTACTGTTTGTCATCGGCAGAATGTACATAATATGTATATAATAGTACATATCATATTATATAGACGGGTTATCTATACATAGAGCTGTGATCTGTAACAGAAGGGTATTCTATACAAAATAATAAACCGTTGTGCAGGGATTTGCAGCGTTTTTCTTTTTTTTTTAACTATCTTTGATCATTGGTAGTGCCATTTATTTCACTCCTCATCAACAATTTCTTTTCAGAACTTCATTATGTGTGTTTCTTTTTGTTAGGTACTGTTTGTCATCGGCAGAATTATTTTAGCAACATTTAACTACCTAGTAACGAGTACGGGGTTAGGTACTAACCTACGGAGGGTCTGCGATCTACATAATATGCATAGAATAGTACATATTATATTATATAGACGGGTTATCTATACATAGAGCTGTGATCTGTAACAGAAGGGTATTCTATTCAAAATAATAAACCGTTGTGCAGGGATTTGCAGCGTTTTTTCATTCAGAGTCGAGTTAACAAAAAATTCTGCTTCGCAAATTTCCGAGAAAATTATACCATCACATCAATCAAACTGAAGCACTCAAGAGCTGCAACCATCCTTACATATAAACACTCGGGGATTTGCGATGAAGCTTCTAGTTCAGAGTCTACCGTAGATAACGCTACTGTAGATGGGTAGTTTAGTTCCTTACGCTTCCCCATTCAAGTGGTTATTTTATTCCCTCTCTTTATGGTTCAGTAACCCCTCATTTACTTACCGTTATTCCTTGCTCAGGCCGTTGATGGGGATTTCCGTCGAAATGGTTGAAGTTTGAGAATTTTGCACTAATATTACTAGTTACGTTTTGTAAATGTTGGAGAAAACATGTATAGGTATTCCTACGCCAATTGCTTGAAACTAATTTCCTTCCGTTTTATACATCATCAGCTTCATCGTATGCTGCACTCGCTTCTTTGAAATTCGATCCCCGGCTGAAATTTACGTTAATAGGTACATCTTTGTCCTACGATGTCATTTTATGTAATGTAGGTATGACCAGCGTTTTATTGAGCCCACAAAAACCGGTGTTTTATTTGAGCTAAAAAATACCAAACAAGAACGTTAACTAGAAATCCAAGTTGGTAGGTAGGTAGTCTACTATAATTAGCCAATTTCCTCTCAACTATACTTATTAGGTTATGGTTTCTTCGTTAGTTTTTTCTTTTGCTTCCGTTTTTCCAGAGTAGCTGACGCTTTGTATAATCACTTTGGAAGGAAAAAAATTTATTCAATTCAATTCAATTTTTTTATTCAGCAAATACTTTATACAACAAATATAATGATTTTTAGAGAGTCTATATACATAATACAAGATCTAAACTTATGTTGGTTTCTGAGCCTAAGGTCAATGACCCGTCCAGGCTCGTCTCTTCCACCACTATTTATTACTGCGTATGTATGTACCAGCAGTTTCCTTGAAAAAACACACCGTAAGTATTTGGAGAATGAGTTACATTGATCAAGAACCAACAGTATTTACAGAGTAGTTAGTAAAATACACTTAATGCTACGAAGGCTGATTTGTATTTTTATCCTAATTTAAACTTATTTATAACAACACTTTCGTTATTTTCAAGCTCAAAATATTCTAGAACTAGTTTTTTAAATTTTCCTGTTGATGTTGAAGTCTTGGTTAGGAGCGGTAACTGTTCAAATAGGGCTGGAGCTAGCCATGGAAATTGTCGAGTGTAGAAATCATTGTGCGCCTGTGGTATCTGGAGGACATAGTTGACATTTGTTCGCGTCGGTCTAATCATCGCTTGTTTAGTAAATAAATGCAGGTGTGTTATGTCCTTCAAAATCTCCACAACAACACGAGTCTGTCGAGCCCAACAAAAAATGTCCTCTGGCATTTTGTATTTTAGAATTTTCTGAACAAATTTGGTTCCGATTCTGCCTTCTGTGTCCGCAGAATTATTCTGCTACGCACGTAGATTATGGTTTAACTGAACTAAAATTTGGAGGTTAGGTGGGGTTTGGTCCAAGATGGTCCCATATGAGTTTCAACATCGAATAGTAGGTACCCAACAGAATGTATACGCGTATATACAAACGTAAAATCCTTGCAACGCTCATAACTATACAGCGACAAAACGAGCTGAAATTTGGAGGATCCTAGATGGCCCCATCTGAATATAATCAAATTCAGACTGCAACTTCCGTCAGCGCATGCGCAAATAAGTTGAAATCCTTGCCGCTAACAGAGACCTCGGTTCAGACAACCGATTACGATTGCTAGGAAGCTATGTGCTACACCTTGGTAGAATTTTTTTGTTATAATTACCACTGACTTTTGTTTGTAAATAGATTGAAGAAGGTTGATGGGTTTGGACTTGAGTCAGGGGCGCACTGGTTTCCCTACCTGACAGAAATATCGGAATGGAGATAGATGGAACAGAATAAACGTCAAAAGTATTCATGTTAGCGAAAATTCTCGACAATTCCCACCTCCCTTTTCTCGCATTAAGTCGAAGCGGGAGACTCCCCCGGATATTGAGTGCCGTCCGTCCTCTCATTCACAGATAACCGGCACCTTCATTCGCAAGCTTCCTGTTTTCCCTCCCAGAAACAGGATCGCGATAGTGGCCGACTCCCGTGATTTCCGAATGGAAATACTATGATGGGTACGTTAAATCGAACGCCTCCATTATCAATGATCCGGGCCCACGTACTGTGGTCCTAAATTATAGCAAATCAATTGTGGGTTATTGTTTTCAAAAATTAGCCTTTAGAGTTACGCGCGAAAAATATTTTTTAACCCCCCTAAAAGTTTGAAAGTTTGCGTTTCAAATTACGTAGAATAAAAAATGGAATAAAAACTCTGCAGAGTACACAACGGTTTATTCTTTTCCTGTTTAGATCCCCTAGGTATATAGGTACATCCCTTCTGCGTAGATCACTACTTTCTGTTTGAGCATAATTGACCGTAATATTCCTGTGGAATTGAGCATCTAGGATTCGCGTTTGCGCCGTATTGCAGTGGCCGTACTAATGATAATTTATTGTTCTGGGGTCGAACCCGCAAATTTCAGAACAATCCAATTCGAATGGGGAATACCCATGGTTCTGGAATTGCTGATTTTTTTTCAAAGTTTGCTTTTTGTGTTGTTTGCTGGTGGAGAAATCGAATTGGTTCAGTTTCAGAGGTCTACGTCTTCCTCCATGCTGCAGCAACGCAGGACAGACACCGCGACTTGTCGGGAAGTAGTATCGATGTGACAGTTCGTCTCAACGTTGTGCTCTATATAAAACAAGCTGTATACATAGATAAACGGCAATTTCATCAAAATGCCTACATATAATTAAAAATCAACTACATGTCTCGTCCAAATGTGAAATATGTACCCCTATCATCTCAGTGTCTACTTTCAAATAAAGAAAATACGTGGGTAGGGATTCCCCATCGACGAAATAATGCCTGAGGCAAAGTTGTACGGTTGTAAGAAGGGTTGTTATTTTGAGTTTAGTGGATAGGTACTTATTTACCTACTCGTTGATAGGTACAAGTTGTTCACGGCCGAACGAATCATCCAAATTAGGTGAAAAATAAGGATGTTTTGAATGACAAGCTGAACCAGAATTGCTATCTGAAAGACAAATCCTGTGAGAAAATTCGAACATTTTGGAGGACAATTGTTTCCTCTCTTTGGTGCTAGTATATGGATAATAATATTATTTGGGTAGATTAATGCTGGAACTCGGCAGTCACCAGAATCAATTTTATTGGTTTCCGAAAAGCAGTGTAAGCCAAAAATGTTGTTATTGACACTTAAATAACATAAAGTGTATTTTGAATCACTGCACTCTCCATCATGCAGAACTTGTTCGAGTATAATGAGAATAATTATTATTGATAAATTTGAGGCTTGCTGCAAATATCTGAAGAAGTTTGCTACGAAAATCTGAAGAAAACAATCAATACACACTTGCAGCAGCTAACATATTGATCTGTGTAACGATAACACCAAGTGGTTACCAATTTTCCCACCGATTCACGAAGGTTGCGGTTATCAACTTCAGCTTTGTTATCATTTCGGCTCCTGTAAAAGATCACGGCTAATCCCCCACCAGTTTAGCTTAGTTCCGAAAGTAAAAAGTTCGCCAACGTCTGGTAATGAACCCGTTTCAATATTCTCTCCGGGGAAGTTACTGGGTGCTGCACAGGCCTGTGGTTGAATCATCGGCAGATTAGATTCGAAATACGTTTTTTCACCGTTGCTAATCCTCGCGGCCGAGATTCCGGAGAGTTAACAACATTGCTGCAGTCAATGCCTCGGAGCTGGCTGTCACGGTTACGTACTGTAATCCCATCCTCAAGGCTCAGTAGACCCATTCGTCAAACACTGAGTCGGGATGAACTTGGATTCACATGGTAATTGAAGAGCGATTTATTCCGAACTACGAGGAGGTTTATTGGAATGAATTCTTTGGTATGGCGTTATTCCTGGGTTAGCTGAATCCGTTGCACAGGTTTGTATTAATTTTTGTTACTTAGGTATAGTGATAGGTAACATCCAAAATTTTCTCAACATCCAAAATGTTCTAATGGGGCCGAAATTTACCTATTTGGTTATGCGAAACAAACACAACAAACGTACGTATGGGTTTTGTTTGATTACCTTACATTAGGCTGCTCTGCTCCTACCTAACCTCGAACAGACAAGGCAGTGATGTGGCTAAACGTATGCCTCCTTTGACCAAGATTTACTACTATACATACGTAACTCCATTTGATCATCGCTTTTTTGGAAAAATTACTGAGTGGTATCACAGTTCTTGTTTATAGGAAAAGACCGAAAGTCTTCAGATGTTAGGATGATTGGCGATGGCACTGCACGCGCACAACACGCCTGCGCGTCTGCTGTGGTGACAGTCTTCGATTTGACTCATCGAATCAAAGTGCCGAGTAGCGAATCCTGGTGGCATAGCATCGAACAAAATTTCGTCTGTGATTGGTGTGACGGAACCCTAGACATTTTCCTTTGTCAATACAGTTATAAAAAACACGTTCATTTCTCAATAAACGAAACCTAAACCAGCGATTATTTAGGATCTAACTTTATTTTTCTTGGTATTTCCTGAAGTTTCTTGTTGAAAGTAATAAACTACCAACCAAAACAAATATTCGTGATGAGTTAGATTTATCCAACAACCGCTTAAAGGAAACAAATACTACCCAATCCGGGCGGCCGTTATTTTTCGGAAGCGAAAATACCATGGAGTGTAAAAGTTACGGATCCGACACGACAAGAAAAATATTTGATTTGCCACTCTTAGGAGAGAACTAGAGATAAACGCTTCCCTCCGGCTCCGATCTTTATAATTTGATCGAGCCAACATCCCACGGAGCTTCGGGACTCCTCGAAAAATGTTATTGTTCCATCGTTTTCTTTCGGTTGAGCGAATTCCCCCTCCGCCAGCCTTCCTTCCATGGCGTTTCTTCTATCTTGTACCCCCATCCCCCCTCTTCACCATCGCTACCTCGGTTATCGCCTAATGACTTCAGCAATTAGTCGCTTTTTAGTCCTCCAATCCTCCTCCGTCGCATCGTCCTTCGTACTCTCTATACCCCTTTATACCCCTCATCTCTGCGAAAAAAAAGCTTAGATCGCCAATTTATTTTATCTCGAGTGTTCTTCTAGCCATAATTATCTTCTTGATGGGGAGGGTCGTAGCAACCTTGATCGTATCCCACTTATACAAAATTAAGGTTTCGGTTAACCCGGTAGAAAAACTTCCGTTCTCTTGTAAACTTCAGTAGGTAGGCAATTTTAATTGCTCTTCAAATTTCTCGTATCTGATGGTCAGAAATGCTTTTTTGACTCAATTAACGATAAGGAGCTCTGATGGACGAGAGAGAGCAGAGGTGTAATCCTTCCAGGTTACCTTTGAAACTACCGAGCTCCTGCATTTCGTGTGTGAAAAATCGCCCAACTTTTTAAATGTTGTAAGAACTGCCACAATAGAATTATGATCGGTAGTAAGTTACTTCGAAAATTGGCCTATTATGCTCATGCTGCATGACTGGAACTTTGTTTCATTGAGTTGGGCCTCAGCCTTGTAAGTACTTATTTCTTCTCCAAGGTTTACATAGTTGATGTTGCTGCCCAAAAGTTTATTATCGTTATAAGTTCCTACGGCGGTGATGGGAGGGCCCGGCCGAGCTAAAGACCCACGTGAATGGAGTAATGACCTAAATGATAATGGAACTTCGAACATCAAGTCCGGGGAAAGGGCTAACTTTGTTCCAACTAAGCACAAGAGAAGGCCGATGGTAAAGAGAGGAGGGGGATCGATAAAGTCCGCTCAGTAACCGAGGGAGGAGAGCGCCAGGATGGGGAATAGTGTCCTTAATATTCCAATAGAATTGCAAAGGCGTGAAACTTAATGGGTTCCACCGAGGAAAGGAAAGCCTGTGTGAGAAACCGTCTCGGTTGTTTAATACAGGCACAAGCTGGGTCCTTCATCTTGGATTCTTTGGCCTCTTGTGGAGGCTCGTCGAGACGAGGGTTCTCGGTGAAAGTATAACAATCCCCACCTTTGTGGGAAGAGGGTCCTCCTCTTACTCGGGGTTTCGGGTTAGAGTGCCTTACCCCGGCCCCACCCGTGGCCCTATCTTGGTTTAGCATTCCCCTGTCTGCTTTTTACCTCTTCTTCCACCCTATGATGACAAGATCCATTTCCCTGGGGCTTTTAATGGAAATTATTGACACCGCACTTTAGCGATCCTCTTAGAGTCAACCCTTCAGTAGGGACTAAAATCCCAAAAATATAAGACAAGGTCAGGTTATTATTTTCAATAATATAAACCTTCGGAATTGACCTAAGGAAAAAAACCAATAAATGGGGGAAGATCAATGCAATAAACCATTTTTAATAACAAAAAACAAAAACTTGAGGGGGGACGAAAGGGTGTTCGAAATTGGCGACAAAACCATGGGAAATGCTTGGTAGAGTAAGTTCGTTTCATAAAACGGTCGTGCCTCTTGTGTGAAACCATGAAAAAGTTGCCGGGCATTCTACAATTTGCATATTCAGATTATGAGCCGTCAGGTTTTCAAAGGGAGAAATGAAATGCTAGGTACCGAGGGGGCGCGTCACCGTCGGCCAGCGATTAATGTGTGGGACGTTGAGAGTAAATCACTTGTTTAGCTACGTTGAATAAGCTCCGGCATGACCTACGCTATGGTTACTGTTAATGGTGGCCATATATTGTAACGAGTAGGCTCTCACAAAAACCCCAGGATAGTTCAGTTGTGTTCGAGATGTGTACGATTTGATTATTATTTACGTACGTGATGTTTCCTTCATCCTCAACGGAATACTCACTACTGAATTTGCTGACGGCAAAGTAATCCTGAAGCGGTGAGATGTAATCACATATCGACCAGATTGCGAATTGGTGTAATAATTGGTGAGAATCCACCAATACTTAAAAATCAGCAACGATTCTCCGCACACTTCGTCACGTGCGCCATACAAATCCGCTTATACCTACTCAACGGAGTGTAGATCTCTGGATATACATATTCACTTGTTAGTTGGACGTTCACATGGATACCAAGCTCTTTTTGGGAATCACGCATGTCAAGTATTTTTTTTTGTCAGCAAAACAAGAAAACGGATTAGTCAGTTGAATCACGTTTCTGTGGGTTATTTTACACAACGAAATAGCTGGAAAGCTAGGACAGGCCATCGACGAAATCGTAGGTGATGAAGCGTCCCCCATCTGAATAAAAAATGGAACATTCCGTCCCTCGCGCCTCCCCCATTATTCTGAACAACTGGTTTTCCATGTGATAGTTGATTTGGTACATGCCTATAGCACTCGATTTCTCTAGAGACTTCGGTAATTCAACATAGAGAATAGCGTCAAGAGAGGGAGTGGTGTACCTGGTTGAGTGGCTGGAGCAAAGCTTGCTGTCGTCTCAATGGTGTTTCACTGTGAATGTTAACCGCCTCATTATGGTTCCTCTCGTGAAACGTTGGAGAGAGTACTCTCATCATGTCCCATGATAAGACCTCGTGTGTAGGTAAATGGACTGCGACTCGAGTGGTTGGAACAGACAATCGTGTACCCTTCATGCGGAGAGCTCTCCTACATAAACATCACCTACCCATTTCTTTGCTGTCTCCTCATGAGCTATTAGAAGCGTTAACCCTAAGATGGTTGCATGAGAAGGTAGATTTAAAAACAAAAGTGCTAATAACTTGGGTGGACTATTGGCGATGAATTAGATAGAAAACATCTAGTGACTTCGTTGTAATCTTCAAGTTTCACAGCCTGCATGCGAACCCAAATAACTGAAAAACTGGTGACTTGTTTTTAAATATTTTCCTGATCTAAAATGAGTCAAGACCATGAGAAGAGAAAGTGTTTAAAAAAAACCTCAGTCATGCAACACGACTATAAGAGCGAATTTCAAAGAAATATTCGTGGTATTGTGTAAAAAGATGATTCGATGAGAAACCATACCACTTTTCTTAAATAATCATTCATCATTATGTCAATTATCCTTTTTCCAAAGAAAAACTGTCAACAGGTGAATCAAAGCAATTAAATGGCACTATCAATATTCAATGATAATTTGAAAAAACGCTGCAAATTACTACACAAAGGTTTATTATTTACCTGTATAGATGCCCCTTCTGCGTACGTCACTGTTTTCTGTGGTCAATACCCTCGAGCCCCCCCCCCCCCACCCACCCAGGAAAGCCCTAAATCGAGTACTGGACCCGGCCCCGGAATTAAAGTTTCCTACAAATGCGCGGGATTCAATAATTCAATCATTAATTATTTTTTAGTTATTCATGAAGCATAAGGCAAATAATAAACCGTTGTGTAATAATTTACGTGTATAGGCGCCCCTTCTACGTAGATAGTATAATGAACCGTTGTGCAATAATGTACCTTTGACTAATAGTTTACCATAGTCTTATAATTTACCCATCAATAATACTTCAAGGTTTGTTCAAGTTTCACTACCTACCAAAAAACTCCAATAGAGCCTTCATTTTTCAAATTAAATAATATCACAGACAACCAACTCGACTTCATACTCCGTGAATATAATCATGTGTGCTCCCTAGCAATGATGATGTCGGGCCAGTTCCCGATTGTTAGCGCGTCCCTAGTGATGATATTTTGGCTGAATGTATACAATTTCATTCACCCTGCTGTCGAAAATGCCTGTCGGCCAAACTTCTGGGCCTTACTGTGAACGAACGGCTGGACGTACCATGCTCCGGGTGGTCTTCAAAAACTCCCAAGTTCGAGACCTATTTAAAAACGTATAAAATCGAGATAACGGCGTCGTGGAGATTTCAACCCCTATTTTTCACCTCTTAAGGATGAACGACAGTAAGACGAGCTTCGAGGACCAACTAGACCCCAAATGGGACCTAGAAACCGAATTTCGTCAACTTTGGCTCATGGTAACTAAGAAAAGTGCTCCGTACGGCGGACGGACTGGAATTATTTTATTGCATTTTCGGAATCTACATACCTTGAAACGTAAACCATCAAATTTAGAGGGGGCAGTCAAACTTTTTTTTTCAAGCTCGATTCCAAAGGTTAATTAGGTACTGAAAATAATAAACCAAAAAAGAGCGTAATTCGTGTTTTTGGAGGTCACAATTGGTGGAAACCATCAGAAATATCAATTTAAATTATTGCGATTTCAGTGATTAGCTTGGGAGCTCGAGCTGGCGACGTTCAATGCATAATTTCATCGTCTTCAACTCGCTTTTATGTGTAAACCAATCAGTTCACATAGTCGATGGGCGTCTATGTCGGAGGTGTTTGCCATGTTAATTGCGTAGGTAGCTGTACAGATGTAACCCCCCCCCCCCCCCGCCATCAAACTAAACCAATATCTATCTCCCAGTGTCGATGAAATGGACGAAAATAATCAACATGTGATCATCGGATTGGAACTGTTTTCTACTAAACTCCTTGCTCCGAATTTTGACTATTATACAGTCAAATTCGACCCACTTATTTTTGAGAAAAATATTTTTATCATCGAAATAGTCCCTCCTTCGTGAATCGCCATCCCACGCAACTTTGATTTTTGGGGGGCCAAATTTGTATTAAGGGCTAAAATCAATATTAATTCACCACGCAATGTCAGGTGAATTAATATTGATTTTAGCACTTAATATCATTTGTCCCCCCAAAAATCCAAATTCTGTATGAAACATCCAAATTCTCCATGAAATGCTGTATCCATTCTGTGTGGAATTTTTTATGCAAATTCTGTATGAAAATCCCAATTCTGCATGAAAAACAGCTGAAATGGTATTTTTCTGTCTTTACTCACCCGTTCCATACCACTTTCAAAGACATTATATAAATTTTTAGCTATTTTAGCCGTTTTTGCCGATTTTTGACTCCCTAAAAACTCAAATTTGATCCCCTTGGAATTTTTGAAAATCATTTCCGAACTTATCCTTTCGTATGGCAATACTAACGTTTCGGCGAAATTTGGAATTTATTTTTATTATGTACCCAAGGACATATCCTCTGGAGTGATACATGAACAAATGTGTTCTGAAAATTTTGGAACCATTGCAATAGCTTCGTTTTCTTTGACAATTCGCTAAAACATGGGATAAGATGTGGAACATGCAGTGGGCTATGGCAAGGCTGCTTGTATGGATATTAGAAGAATGCGGACATCTTGTCTGAGAACCGCGCCCTGCACCCCAAGCCTCGGTTTCTGCGCGTCTGCCGGGTCAGAATCGGAATAGCCTACCCTAGAGCCCATTCTGGAGGACGAAGTTGTTCGGGCACTGAGAGCATCCGAAAACGGGGAGGGTTTACTTGGCCAGCAGGAATTGCTTGACTGAGCTTTTAAACTTAGTTCTGGAAGGTGATTAGCCCTTAATTGACCACGAATAGAAACTCATATTTGGAAAATTATTTTCCTTTTGTACCTATTTCTCATTTAGAAGGTACGTTTAGAATGAAAGTGACTTCAGTATCCTGAAATTTTAATTTAGGAATTAATAAAATGTCGGATGTGCCTTATGAGGCATAGTGTCAATCCCCGTGCTAATGAAGTGTGACTTTAAATGCACAGTGGTCACCCTTGGAGCCGAAAGCATCCTTTCCCCTCTAGATGTGAATAGCTATCTCAAGAAAATAAGGTAAAAACTACATTTTTTCTACTAAAAAATACGGCAGAAATTACAATTTACCTACCTGCTGAAACCTCGTCAAAAATAATCACGAGTTAGGTATGGTAAATTGGGTTGCCTGTACTTGACCACTCTCCTTAGAATGCTCATTTCTTCTAAATAGTTTTATTCATGTCAGAACAGGAGCAACCAAGTAATACTGCGCGAATTCTACATAATTCTTAAGCTTCGTCAAAAACCCGAGTTAGTTACGGTAAAGATGACCCCCCCCCCTCCCCTTTTGCACATATTTACACGCCCAGAAAACCTCCTCAGCCGCAAAAAGGATTGATATCCTTTTCCTGCCAAAGTAGAATGATCGGTTGTGCAGAAACTTGTTTCTTCCCCCTCTGTTGGCTGTGTGTATCTTCCCCCCAAACCGTGACATTTCTTTCAACGCTGTTTGACGTGAGCCTTTTACATGGGTGGGGGGGGGGGGGGATATCACATCTTTTTGCAATGATGGAGTAAAAAAAATCCCCAGAATTGTCGGGAGGGGGGGAGGGGATTTTTTACCACATATTTTGTTCGGATGTTTTCATAATTTTCTTCAAAAAAATTAGTTCAAAATCATTTCTTCAACGTGAAAACAATTTGAAAATTTCGTTCGTAATTTGTTTTTAACTCTTTAAAAGCGCTGCAGAAAAGGCTCTGCAGAAAATACACGAAAGTTACAGCGCTGCAAAAATTATGTCAGTTAGGTTATTGACCACAAAGGCGTCTTTAAACATAACTCGGCTTCACCGATCGGTTTCAGATTTTTAACATTTTCCTTCTCCTGAAGAAGTGTGTCAAATGTCAGCTCTTAAACCATTTTCTAACCTACTCCTAGACCCCCTCCTCCCCCATGGAGTAAACGGGTTGAACCCATCGTGGGGGGGGGGGGGGATGATGCGCAAAAGGCACCTCCTTGTACTGTAACGTGTGTGCAGAATTCCAGCTCGATCCGTTACGGCTGTGAGGCCTAGCCTTGTCAGGAAACAACGAGAACAAGAACTAGAAAAACATGAAAAAAAGCGATTTTGAGACTTCATACCTTCGGCACCTGATGGTCCCGAGGATTGAAATTCGGTACTCAGGGGCCCTTCGAGAATCGATGTACGAAAAGTCCACACCGGTGACCCCGAGGGGGCCGTGTTCGTTGGTGGTGTGGAGGGGGGAGGGACCCTACTTGTTTGTTCTTCATCTAAACAATGTTCTGGGTTGCTTTCGAGTTTTTTGGTTTTCTTGGCGGGCGGGACACTCCCGTGTCCCTAGATGATATTTATAGTAAAGGTAAGTTACTGGGGATACAGCGTAGTTGTATTCCTCCATTTAGCTTGAAAACAAATCAAGGGGTCAATAAGGTGGATATTTGTTGGAGAAATAAACGAAAAATTTACCCTGACATCGGTTGGTCACGGTTGGTGGCTTGGTGAATCTATCACTATCACATGTGCCAACCTCGTAAGGTGGAAACTTACTCTGAAAGTTACTCTGAAGGTGGAAATAAGGGTCTCAAAAGATTGAAAGGCACATCGGTCATTATTAGGGGCGCGAGAGCCTGATTTGAGCCTATCATGCATATAGGTAGTTCACAAAAAAATAAGAAAAAATCGGGATATTAGTTGCCTCTCGTGCTATTTTAACATTTGAAAGCCGTTGACCTTTGGAGAAAACACTCCTCCGCCCATCAGTAAGATGTTTCCCCTTGTCTTCCCCCTCCCATTTTTTCCTCGGAGATACAACCTCTCAGACACTTCTGTTTTCCCTCTTCATTTATTGCTTGCACATTCGTCTGGATCTTTGTGGGCATTAATCATTTCTTCCTCTTCCGCACCAACCCTCGATTCTTTGGTCTTTGCTGAGCGAATACATAGGTGTATGTATCATTCGCAGAATAATAAATTGAAAATGGCATAAACCGAAAACTTTTGAGAAGTTGTGTATAATCAGAGAGGTACCTCTACCTCGAGAAGATTTGCGGTGGCTTTTGGATCAAACTCTCCATTTCAGTAATCAAACTCGACATTTTCCGACATTTTCATTTTCCAGTGGCAATCACAACACTGGGATTCAAGCCATCATCGTACACAGAAAAAGTTGGAAATTCATTCGCATTTTCCCATTCTATTTCGGATAATGAATTACTCTTTTTCAAGTGGAAAATGAATCGATACATAGTAATCAGAAGATGCATAGAACATTGAAACCATTGAAATAAAACTGACCTCGTTAATGCCGATTCGACGAGCAAAATCACCTGTGAACGTGGTTAAACTGCCGCTGTCAGTAAGTGCCTAGGCTCTGGTGCCGGCGACAAGAACTTTAATAACTGATTTAAGAGGCAATTAGGAGCGGCACAAACGACGGCAGTGGTATATTCATTGGCTGCAGTCGTATGGTGTCCTACTTTGCTACTATATGCATAGGCGCATTGTCTTTCAAAGGGCAAGAACTGCGAGCATGATTCGCCCACCCACAAAAATATCTTCTTTTTCTCTTTTCGTTCGTGGCCGCTACAGTTTGGGCAGTAGTGGGAGCATCAGTTTCCACAGGTGGAACCACTATAGGAGTAACTGGGATTATGCGTATCGAATTTTGTTAAAATGAATTGAAATATAGCTGACCTCGTATTGAAGGCTGTATTTGAATTCAAGGAGTAATTGAACGAGTGAAAGTGAAATGTGAATTAGTGAATACCAAGGAACCAAGGAAGGGGCGTCCATGGCGACCAGAGACGGGTTCCATGAGGATCGAGTTTACCACAGTCACAGAACAATGACCCTAGATTTCCATTTCCAGGTTTCTACATATATTATGTGCTGAATGGGTAGTGTTAGACAAATCTCCATGAATATTTACTTATGCCGTAGCGAATAGAAACGTCCAGTGACTTGAAATATTAGACAGTTTTGTACTTCCCGTCATCTTTACACGTTCAACCGTGTAAAGACTGATACGGGAAGATGGACCAACGAGCATGAATCATTCTCTTCCCGTAACGTGTTGTTCTTCACGTACACGGGAAGAGCTACTTCTTCTCGTACACGGGAAGAACTACGCGTATACGTGTAGAGAATGCTTGAAGCTCACTGGCCCGTCTTCCCGTATCATCTTGGCTATCAGTCCCACGGTTGAACGTGTAAAGATCACGGGAAGATCAGAAACAGTCTAATCTTGACACCACAGTCCTCCCAAATTAGTTGGTGGTTTCACCAGTGGAATCCAGCAATAAGTTCGGTAATTCATGTACCGAGGTGGCTGATTATTATATGCCCATTGTCTCCTCTATCAATTAATTCCTTCAATGATCTGTTTCGGCTCTTAATCTCTCAATAGCGGTCGTTCGCCCGAACTCCGATCTGAAGTTCCAGAGTCTTGGAATTGATACCTTCAAAGTCACTTCACGAGGAGGGCTCAGTGGTAATGATTAAGGAGGATTCCAGATGGGTACTTGAGTTCTACCTTTTGTACCGATTGATCTGAACTGATTGCACTCGTAGTGTTCAATTTCAACATCTGATTAGACGTCATTATCGACTACCACCTGAGACGAGACGAGACGCGTTAAAGATTATACACCTACTGTCTCCATACCACTTCCACCGCATACTTGACGGTAGGAACATTAAACCACATAATCCAACACACCACATAATCACATAGGAACGAATCTACGGGAAACCATATTCTGTGGTACCAATGTTAAAAACTTATTAGGAGCACGAAAAACGACGAGATGAAAACTAACCTCCAGATCTCGAGGACTCTCTTTTATAGTGAAAACTTACAGGAAGTAGGTAAAGAGGGGCGTAGTGTACTCGAAAACCACACTAGATATTTATTTACAAAATACAGAACGCCAGAATACTCTTAGTTATGAAGAGGATTGCCAGAGAAGGAAATTTGATTTTGTGGGAGGTGAATGGTTCATTTTAAATCCGGCAGAAGCAATTTTTTTTCTGTCAGCCAGTCAAATCGCTATAATGTCGTCAGTAATACTAATTCGACCTATCCCCAACAGATAAAAGTAACTGTCGTGAGCCGGTGTGCTGTGCTCACGGCATGGTGGGTGAGTGATGAGGATGGAGTTGATAGGTTGGATGAAGGCGGATGAGGAAGGACGTGCTCCATAAGAGTCATTTTACTAACGCCCCACGGTTTTCACCTCAGCAGGCGTTAGTTGGAGGGAAGGTTAGCTCCCCATGGTTTTCACTACAGCAGGCGCTTGAGGTGGTGGCTCCCTGCGGTTTTCACCACAGCAGACTCCTGGAAGATGGAGGCTAACACCCAGCGGTTTTCACCACAGCACGTTTAGAGGAGAGGAACGTGTCCCGCGGTTTTCATCACAGCAGACCCTGGAAGGTGTAGGCTAGCACCCCGCGGTTTTCACCACAGCAGGTGCCAGAGGAGAAGGAGGTATCTCGCGGTTGCGGTTTCACCACAGCAGATGCCAGGAGGGAGGATTGCACCCCGCAGTTTTCACCACAGCGAGTACAAGAGAAGGTAGAAGAGAGAGGTCGAGGGAGAAGTCGCAAGTCGAGGGTCGGTCGGTCGAAATGACGAGCTGGGCCAAAGGTCTGCTTATGTAGGCCCGTTTCCACCCGTCCCCTGTCCACAATTGGTCGTTATGACCGTTGAGGAGCGATGGCGGTTGATGGAAGGAACGCTTCTCCCTTGGCGCTACCCGGCTCGTCGTTCCCTTCGTTCATTTGGTTAAATCTTTCTATATAACATAGGAGTGGTTAGAGTAGAGATTTGAGGGGAACCACAACCCTTTCACCGATCAAACTTGAGGAAATAGGACTATGCCCATACAGGTAGAGAGGTATACTGGATTTACGCGTGCGCGGGAACTATCACTTCAACTACTGGTGGATTTATTGGGCACCATTTGGAATCCAACCAACCTTTCGGAATTTCAGCCTAATAGGTCATTGGTCGAAGCAACAAAAGGTTGTATCAAGTAACGTTGTTCAATGTTCCTTTGTTTCTTAGTACCTATCTCCTGCCGTTCTATGTTGTAGTTTTTGGACAAACATTTTTGCACTACTTTCTAGACTTTGGAGAGATCCGAAATTAGTGAAGTTAGTGAATACGGCCTATACCATAAAATTGGTGTTCTGTAGTCCATGTTGTACTTTTGAAGATAACTTGAGCCCCCCATCGATCAGGTCAAGCGGTCCGTGACAAATGCCTCCTCCGATTTCCCACTTGCTCTCCGTTACGCCAGAGCGACGCGCAGGATGCATATTGATTCCTGCCTAAAGCAACAACTTTGTCGAATTGCCTCGAACCTTAAAAGTCCTTTGAGTTGCGAACGCAAAGCACGAAAAGCGTCCCTTTGCCCAGCCAATTACGACCAGCCACTTCTCACAGTCATCGTTCGTCCTGGGAGCCTCTCAAAGGAAAACCAAAACTTTCCAGAACGCCCAGCAGTTTCTCTCACCAGCTACCTGTACCCTGAACCTTTCATCGTATCGGAGTGTAATGACACAGTCACATTCAATTTTGGATTTTCAAGCTTATTAGCTACCTATATTATTTCTTGATGGGGGAGTTCATGATGGGGTTCCTCCATCATGAAGCAATTCCAGCAGTCCACTGGTTCAGTCGGTCAGCAGATTGAAATTTTAGTCGTGTTTTTCTGGCAGAAGGGCAGCATATTTAGGAGTGTGCTCAATTTGGCGCAGTTTCAATTGGGCTCATTGCAACACCACGATTTTCACCGAAAACTCGCAACAAAGGGCTGTGAGATCTCAGCAGAATTGCTGAAATCTTACTGCATAACTAAAAACCCGGGAAAAGTGTTTTGGGAATAAATTAAAAGTTTGGTCGTACTAAGAACATTCTGTTAAGTCTAAAATTATTAGAGGGGCTGTATTTGGTTAGGGAGAAATTCGGTGAATTCAGTTGATCACCAATGGAGGTTAGATTCATTATACGTGAAAAAAGTAAACTGACTGTGTTTCTTGAGGTGACCGAGTGCAACTGGCTTTTCACACAATGTGTAGGAGGATGCAAGGTAATGCATATGAAGTAAGTTGACGGGTAGCTCTAGTAGTAATTCTAGTTAATGGTAGTAGCAGTAGTGCCTCTGAAATTCTCTCATCAGGTAATGCTGCGTGGATGGAAGTTTTTTGGGATCTCGCCCATAGCGCTCCTTTTGTGTACTTTTTGTTGCACTAAAAAAGTTCGTTCTTAGCTGATTTCTCAGGAGGCAGTTGTGACCAATCAGCTCGTAAAAGGTTTTTCAAATTAAACGGACATCCCAACAGTGGTTGGTGCTCTAACAAGGTTGTTATGCTAATGGTATTCAGCCTCATCCCTGCTTCATGTTTTCTTTCGCCTTTTCTATTCCTCTGCAGCTACTGTTTCTACTGTCACTACTCATATTGGTTTATTCCTATCAAAACTTCAGTTAATGCCTTCATTATTAACGGTTATAAATCTTCATTCAACAACATTTTCTCCGCTCCACAGAAAAACGTTGAGTCATGGATATGTTTCCGTTCAAGAATACGTCAACTCATTCCTCGCATTTCAATGTTTTCCTCGGATCCACATTACATTGTTTTCCCGTAAAGCGGAGAAAATGCGAGAGTATGAAGTGCTCGCAGTATTTTTTGTATTAACAGCGAAATTTATTCAAAATACTTTAAGACGCCGTTTCTTCAGTGGGTAGTACCAGCCAACTGTCCATTAAAATCGACAATAGAAACTTGAAGAGAAAATAACTAGGTACATTAGTTCAGGTTAGCTTCATCATCTGTGCCTTCAATTGTGAAAGGAGAGTTCTGGCGAAGCACTTCACTGGGCCTTTGATTGACGCTGTTTAATGAGTGCTGCCAAGATGCTGTTATTGCGGTCCTGCCGCCACTTCAACATCGTCGACATCGGGCACAGAACACTGGCAATTCATAGCTGTTGTTGCTTTATTTCATAGGTTATAATTTATTCCTGGTTGGCCCTATCATGCGGTCTATAAACGTTCCTTGAATAATGTTACACATAGTGAGTATGACAATATATAGATAATATGACAGAATTTGAGGCAAATAATGGGGAGAACGACTCACACGCCGCGCCGGCGCCGCCCCAATCGAAGTAAAACGTGACTGTGTTCTGTACGGAGACGGCAATAGTAGAAGTAAGTAGGTAATTACAGAAAAACAATGGATGATACTGTGTGAGGGGGAAGCATGCACTATGAGCCGCGTTATTATTAAACCCCAATCCCTGTTTGGCCAAATGATCATATGTTTGTGTTTACCTATGTTGTCATCCAAATTTCCTAAATTCACCCATTCGTGTTCCTAGTGTTCTTTGAGTGTAATAAAACCTTTCCAAAGGTAAAGTCGAATGCTTCATTTCATTTCAATTTATTTCACTCAAAAACTGCCTACGAAGATCTGAACATGGAACGGCTCCTACGCCCGGAAACTTTGAACCTCGACCCAGAGTCACCATCTGCTGCCACAACATGGGACCACTGGCATCACCGGTTCCAAAATTTCGTACGAAGTGCTGAGGCGTCCGACGAAGAAAAGCTCCGGCTTTTAATAAATTACGTAAGTGCCGATATTTACAAACACGTCAGAAGTTGCCAGACTTACAATGACGCGATAACAATTTTGAGAGCGGTTTTATTGAAACCTGTCAGCGAAGTCTTTGCTCGGCACAGGCTCTTTACTCGAAAACAACAGCCAAACGAGTCTGTGGATAGGTATTTAGAAGAGCTTCGGCTCTTGAGTCGAGACTGCCAGTTCAAGGCTGTTACAGCGGAAACAAACCGCGATGACTGCATCCGTGATTCTTTCATAAGAGGAATAGTTAGTCCGGTTATTCGGCAAAGATTACTAGAAAACACTCCCACCATTTCACTAGCTGATGCTCACGCTCAAGCACGGGCTCTCGAATTAGCTCAGCAGCACGCTCAATGCTACCACGACCAGCAGCTAACTGTAAACGCAATAAACGGATCGGATGATGAATCTATTGCTGCTGCTGCCCCTGTAACTAAAACGTGTTTCTTCTGTGGACAGTCGAAACACCCCCGAGAAAAGTGTCCTGCAAAGGACGAAACCTGTCCGAGATGCTCCAAGACAGGGCACTGGCCAAACGTATGCAGGTCTAAGCCTCTGTCTAGCTCAAAATTCAAGTCCAATGCAAAGTCAGCAGCTGTGCTAGCTACACTTGAGACATGCTCTTTTGCCGCTTCCAAGGTTAGAACCACTGTACAATTAGGTGATAGGGCGCTGGATGGAATGCTCGACTCTGGCAGTGATATCAGCTTGATTGACGAGGCTACTGCCCGAGCACTGAAACTTGACATTCGACCAACGAAAGAGGAGGTAGGACTAGCCTCAAATGCTCATCGCGTGGCCATTGTCGGACACTGTACTACCGACCTGACCATGCTCAAGAATCACTATCCTAGAGTGGTTCTTTCTGTTCTCCCAAACTTATGCGCAGAAATCATCATAGGAAGGGACATCCTCCAGCTACACTCCAGTGTTCAATTCGACTTCGGGGGTTCACGCGCACCCCTAGAAGTATGCGCATTTCAGGCTGCTAGAGTCGAACCTGCAAAATTATTTTCTAGTTTATCGGGGGACATCAAACCGATTGCCGTAAAATCTAGAAGACATTCCGATACTGACAGGAAATTCATAGAAGCTGAGGTAAGGAGATTGCTAGATGACGGTATTATCGAACAAAGCATCTCGCCATGGCGTGCTCAGGTGCATGTAGTCACTGGGTTTCACAAAAGGCGGATGGTTGTCGACTATTCTCGCACAATCAACAGGTACACCGACCTTGACGCATATCCGCTCCCGCGGATTAATGATATAGTGAACCAAGTGGCTGGCTATGATGTCTTTAGTTGTATTGACTTGCGCAGTGCCTATCACCAGGTTCCAATACCAACGGAAGATCGCAAATACACTGCTTTTGAGGCCTGCGGGGATCTGTATCAGTTCACTCGTATCCCCTTTGGTGTCACCAATGGCGTAGCCGCCTTCCAGCGCTGTATCGACGATGTGATCCGTAAGGAAAACCTAACTGACACCTTTGCATACTTAGACGATGTGACCATTTGCGGGAAAACTCAGGTGGAACATGACAGCAATCTAGACAAATTCATTGAGGCAGCCAAAAAAATATGGACTCACCATCAACAACGAAAAGAGCCAATTTTCACTCAGGTCCATTTCCCTACTCGGACACTCTATTAGTAACCGTATAATACGGCCTGATCCCGCAAGGCTGAAACCTCTACGAGAATTACCTGTGCCTACTGACGGCATCTCCCTTAAGAGAGCCATGGGGATGTTCTCTCATTATTCAGGGTTCATCCAAAACTTTTCTGAGAAGGTACGACCATTGACCAGCAGTTGCTCATTTCCACTATCTGAGGCAGCTCAACAGAAATTCCTAGAACTGAAGAAGGCTATCGAAGAGGCCAGCATCGCTTGGGTTGACAACGAAGCGCCCTTTTGTGTCGAGACAGATGCTTCAGGGTCAACAATTGCAGCCGCACTCTCTCAGTCTGGTCGGCCTATTGCTTTCTTTTCCCGTACCTTATCAAGTTCAGAACTTGGCCATTCCTCGATCGAGAAAGAAGCTTATGCGATAGTGGAATCAGTGCGATATTGGCGGCATTTCCTGCTTGGCCGCCACTTTAGGCTGATTACCGATCAACAATCAGTCTCATTCATATTTTCAACCAAACACAAAACTAAATGCAAGAATGAAAAGATCATGCGCTGGCGGTTGGAGCTTTCTTGTTATTCTTATGATATCACTTACCGACCTGGGAAAGACAATCATGTTGCCGATACGCTCTCCCGTGTGTGCTTTGTCCATTCAAACGAGAAACTCCAAACACTCCATCAATCTCTCTGCCATCCGGGAGTGACTCGCTTCTACCATTGGCTAAGGATTAAGAACTTGCCGTTTTCAGTGGAAGATGTGAAACGTATAGTTTCGTCATGCAAGATCTGTGCAGAACTCAAGCCCCGATTTTTCCGTCAGCAGGGTACTTTGATTAAATCCACAAAGCCATTTGAACGGCTCAACATCGACTTCAAGGGACCTCTGCCGTCTAGATCATCCGGGAAGCGCTACATGTTGACAATCGTGGATGAGTATTCAAGATTCCCCTTCGCATATGCATGCTCTGACTTGAGTGCGAGCACCGTAGTCGACTGCCTACAAAATTTATTCAGCATTTTCGGCGCCCCTTCATATATACATTCCGATCGAGGCACGTCATTCATGTCCCAACAGGTGAAAGAATTTCTTACGTCATATGGGGTCGCCACAAGTCGAACCACTGCCTACAACCCTCAAGGCAATGGGCAAGTGGAACGGTACAACGGGATCATCTGGAAGACTGTGGAGCTTGCCCTCAAGGGTAAGGGACTTCCCATAACACACTGGGAGAAAGTATTGCCAGAAGCTCTTCATTCCATCCGTTCACTACTCTGCACCTCTACTAATAGTACTCCGCATGAACGACTCTTTTCCCATCAACGGCGCTCTGCCAATGGAAATTCCATACCGTCCTGGTTGTTGAGCCCTGGCCCTGTATGGCTGAAGAAATTCAATCGCAGTTCAAAATTCGACCCACATGTAGAAGAAGTCGAACTCCTTGAGGGAAACCACGACTATGCACATATCAGATATCCGGATGGGCGAGAAACAACAGTCTCCACTCGCCACCTCGCGCCAACTGGAAGTGATCCGTTGCTACCCATGATAGACAGCCCTACCCCCGTGGGGGAACCTACTCCGCAAATCTCAGTGGAGGACGGTGCCGGCCAGAATCCCGTGGGAGTCATGGAAGATCCTCCTTTGCCCGAACCCGCTAGTCGAAGTTTCATGGAAGAGGCTCAGCAGGTTGCTGAAGACACCCCACCCCCGTTGCGAAGAAGTTCACGACAACGTCGACCCCCTCTCTATTTGAAGGACTATGTAAAATCCTAAGGGAGGGTGATTGAGCCGCGTTATTATTAAACCCCAATCCCTGTTTGGCCAAATGATCATATGTTTGTGTTTACCTATGTTGTCATCCAAATTTCCTAAATTCACCCATTCGTGTTCCTAGTGTTCTTTGAGTGTAATAAAACCTTTCCAAAGGTAAAGTCGAATGCTTCATTTCATTTCACACTAGAAATCAGAAAAACTTTGGGACTTGTGTATGAAACTTGCCAACCTACTTCTAATGTTTCTGTCGTGCAAACAAGTGAAAAAGTAGGAAGCACCACATCACAAACTTCTGATAAATTTTTCACTTCTCCTCTTCTTTCTACTGTTAAATAGAAAGAAGACTTATTATAGAAGTAGAGAGAAGGTCGACCATACTGGAAAGCAGGATCTACTCTACTTCGAGTGAAAGGAAATGCGATTTGATCAGTGAACGGGGTCTGTAATAAGCTCCCTTTGGGGGCCCAGGTGCAAGGTGTAATGTTCATGTCCAACAGACAGATCGTTACCGAGTGTTATCATCTCCCTTTGATTGAATGATCAAAAGCTCCCCCCCCCCCCCCCCATTTACTCCAGTAATTCAGCCGAAACGTTTCTCAATCACTCTCTCCATCCCCTTCGTTTGACTGTCGTCCATCGCCACTTTTTTCCAAACTGAATGTTTTGAATCCAACCTCAAAGCTGGATTTTCTCTACATGCTTTCTATGGTTTCGTATATACGTTATTCCCAAAACTCCCACCGTTAAAAGCTTGAGCGATCGAATCGATTTGGTAATTATGATATTGGATTTATTTATTCAGTGCCCATTCGACAGAAATGGTTAACCTTTCGGCCATTGTAACTATTATTTGTGTTTTGGTAACTCTGTAGAATCAGTTAGACGCGTATGAGGGCTTGGATAGATGCATGGAAATTCTCTTGTTTTTCGCATTTTCGGCAATACCGTCTTTGTTAGTACCTGATGTTTCTATGGTTACCATTATTATCCGTGACTAAACCCTGGCCGTAGTCCGATTTGAACACCGGTCACTGCTTTATCAGTGTGCTTTGGATTTTGGCGCATACCGCAGAGCATGTGCAAAATATATGATAGCAGAACCAACCTTCACAAACCATAGTTATGATTTTTTGTTTCGTTGCCATGCCTTGAGTGACACATGTTGATGTACGTCAGAAAAGGGCCGAATCCGAGGATAAGCAAGCACCTGACACATTGGTGAGTGGACTGAGCTGGTATAATAAATACATCACTGCCAAGAAAACGTGGAAAATAAAATATAGCTAATGGTCACCAATTACGAAAATTCGCACATTTTTATCAAGCTGCATGACTGGATATTTTGCTTTCCTTGCCATTAAGTCTGTAAGTACCTTATGAGGATATCGCAATGTTGTTTTTGTGGTTGATAGAATTCTGTGTGAGCCAGAGGGTATGCCTGCTCATCATTCCGGATATACTTCGATTAGCTGGATATAACGTTGAGTGGCTGTATTTCGGTCAAATTGTCCTCAATCCTTGGAGAGGACTTTTCTGAAAAGATACCGATAAAGCCATCTCAGAAATCGTACCAGTAATGATATTATTACAATAATATGTAGGTATAATCCGAATTTTCACACCAATTACATCTGATTTTGATAAGGGTAGCAGGCACATACTATACTTTTGTCGATTAGTGGACACAAATCATTACATCTGAAGTTGAATAATATGCATAATCTCGTGGCAGAGGAATTGAGTGCTTGTCGTCGGAGCTTCGGGGGAATATGGGGGGTGAACATTATCTATCTATTTTTGTGGGAACAAGCGAGAGAGGGATGTCGAACGTTAGGTTAACCGCCCTCTGAATCATCTGATACCGTCGTCCTTCGGTATGTTTGGCCGTAACCAAAAGCGGTCGCAGCCTGCGTTGTATGGTTATCGATCGCGGTCTGGGAATAAACTGACTATAACTAAGTTTGGGTCGCCGAGTGCTACTGGCATTGATATCGCACGTGGAAAAAGGGTTGGTTCCGACGGCGTGAAGGCGGCCGGGGGTGGACGCGGAGAGGCATAGGAAACTTCGGAGGGGCGAGTTGGGTTGGCTTGGGTCGTATTGTATTGTAAAAACCGCCCGGTCAGCCCTATGTAGTTGTTGTTGGTTCGGCAGTGGTGGACGGAGGTTCGACGAACTTGGCCTTTTCCGATACTTGGCTCGTTGCATTTCATCGTAACTCACTCCAAGGTAACTCATACCTTAGAGACTATACGAGGTTGTTTTGCCATAACCAGCGTACGGTGGCGAGGGCGAGGGGGAGGGGGGCTAAAGAGCGGTAATACAAATAGGTGAAAATGAGGTCAAGGAATTAGTGAAGAATCTAGTTTTGGGGTAACACATCTATTGGGATATTGTCAGTTATGACTTGTACAGACCTATGGACCCGAGGAGATTGAATTTCTTGGAGGGAACTAAAGAAAAGTGCAAAGTGCGGCGGACAGAAATGTTTGGTTTATTATTTTCAGTAGGTACCTAATGGGAATCGAGCATGAAATTTTGTCAACCCCCCCCCCCCCACCACCTTAAACAAATTTGACTGTTTCCGTTCCGATGTAGGTATGTATAATCCGAAAATGGAATTTAAAAAAATTCTATCCGTCCGCCGTACTTCGCAGCACTTTCTTAGTTACCACAAACCAAAATTAATGAAATTTGGTATGAAGGTCCCAATGGGGTGTAGCTGGTCTGCGAAGCTCGGCGTTACTGTCAGTCGTACCTAAGGGGTGAACAGCAGGGGTTGTTGAAATTTTCAGAACGCCTAGCTCGAAAACTTTTAATAGAATTGTATGTTTTTGGTTTATTAATTTCAATAATGAACCACTGGAATCGAGCATAAAAAAAAAATAAAATTCTAACCCCCCTCAAAATTTGATGGTTTACGTTTCAAGAATCCGAAAATTCAATAAAAATATTTCTGTCTGTCCTTCACTTCACCTGCTGGGCTATCGCTATCTGCACCAACAAACGAGACTATCTGGTTTATATTTTTGGAAAACTGGTTTTTCGAAAAAATCCATATACATTTCTGCACGCAATGGAGCTAATGGAGATCGCATTGCAACCCCTGGTTGTGTATAGTAGTTCCCATCGAACAAGAAATTATTCTGATCCATACAGATAGACGCAATTCATCTTTTTCAAACACATATAGATTAGAATCGTGAATCAACCTATTAACAAAATCTTTACATCTATCGACATCAATGTTGGTGAAGAGGCCGACCACGTCAAAAGATGCAAGTTTGACATTTGGAGGCAATTTAATATCCTTAGTTTTACTAACCAAATCGTAAGAATTTAGAGCAGTATGTTGTGGTCAAAATTTAATTTTGCTTCTAAACAAACTATTCAACTTTTTCGCCAACTTATAAGCAGGAGCACCAATGTATGATAAAACTGATCTCATTGGTGCTCTTACTTCATGAATGCGCAACTTACGTGCATGTGGATTCATTTCTGTAAAGCCTGGTTTCTACACATGTTTAATGATATTTTCAGACTTATTTTTTCTATTAATTTTATGAATTTATCGGTTGAGTCTGACGGCAATGGTTTAAAATTATTGTCATTCAAAAAATTAACAGTTTTGGCTACATAGGTACTCAGTTTTTGTCATAATGACTGTAGTTTTGCCTTTATCTGTTTCGAGGGCTACACAATCTTCTTATCCACAAATTCCTTCCTCAACGTTCCATGAAGTCGTTCTTCTTGTCCATGAGGTGTCGTCGTCTTCTTCAGCTCTTCTGCGCACAATGACCTTCAGTAGCTTCTATGGTGAAACCTCGGTCCCGTGATGAAATAAGGCCACAGGACGAGGTGGGGTTGTGGCTCGACCCTTCCTCCAGATGGGATACTTCTGCCAGTGAAAATGATATAACAGACAGGTTACTTGAAGAACGTAGGGCACGAAGACTGTGCAGGAGATGGCGTCGGAGGTCTTGGCTTCTGGAATTTCCCAAGTTTACTGAGCTTCTGCTGATGCAGCACTTCCTTCTTTGATCCTGACTGCCAGGTAACATCAACAGCATGCTATTCGGTGATCTGCCATCACTCAAGATAGTCATAACGGGTGATGTCCACACTTATGACTCTTGAAACATGAAGTACAACTCCTCTCGAGCAGTGTCACAGACGTTAAACCATCTACTCATTTCGCTCTTCACAAGTCTGAACTGAGTCTCGTTCACAAATGAAGGTTTTAGAGCTGATGTAGATGCGTTGATATTGGGACCGATTAAAGCGAACACTCAATGAAGAAACACTGCTGCTCAGTTCCTTAGAAGACGGCACAAAATAAATTACTGAGTACAAGTTATTCTTTTCTGTAGGTATTCATCAACTTCATGCCAACACAAACAGTCCACCCCATGACGACAGGAAATTGCCAAGGCCGAACAATAAGAAATCAATGGAAAAAGCGGCCCTGGGAACAATTCAACATTGCCCAGCAATCAAGCTTCGAGGATTCGATGTAATATCAAAACAAAGTTAAGGTTAAAACGGTTGAGGGGCTTATACTTGGATGCCGGCTCTAGTACCCGATTTAGGGTTTTCCTGGGGGGGGGGGGGGGGGTCGGGGGTATTGACCACATAAAACAGTGATCTACGCAGAACGGGCATCTATACAGGTAAATAATTAACCGTTGTGTAATAATTTGCAGCGTTTTTCGTCGGTGTTCGTCGGAATTTTTATGTGCACTAGCTCCTTCGATAGGCTCGCGTACTTTTGTCCATCCGTCGCTCCTGTCGAATGCACTGGTCACAGCGATCGAGATCATTTGAAGTAAGCAACTCAGTCTCCTGGTAGAAGCGTTAGAAAGAGTGAAGGCAGATGAGGGAGGGTCATTTCTGAGGGTCCGGTCATGCAGTGGTGGCCCATCAATCACTCAGGTGCTTGAACCTGAAGGCACCAACCCCCTACCGCCGCCAACTGACCGTGTCTGTAGCATTCATCACTGATATACAAGGGGAAGCTTCCAGTCCATCCCTGTAGTACATGCCCTTCGCATCAGGTGGTGGGGGGGGGGGGGGGGGGAGGACCCAGTATCTCTACCACCTTACATTTCCCTTTCTTCCATTGTATTCTTCTCTTTTCATAGATGAAAATGTCGATGGAAATGACAACGTTGGCCGCCATTCTTCTATTCATTTCAACGTGCCTCTACGCTTGAATGTTGTGTTGTGGGTTCATCTAGCACAGAGTTGTATAAATAATATTTAAAACATCACGTTCCGTTTGCACAACACATCATACGTTGAATGTACAATTGGGCACATGTACTTGGGCACTTGAGGGGGCGTCCGTAAATTACTTAAGCTGGATTCGGTATAAATCCGACCCAGATATCTTTGCTAGGGAGCACCTGATTATAATCACGGATGGCTTTATGATGTCGAGTTGGTTGTTCTGTGATATTATTTAATATGAAAAATGATGGGTCTTTTGGATTTTGTTGATAAGTACTTTTGCAATTTGAACAAACGTTGAAGTATTATTGGGTAAATTATTACGCAACGGTTTATTATCCTATCTACGTAGAAGGGGCACCTATACTGGTATATTATAACACAACGGTTCATTATTTGCCTTATGTTTCATGAATAACTGAAAATAATTAATTATTGAATTGTTGAATCCCGCGCATTTGTATGAAACTTTAATTCTGGGGCCGGCTCCAGTACTCCATTTAGGGCTTTCCTGGGGGGAGCTCAAGTGGATTGACCACAGAAAACAGTGATTTTCGCATAAGGGACATCTGTATAGGTAAATAATAAACCGTTGTGTAATGATTTGCAGCGTTTTGTATTCTATTTTGAAACGAAACCCATAAATTGGTCGGTGGGAAGGGGCTGTTTCCCGTGCTCGATTTCAGAAACTAGAAAAATATGGGGTGTATTTATTAATCAGCGCCAGATTTCCTGTAAGCATCTAGCGGGACCTAGTTCCTGGACCTTATTCAAATCGGGCGAAACGTTAAACGCAAATTCTAACCGCATCACATCGTATAATGATCCTATGTACAATAAAACCTTCGTACATCGAAAAGCAGGAATCAACCCAAAATCATTTATTCCAGATTTCGAAGTTTCTTCTTTCTTCTTTCTCAAGTTGGATATTCTGCGTCTTTAACGTTTCGCATGGCAAAAGGAATGAGAGATGGTTAGTTGAGGGGCTGCGGTGCCGGGTGAAAGCTGAGAGCTGCTTCAATCAAAAGTACGCACTTCTCTGGATCTCCATCCTCTCGGGGGAGAGAAAAGAACCTCGCACTACACTGAAACACTCTCTGCTCTTCTTCCACTCACCTCATGACAGCAACGGCAAAAGTATTTTTCTGATGAGAAAAATAAGAAGAGAAAAAGGAGGGAGAAAAGTTCGAGATTTCTTTCCCTGAACGCCAAGAAAGGCTTGGGGGTTTGAAAATCCATTAAACTACTTCAAAGACGGCAAGGGAATCCGGTGTGTGGCCACGGAGGGAATAAGCCGTTGGTAAAGGCTGTCATTTTCCAAACGTTCCCATAAAGATATTGCTTTGGAGGCTGGGTATTCACCTTTCGCGCCTCTTTGAACAGAAGAACCAACCAATATCTGGATTCCTTTTCTCTAAAGCCTGCAAATCCTTGTGGCGAGTCCCGTTTCCGCGCAGTGGGGCGGAAACAGTCAAAACAAAGAGAAGAGTGAGAGAATAAAGTAGATACGGTAGAGGAAGGTGGGAGATAATAATCAATTTAGAGGGAATCATTTCAAACCCGAGGGGTTTCGAGGAAGGCCTCCACCGATTTAGATGGGAGTCAGGATAGCGGAAACCTGTTGGAGGATTAAATATATATTATTGAATCTGAATATAGTTGAAGTCGTCTGTAAATCGGATTTAACGCGCTGAAAAACACTAAGTGCAAATTTTCATCACTAAATCCCTCCAGACTAAGCTGAAAACGCAGCAAACTCGTACAAAACAGTCATTTTAATTGCTTTAATAGGTTATTCTGTATGCAATACACATGGAAAGCCCGTACCCAAATAAAAGTGGAATGGTTTCCCTAAACACCTATGTACGTATTATATAGGTACTTTGTGACCAAAAACTATGCCTAGAGGTTTTTCGAGGGTCTCAAATTCTCCGTTTTTGTGCAAATTCTGTTCAGTAACGGAAATTAACACTGACCAAATAACGCGAAATCTTATCCCACACAGGGTAATGGGCAACTTTTGTGGGTTACGAATTCCCAATGTTCTGTTCAATAAACTTATTGACCACATAATGATATGTTTATGCCGGAATGTCAAGGCAGAAAACGAGCGTGAAATTTGAATTTCTGAGTTCCCACTAGAAATCAGGTAAATCGCCGAGTAGTTCAACTCAAATCCCACTTAGAGCGCTTCTTCCATCGCTTTAAACTATTTACAGAACAGCAGTACATGGATGGATGGATGGATGGATGGATGGAACTGCAAATTTATAAATAAATTCAAAAAATTCCTAAAATCAAACCGAGGGGAGGTTCACGAAAGGTCACAGCAAAGGGTCTTGAAGGTTTCCAGGAAGGTTTGCCATTTGTAATGATGGGTTGCTGGCAGCATTGAGAACCTTCGCCTCCGAAGCTTCGCCCCGCCTCCTTGGGCCAACAGCCAGTCAGATGTCAATAGACCTGATACGTCATTTCTTGCCGCATTTTGGTTTATTATTTTGTGCATAATACAACGATGTGATCGCTCAGCAAAAAAAAAAAAAAAATTTGATAACATCCCCTCACAATTTTTGGTTCATTATTTTAATACCCAATGAACCTTTGGAATCGAGCATGAAAAAAATTTAAAAAAAAATGGCCCCCCTCTCCCTCAAAATTTGATGGTTTTGTTTCAAGGAATGTAGAATCAGAAAATGCAATAAAAGTTTCTGTCCATCCGCCGTACGCTGTACTTCCCGCTTTTCTTACTTACCGTGAACCAAAATTAATGAAATTTGGTTTGTAGGTCCCTGTGATGAATTTAAAATTGGTTCATCACGGTGGCGTGAGGAAGTGCGCAGGCGGTTATGAGCGGATCACCACCGACATCTACGATCTTTTGGGAGAGTGAAAAGGTGGAGGTGAGTGATAGAATTTGCCCAGGCGGCGGATCTCCACCGACATCTAGGATCTTTTGAGAGAGAGAGATGAGAGGTGAGTGGTAGAGTTTGCCTAGGCGGTTATGAGCGAATCACCACCGACATCTGGAATCTTTTGGAGGAGGAGGTTTTGCCTAGGCGGTTATGGGCTGACCACCACCGACATCTAGGATCTTTTAAGAGAGGAGGAGAGAGAGCAAGGTAGAGGAGAGAAGAGAGAGCTGGTTAGAGGAAGTGTCGAATGAAGCTAAAGCTGCAGGATCCAGGGTTTTATAGAGAAGTGAGGCCTCTCCCTCCAACCCCCTGTTAGGGGTTGGTGGTGGGGCCCCAGGTTGTGTACCCTGGGTTCTGTGGCTTGTCTCCCCACTCGTTTCGTTTATTTACGGAACTAAGTTTTGCGTTAGAATATTGGTGAAGACTTAAGTTTACTAGAGGAGTGTTCCCGGGAGGGACTCACGACAGAGGTCCCCCCAGTTTGAACCAAGATTCGTGGAGCTGAAGGCGCAAGTTGACAGGGGCTGAGGGCCATAGCAAACATAAGTGGGGCTGAAGGCCAAAGGTGAGGACTAAGCTAAAATTCGTGGGGCTGAAGGCGGAAGGTGACAGGGGCTGAAGGCGCAAGGTGACAGGGGCTGAGGGCCAAGGCAAACATAAATGGGGGCGGAAGGCCAAAGGTGACAACGGCTGAGGGCCACGGCAACAGGTTGAGTGCTGAGGGCGTCATCCTTAAATCTAGGTGAGATATGTGTAGATGAGTAGTACATGAGTATTTACATAGATGGGCGGATGAGAGACACTGAGTCGGAAGAAGATGTATACAATAGGAGAGTAGTTACAGTGGACGAGGTAGGTGGGTAGGGGTACAATGTGGGGGACACGGAAGTCCGCCGTTCCCTGGGTATGGATGGGTTGTGGGGCGTGGATGGGTGTAAGTGTGGTGTGTGGAGGTGGCAGTGTATGGGTGGTGAGGTGATGGGGTGAGAGAGGCGACTCCCTCTAACAGTCTTCACGTTGGTGAAGACTGATAGAGGGGCCCCTTCACTGCCAGGGCGGTGGTGAAGGGGGAGAGCCGGTGGGAGCCGGTACCCGGGACGTCGCGGAGAGAGGCGGCGACGTCGGGGTCCGGAGGGTGAGATGGAGGCGATGTGTGGTGTTTGTGGTGTGAGAGTTGTGTGGTGAGATTGGTCGGGGAGGACTGGAGCTGGTTTGCACCGTGCCAATGGCACGGTGTGGGGTTTCCCGTCAATTAACAGGGTAGCGGTGGATTGTGTGGAGCGGATGACGTGAAAGGGCCCGGCATAAAGGGGTTGGAAAGTTTTATGCATGCCGGGCTCTTTCAGGTACATAATATGTGTGGCGGTGTAAAATCTTTTGGGGTAAGTGGTGTCGTTTGTCGGTGTTGAAGTGTGTAGCGGTTCCCTGTTAATTGACGGTGTGTGGTGTGGGGTGAAAATGTCGGCTGGTAAACGGAGGGGGTCTTTAAAAGCGTGTTGTGCGGGGCTTGTGTTGTCTGAAGGACGTGCAGAAGTTCGAAGGCTGAGTAATACGTATGGGAGTGTTTTTGTCCAAGAGGGGGATGTAGCTGAAGTTGATATGGCCTGCTTCAGGACCGAGTGCCACCGCTCTATTTTCCCGTTGGATTGGGGATGATAGGGAGTGGTGCGGATTTTTTGGATCCCGAGGGAACGGAGGAGATCTGAAAAGTGGGCGGACTCAAACTGCCTCCCCTGATCGACCGTGATTGTCCGCGGACAACCGTAACGGCTAACCCATTGGTTGAGGAAAGCCGCGGCGACAGTGTCCGCGGTGATGTGGGCGAGTGGGATGCACTCCACCCAATTTGTGGCACGGTCGATCATGGTGAGGCAGTATTTCTTCCCCTCGGAGGGGGGAAGGGGGCCGACCAGATCTAGGTGGACATGTTCCCACGGGAGGGAGTCGGGAATGGGTTGAGGAGTGACGTGGGGGTGTGCCGAGACCTTGTAAGTTTGGCACTTCTGGCACCCTAGAACCCAGTTACGTATATCTGTGTTCATATGGGGCCAGAAGTACCGTGTTTTTACTAGGTCCCGGCTAGCCCGTATGCCGGGATGGTGAAGGGAGTGGTAGTGTAGGAAGAGCTGCAGCCTGAGGTCGGGTGGGACGTAAGGGCGCGGTGAGTCGGTCGTTACGTCACACCAGAGCTCAAGGGGCGGCAGCTGTTGGAGTTTGGAGGCGGAGATGAGGTTGGATAGGGTTTGGTCGGATTCGGGATTCTGATGGGATTTGATGGTGTGTGGCGAGGGGAAGGGCAGTAACTCCACCACCAGCGCGGGGGTGGGGCGGGAGAGCGCGTCCGCCACGCAGTTGTCAGCCCCCGGCAGATACCGAATATCGGATGTGAATTGGCCGATGAATTCGAGCTGCCGGAGGCGACGAGGCGAGGCGTATTTGCGGCTTTGGAGGAGGGCGTGGGTGAGGGGCTTATGGTCCGTTACGACAGAGAACTGCCTGCCCTCCACGAAGTCACGAAAATGTTTTATGGCTTCGTGGATGGCGAGGAGCTCTCTGTCGAACGTTGAGTTGTTTTTCTGGGTGGGGGATAAGGTTTTAGAGAAAAACCCGAGGGGTTGGGGGGTGGCGCCGGTGTGCTGGTGGAGCACTGCCCCGATGGCCCAATCGGACGCATCGGTCGTGATGGAAAGGGGTGCGCGGGGATCGGGATGGGCCAATAGAGCGGCGTCTACTAGGTCCTGTTTGCAAGTTTGGAAGGCGGTAGTGAGCTCGGGGGACCAGGAGATGGGGGCGGTTGTCATTTTTCTTGGGGGGTTAGGGGATGGCGTTGATGAGGGGTTGTTGGTGTTGTGCTGAGTGTTTTATGTGTCTACGGTAAAAGTTCAACATACCCAAAAAACGGCGGAGTTCCGTGACGGTACGGGGCTGGGGGAAGTCGCTAATGGCGTGGACCTTGTCCGGCAGTGGCTTGATTCCGTCGGAGGAGACGAGGTGGCCGAGACAGCGGACGGAGGGTTGGGCTAGTACACATTTGTCCACGTTGATCTGTAGCCCCTCGGTGGCGAAGATGTTCAAAATTTGGGTCAGGTGGGCCAGGTGCTCTTCGGGGTTGCGGGATGCTATCAGAACGTCGTCTAAAAAGCAAAAGACGAACGGGAGGCCGCGTAAGATGTTATCCATATACCGCTGCCACGTCTGGGCAGCGTTCCTAAGGCCGAATCCCATCTTGACGTATTCGAAAAGGCCGAAGGGGGTGATGATAGCGGTTTTCGGTATGTCTGGGGGGTGGTCGGCGGGGAGGTAGTTCGTCCTGGCGGGGCGAGGCGTGTTGGAGGGGGTCGCGTTGGCTGGTGATCTCCCTCTTCGCTGCTCCCGAGGAGCGGTGGGGCGGTGTTCGGGGGAAGGCGGGCGCCTGCGGTCCGTGGTGGGGGTTCGGCGGCGGTCCGTGGAGGGGGTTCGGCGGCGTTCCGTGGAGGGGGAACGGCGCCTGTCAATGGAGGGGGGTCGGCGGCGCTCGGTGCAGTGGGGACGGCTGCGCTCGTGGGACGTTGCGTCGCGTTGTCGAGGAGGGGGTGCGGTGCGGGGGTTGTGTACTTCGCTGACGCTGGCGGCTGCGGCGAGGTCATGCACCGTGTCTGCCAGGCGGAGGAGAGGCTCGTCCGGGCCGTCGAGGTGGCTGGCGAGTGACATCTGGATGGGGTGGGGTAGGGCGCGCAACCAGAAGGTCCGGGCGATGTCGGCGGTCATAATGCCTTGCAGTTGATGTCGCAGGCGCCGGTAGAGGTGGGAGGGTTTCATATCGCCGAGGTGTAGCGGCTGCGTCAGGGCGGCGACTCTTGCGATTTTAGAAGGTTGGTAGAGGGAGATGAGGCGGCCGCGGAGGTCGTCGTAGGCGGTTGCGGCGTCGGGGAAGATGTCTGACGTCTGCAGCAAGATATCGTACGGCAAAAGGGAGATGATGCGGGAGTAGCGTGTCTTTTGGCTGCGGATCCCTGCGGCCGAGAATGCTGCGTCAACCTGGAAAAACCACAACGCGGGGTCATGTGAGTAAAAGGGTGGTAATGTGAGGGGAAATTACGCAGAGGCGGTCATGACGTCGGCGGCGGCGGCGGTGGCTGCGGCTGCAGCGGCGGCGGCGGCGGCGGCGGCGGGCGCAGGTGATGAGGCGGAGCCGGGTGGCGAAAGGGTGGAGAACGGGTTCTCGACAGCGGCCGTTGCGTCCGTTGTCGTGGCGGCGGGTGGCTGCAGCGTGGGTGGCCGGAGAAGCAGCGGCGGTGGCGAGTTCGGGTCCATGGTTGAGTCTGTAATTTGAAAAATTCAAATTTTAAATTTCAAATTCGAAATTCGCAAAAATCGGGAGCGGAGGTGTGTGTGGTTGAGCGGAGATGTGAGAGGTGTGCGATCTCCGAGCGGTTGAGGGAGTGTGGGCGAACATTGCGAAATTTAAACTGACTGACTGACCGAATTTGAAATTGAAATGGGACACCGAACTTAACTTGAGCCTGGGGGTTGACACATTAGATGGGAAGGAAAGGAAGGTTGGGTGAACGTCGGGGTCACCACTGTGATGAATTTAAAATTGGTTCATCACGGTGGCGTGAGGAAGTGCGCAGGCGGTTATGAGCGGATCACCACCGACATCTACGATCTTTTGGGAGAGTGAAAAGGTGGAGGTGAGTGATAGAATTTGCCCAGGCGGCGGATCTCCACCGACATCTAGGATCTTTTGAGAGAGAGTGATGAGAGGTGAGTGGTAGAGTTTGCCTAGGCGGTTATGAGCGAATCACCACCGATATCTAGGATCTTTTAGAGGAGAGGTGTCCAGGCGGTTATGAGCGAATCACCACCGACATCTGGAATCTTTTGGAGGAGGAGGTTTTGCCTAGGCGGTTATGGGCTGACCACCACCGACATCTAGGATCTTTTAAGAGAGGAGGAGAGAGAGCAAGGTAGAGGAGAGAAGAGAGAGCTGGTTAGAGGAAGTGTCGAATGAAGCTAAAGCTGCAGGATCCAGGGTTTTTTATAGGAAAAGGAGGCCTCTCCCTCCAACCCCCTGTTAGGGGTTGGTGGTGGGGCCCCAGGTTGTGTACCCTGGGTTCTGTGGCTTGTCTCCCCACTCGTTTCGTTTATTTACGGAACTAAGTTTTGCGTTAGAATATTGGTGAAGACTTAAGTTTACTAGAGGAGTGTTCCCGGGAGGGACTCACGACAGTCCCGTTTGGGGTCTAGTTGGTCCTCAAAGCACGACGTTAATGTCAGTCATCCCTTAGGGGTGAAAAATGGGGATTGAAGGTTCCGTGGCGCCGTTATTTCGAATTTTTTACGTTTTTATTTGTTCTCGAACTGAGGAATTTAGAGAGACAACCCGGAGCCTTGTCCGTCCGCAAAAAAGTTGCAAAACTACCTACCAACAAACTCCAGCCCCTTCTACGTAGATGGTATATAATGAACTGTTGTGTAATAATTTACCATTGTGTAATAATTTACCCATCAATAATACTTCAACGTTTGTTCAAGTTTCACTACCTATCAACAAACTCCAAAAGAGCCATCATTTTTCAAATGAAATAATATCACACAAACACCAACTCTACTTCATAATCCGTGAATATAATCATGTGCTCCCTAGCAATGATGATCTCTGGCCAATTACCGATTTTTAGCGCGTCCCGAGTGATGATATTTGGGCTGAATGTATACAATTTCATTCACTATCCTGTTGAAAATGCCTGTCGGCGCAAACTTCTGGTCATTACTGTGAACGAACGGCTGGACGTACAATGCTCCGGGTAGTCTTAAAAAACTCCCAAGTTCGAGAACTATTTAAAACCGTGAAACAATTCGAGGAAACGGCGTCCTGGAGACTTCAACCGCTATTTTTCACCCCTTAGGGATGACTGGCATTAACGCCGAGCTTCGAGGACCAACTAGACCCCAAATGGGACCTATAAACCGAATTTCGTCAATTTTGGTTCATGGTAACTAGGAAAAGTGCTCCGTACAGCGGACGGACAGAAATTTTATTGCGTTTTCGGATTCTAGATACCTCGAAACGGAAACCATCAAATTTTGAGGGGGGGTTTTAAACTTTTTTTTTTCATGCTCGATTACAAAGGTTCATTATTGAAAATAATAAACCAAAATTTCTGTCCGTCCGCCGTACGCCGGTCTTCGCACTTTTCTTAGTTACCATGAACCAAAATTGACGAAATTTGGTTTATAGATCCCATTTGGGGTCTAGTTGGTCCTCGAAGCTCGGCGTTAATGTCAGTCATCCCTAAGGGGTGAAAAATAGGGATTGAAATCTCCAGGACGCCGTTATCTCGAATTTCTTTGCGGTTTTAAATAGTTCTGAAACTTGGGGTTTTTTTAAGAGCGCCCGAAGCATTGTACTTCCAGCCGTTCGTTCACAGTAATGCCCAAAGACTTCACCGACAGGCATTTTCAACAGGATGGTGAATGAAATTGTATACATTCAGCCCAAATATC